>JACEFZ010019047.1:600000-820000 GCA_014155875.1 Cepaea nemoralis | reverse complement strand
ATTACAATTCACAATTACAAATATTTTAATAGAACAACTTCTTCTTCTTCTTCTTCTTCTTCTTCTTCTTCTTCTTCTTCTTCTTCTTTTCCTCCATCTTCCTCAGTGAAGTGTTGAGAGGAGATGTAAAGATCTTTCATGTGATCTTTCTAATGCTCTTTTTAAGTTGGTATTCATTTCTCTAAGCTTGTTCTTGACACTACCACTCCAACTTTTACGTGGTCTTCTTCTTGCCCTGTATCTATTATATATATTTTTTCAATTTGGCTATTTATAGCAGATGGCATCAATGCATTCTTGTGAGGTAGCAAAACCATTTATTCTGTTGTTCTTTAATTAAGTGCACTACTGGTTTCAGACCTGGTCGTCTTCTTATTTCCTCATTCCTAATTCTTTCTCTCATGGTTACTCCCACAGTTCTTCTAAGGCACCGTATCTCTGTTGTTATAATTTTATTATCAATAGTTCCAGTAAGCGTCCATGTTTGACACTGGTAGCATAATGTTGGCCAAAAAACATTTCTTATAAGATTTGCTTTGGTAGTTATGTATATCTATGTGACAGAAGTGCTGATAGTTGTCCCAGTACCTGATTTGCCTTTGCACAGTGTGTGTTTATTTCTCTATCCATCACTCCATCTGAAGTGAAAATTGACCTTGATATTTAAATTTGCTGGTTTGTTTTATTTCCAAGTTCTTTATTTTTAATTGACAGACAAAAATTAAAGTTTGACAAATGAAAAGAAGTAATTCAACTTACTGTGAAACGTTGGCCAAGTTTTGCTGAATATGTTGGGGAATGATGTTGCTTCAAAGTCTTGCTCATCCTGGCAAGGATAAACACATCAGGTTACACAATGTGCATAATCTCCCCTGTGTTCTTGATAACCATTCCTGCCTCTCCTCTTGACCATCTATTTAGCAATGTTCCACTTAACTATAATTTTCAGCATATGATTGTGTTGTCTACAAACATCAACAATGTTCTACAAACTGCAACAATGTTCTACAAACTGCAACAATGTTCTACAAACTGCAACAATGTTCTACAAACTGCAACAATTTTCTTCAAACTCAACAATGTTCTACAAACTGCAACAATTTTCTACACACTGCAACAATGTTCTACAAACTGCAACAATGTTCTACAAACTGCAACAATTTTCTTCAAACTCAACAATGTTCTACAAGCTGCAACAATTTTCTACAAACTGCAACAATGTTCTACCAACTGTAACAATTTGCTACAAACTGTAACAATTTGCTTCACACTGTGACAATGTGTTCTACATTCTTGTTGTATGTGTTCTAGACAATAGATATATAAATTATCATGTTGAATTCCGATAGGCAGGGGTGGTCACAGCTCACCATGTCACACAATCACCAATGTTGAATCAGGTCTATGTTCCTGTCTACATGATGCCATGTGGTCAAGCAATTTATCAATTTGTCTTCTCCTTGTTCGCTTCCCATCAAGTTTCTCAGTTGCTATTTATATACATTTGTATAATATAATATAATATAATATAATATAATATAATATAATAATATAATATAATATAATTAAACATATATGACAATATATAACATAAAATAATGTATAATTATATGTTATGTTATGTTATGCTATGCTATGTTATGTTATGTTATGTCATGTTACATTACATTATTATATTATATTATATTGTATTATATTATATTATATTATATTATATTATATTATATTATATTATATTATATTATATTATAATATATTATATTATATTATATTATATTATATTATAAGAATGTATTGTTTTATATATATATATATATATATATATATATATATATATATATATATATATATATTGTCAATGCAGGTTTGTAATATTTGAGCAGGTTGACCCAACCTAAAATGTATACAGCATGGTATGCCAACAGGTCTAATGATATTTATTGACAATACTGTTTAGTAGTGTTTTTGTTTAATTCTATTTGATCTTCTTCATTTTGTCATATTCTAGACTGTTATGAAATATAAACAGTTAGGTATATGTAGCTCCTGCGAATATATGAGACATACTAAACATAGACACAATGGACTCCAACAAAGGAGTTATGTTTTAATATTATTTTATAATTTTGTGTTTTTTCTTTAGATCTGTTTGTGTTGTCCTGTCCCTGAAGAAGAATGATCAAATCGAAACGTCATTTATTGAGTCCTAGAATACTTATTTTTAGTTTATTACTGCTTGCTTGCTTGCTTGTGTTCATTGGCTTGAGCTCCAACGCAAAGTCCTGTATGTCGGATGAAGGCATTCTGTTGTCCAACATCAGTGTGATGTCATACAGGACCTGAGGTTTGCGTGAGTATCCGTTGTCCCATGTCTGGCTTATTGATGTGCAGACTGGTGGTTCCTCGCCATACAGGCAGACACACTCCGACTTCGGAGGAATCGGCGATCCTATTGACTTCAGCCAGGACCCCGAAGGGACCTGTTGCCCAGGACGCTCGGCGAGGACGTGTCAATAGGTCTTGGCCAGTATATAACCCGGCCCTTGTGCCTTGGAAACACCTCTGCGTCCCAGTTTATTACTAAATTAGTATATATTTGTTGATTGTTTCTTGTTTTGGGGGATTTTCACTCTGTTTCACCTTTATGGAGTCTGTCGTACGGTGTGTACACTGAGTCTATGTTTAGTATATCTCATCTTTTCACATGAGCTACATATATCTGTATTTCATATTGTTATATCCTGCTGCAGCCGTTGCTTCTCTAGACTGTTACGTCCTCTATCTCCCTTCCTAACGCTGTATACCCTCTCCACAATCACAAACAATAAACTTACTCATCATGTCGTCTGTACGCTTTCTCCAGATGATAAGCACGAAGAACATCTTGTTGTTCATGTGATTTTCCTGCTGTGTGGTTTCTTTCCAGAATTTGGGGACTTTCTTCATGTGTTTTACTTGCATACTTATCCTACAATAAAATAAAAGTAAATACACATCACATGGTGTCTCTCTCACTTGGCCAGTATCGTGACAAAATTTGGTAGTCATAATTGTATCTAGAACAGGTCTCTTCTAAAGATATTTGTTGCTGACAATAGAACTTTCTTTTGGAATTTAAGAAAAATGCAAACAATTGACTGTTTTCAGCAGAAGGGGTGAGGCTGAATTCAAACAGCCTTTATACAAATTTAATTTTTAAAACAGCTGTATTACATTTCTGATTATCATAATCTTGACTGGAATCCACAAGGTTTTACAGTAGGGATCAAGAGAGAGAGAGAGAGAGTGAGGCTGAATTCAAACAGCCTTTATACAAATTTAATTTTTAAAACAGCTGTATTACATTTCTGATTATCATAATCTTGACTGGAATCCACAAGGTTTTACAGTAGGGATCAAGAGAGAGAGAGAGAGAGAGAGAGAGAGAGAGAGAGAGAGAGAGAGAGAGAGAGAGAGAGAGAGAGAGAGAGAGAGAGAGAGAGAAAATAAGTCAAGTGTTTGCCCCACCCATAATATTCTTGCCATATAAGCTCTTCTGTTCACAAAGTCTTGTTGTCTGCATGCCTCATAATATTCATTGCTGCCAGAAGCTGCCATGATGCTTGTTGGAGCTGAGGGATTAATATGTAAACAATGTTTCAATAATAACATCATGTCAACAATAACAACAATGCTTCAACAATAACATCCTCTCCACAACACAGAACTGTTTCCGCAGTAACATCATGAGATAAACAAATTTGTCCTGGCAATAAATGTCCTATGTGGGTAAACAACAAGTAATAGACAATATACATAATCCTTTAGACTGCACAACTGTTTATTTTACCCAAGAATGATAAATGACATGGACAACTAAAACAGCCAATGACAGTGACAATGCTAAACAGTGGCGTGCAGAGGTTCTTTGATGCCCGGGGCCAACCCCTTGATTGGATGCCCCTAAATTGTTCTTTACCTCATTCATTCCTCCTCCCCTCCGACTGCACTGTGCTGCCCCCTCTCCATAACTGGATGCCTGGGGCCCTCGCACCCCCCTCTGCACGCCACTGATGTTAAACATAATCTTGTGTACATGAGGGGAAAGTTGACAGTATACTATAGCTATGCTACAGTCATAGAGAACAGTCATGGAGGTTAGTTGGTGATCCTCAGTGGCAGGCTGTCAGCTTGCCCTAATGCAAGTTGCCCTCCCCCCCCACCTAACCTGTAGACAACATGTTACATACACATTTTAATAACCTTCTAGTCCTGGAAAATCTATCATTTTATTTTTAGACCCAGTCCGTCAGTGGTGATTTGGGTTAGACTTTAAGCTTACAATAAAACTGTGATTTTGTTATAATTAATGCAACAAAAGAGATCTGATGTGAGAACAAGAGGACGCCCGAGAAGAAAGTCGATTCGACATCAAAGACATTGTACAATCACATGGAATGACACTATATCCAGTGCCACCCATCGGGCGCTGGAACGTAATAATATATCCCTCCTCACGAAGCCTGGAGCAAAAGTGGAAGATGATGATGAACAAGAGGGAGAGAGAGAGAGAGAGAGAGAGAGAGAGAGAGAGAGAGAGAGAGAGAGAGAGAGAGAGAGAGAGAGAGAGAGAGAGAGTATTGGGATTCATGCTATTATATACTATTTATTTATTATGAGCCATTTTGGGATAGCAGCTACCAGCTCTACTACTAAGTTATATTACTAGCAGCTGCATAACTGGAAGAGCACCAACTAACTAATAACTATTCTATTAGTATTGAACGTCGTTTTTTTAGTGGCGTCAGAGTGTCTCAGTCTGTGTGACTATTTCGATACATTCATCACAACTAAATAAGATAAAGTATTTAATAATAAAATTTGACAGACACACACACAACAATTGAACAATCTCCACCGAACATTAAATTAATCGTTGTCGAACTTATTGTAGTCGGGTACACGGTATACCCCATCATTAACATACTTGAAAGGTGTGTCAACTATTCACACAAACTCTACGCCAGGCATACAGATACAGTCACCGAGAGCACGTCTGTCTACCACCTATGTTTACAATTGTCAGTGTTTACATTATCGACCACACACTTTCCCTAGCGACAAGGTGTGACCGCATTGATTGTGCTCACAACAGAGTGAAATGGTAGATTCGTATTTCGGCAGTTCTATGAGACTATTTTTTATTCATTGTTTTGTTGTGTGTCATCGTTTTGATATTTTTTTTTCTTTTGTTTCTTTCGTTCGCTTGAACTTGTTTGTTGCCGTGTTGTCTCTTGTATAAACTTAATTGTCTTTGTTTTAGGTGTTAGTTTACTCAGTGGTCCATAAAGTGTATCTTCCACTGTTGTGTTGTTTCTCTAGACCAGAAGATTTGCCTAGATATGTTGTGTGCTGGGCAGTCTTACATTTACAACACTTATAGTAAAATTCGTAGCACTCCCTTCCTTTCTCGTCCCATGTCTCTTAGTTCCTTGTAGGAACTTGCCTTCCCCCCGCCCCAATTATCTCTCTATCTCACTCTGTCTGTCCGTCTCTCTCTCTCTCTCTCTCTCTCTCTCTCTCTCTCTCTCTCCTCTCTCTCTCTTCTCTCTCTCTCTCTCTCTCTCTTTCTCTCTCTGACTCTTTATATCCTTTCTCCAGGTGTGTCTATTTCTTTCTATGTTCAAGCGCTTTTCTGTTCAAGCGCTTAACCATTTAAAAAAAATAGTATCTCCTCATAACTGTTTCGTTGCCTGGGCTCGTCGCTTGTCAATTTGAAGGAAAGACTGACCACCTATCCCCCCTTGCTCTCAGGCCTGTCTACATGTGATGGTAATATTACACCACAGGACCACAGCTGGAATCTGCGCCAGGACAATTAAATAACACTCTGCATCCTGTGGTCTTAGTTGTTCGATCAGATCGAGGTGAGAAAAGTATGGCACACACCCACTTCCCGTCATTAAATAACACTCTCCATCCTGTGTTCTTATTTGTTCGGTCAGATCGAGGTGAGAAAAATATGGCACACACCCACTCCCCGTCATGAAATAACACTCTCCATCCTGTGTTCTTAGTTGTTCGGTCAGATCGAGGTGAGAAAAGTATGGCACACACCCACTCCCCGTCATGAAATAACACTCTCCATCCTGTGTTCTTAGTTGTTCGGTCAGATCGAGGTGAGAAAAGTCTGGCACACACCCATTCCCCGTCATGAAATAACTCTCCATCCTGTGTTCTTGGTTGTTCGGTCAGATCGAGGTGAGAAAAGTATGGCACACACACCCACTCCCCGTCATTAAATAACACTCTCCATCCTGTGTTCTTAGTTGTTCGGTCAGATCGAGGTGAGAAAAGTATGTCACACACCCACTACCCCGACTCCACAGTATGGCATTCACCCAATCCCCCGATCCCACAGTATAGCACTCACCCACTCCCCTGTCTCTACAGTATGGCACACACCCACTCCCCCGACTCCACAGTATGGCACACACCCACTCCCCCGACGCCACAGTATGGCCCGATCCCACAGTATGGCACACATACTCCCCCGACCCCACAGTATGGTGCACACCCATTCCCCCCGATCCCACAGTATGGCACACACCCACTCCCCTGTTCCTACAGTATGGCACACACCCACTCCCCTGTTCCTACAGTATGGCACACACCCACTCCCCCGACCCCACAGTATGGCACACACCCACTCCCCCGACCCTACAGTATGGCACACACCCACTCCCCCGACCCCACAGTATGGCACACACCCACTCCCCCAACCCCTACAGTATGACACACACCTACTCCCCCAACCCTACAGTATGACACACACCCACTCCCCCAACCCTACAGTATGACACACACCCACTCCCCCGACCCCACAGTATGGCACACACCCACTCCCCCGACCCCACAGTATGGCACACACCTACTCCCCGACCCCACAGTATGACACACACCTGCTCCCCCGACCCTACAGTATGACACACACCCACTCCCCCGACCCCACAGTATGGCACACACCCACTCCCCCGACCCAACAGTATGACACACACCTACTCCCCCAACCCTACAGTATGACACACACCCACTCCCCCGACCCCACAGTATGGCACAGCACCCACTCCCCCGACCCCACAGTATGGCACACACACCTACTCCCCGACCCACAGTATGACACACACCTACTCCCCGACCCTACAGTATGACACACACCCACTCCCCCGACCCACAGTATGGCACACACCCACTCCCCCGACCCAACAGTATGACACACACCTACTCCCCCAACCCTACAGTATGACACACACCCACTCCCCCGACCCCACAGTATGGCACACACCCACTCCCCCGACCCCACAGTATGGCACACACCTACTCCCCGACCCCACAGTATGACACACACCCACTCCCCCGACCCTACAGTATGGCACATACCCACTCCCCCGACCCCACACAGTATGGCACACACCCACTCCCCGACCCCACAGTATGGCACACACCCACTACCCCCAACCCTACAGTATGACACACACCCACTCCCCCGACCCCACAGTATGACAACACACCTACTCCCCGACCCCACAGTATGACACACACCCACTCCCCCGACCCTACAGTATGGCACACACCCACTCCCCCGACCCCACAGTATGACACACACCTACTCCCCGACCCTACAGTATGGCACACACCAACTCCCCCAACCCTACAGTATGGCACACACCCACTCCCCCGACCCCACAGTATGACACACACCTACTCCCCGACCCTACAGTATGGCACACACCAACTCCCCCAACCCTACAGTATGGCACACACCCCACTCCCCCGACCCCACAGTATGACACACACCTACTCCCCGACCCTACAGTATGACACACACCAACTCCCCCAACCCTACAGTATGGCACACACCCACTCCCCCGACCCCACAGTATGACACACACCCACTCCCCGACTCTACAGTATGGCACACACCCACTCCCCCGACCCCACAGTACGGCACACACCCACTCCCCCAACCCTACAGTATGACACACACCCACTCCCCCGACCCTACAGTATGACACAACACCAACTCCCCCAACCCTACAGTATGAACACACACCCACTCCCCCGACCCCACAGTATGACACACACCTACTCCCCGACCCAACAGTATGACACACACCCACTCCCCCGACCCCACAGTATGGCACACACCCACTCCCCCGACCCCACAGTATGACACACACCCACTCCCCCGACCCCACAGTATGACACACACCTACTCCCCGACCCTACAGTATGACACACACCTACTCCCCGACCCTACAGTATGACACACACCAACTCCCCCAACCCTACAGTATGGCACACACCCACTCCCCCGACCCCACAGTATGACACACACCCACTCCCCCGACACTACAGTATGGCACACACCCACTCCCCCGACCCCACAGTATGGCACACACCCACTCCCCCAACCCTACAGTATGACACACACCCACTCCCCCGACCCTACAGTATGACACACACCAACTCCCCCAACCCTACAGTATGACACAACACCCCACTCCCCCGACCCCACAGTATGACACACACCTACTTCCCGACCCCACAGTATGACACACACCCACTCCCCCCGACCCCACAGTATGGCACACACCCACTCCCCCGACCCCACAGTATGACACACACCCACTCCCCCGACTCTACAGTATGGCACACACCCACTCCCCCGACCCCACAGTACGGCACACACCCACTCCCCCAACCCTACAGTATGACACACACCCACTCCCCCAACCCTACAGTATGGCACACACCCACTCCCCCGACTCCACAGTATGGCACACACCCACTCCCCCGACCCCACAGTATGGCACACACCCACTCCCCCAACCCTACAGTATGACACACACCTACTCCCCCAACCCTACAGTATGGCACACACCCACTCCCCCGACCCTACAGTATGGCACACACCCACTCCCCCGACCCTACAGTATGACACACACCAACTCCCCCAACCCTACAGTATGGCACACACCCACTCCCCCGACCCTACAGTATGGCACACACCCACTCCCCCGACCCTACAGTATGACACACACCAACTCCCCCAACCCTACAGTATGACACACACCCACTCCCCCGACCCCACAGTATGACACACACCTACTCCCCGACCCCACAGTATGACACACACCCACTCCCCCGACCCCACAGTATGGCACACACACACTCCCCCAACCCCACAGTATGGCACACACCCACTCCCCGACCCTACAGTATGGCACACACCCACTCCCCCAACCCCACAGTATGGCACACACCCACTCCCCCAACCCCACAGTATGGCACACACCTACTCCCCCAACCCCACAGTATGACACACACCCACTCCCCCAACCCCACGTATGGCACACACCCACTCCCCAAACCCCACAGTATGGCACACACACCTACTCCCCGACCCCACAGTATGACACACACCCACTCCCCCAACCCCACAGTATGGCACACACCCACTCCCCCGACCCCATAGTATGGCACACACCAACTCCCCCAACCCTACAGTAATGGCACACACCCATTCCCCCGACCCTACAGTATGACACACACCAACTCCCCCAACCCCTACAGTATGACACACACCCACTCCCCCGACCCCACAGTATGAACACACCTACTCCCCGACCCCACAGTATGACACACACCCACTCCCCCGAGCCCACAGTATGGCACACACCCACTCCCCCGACCCCACAGTATGACACACACCCACTCCCACGACTCTACAGTATGGCACACACCACTCCCCCGAGCCCCACAGTACGGCACACACCCACTCCCCCCAACCCTACAGTATGACACACACCCACTCCCCCAACCCCTACAGTATGGCACACACCCACTCCCCCGACTCCACAGTATGGCACACACCCACTCCCCCCGACCCCACATTATGACACACACCCACTCTCCCCGACACCTTCAGTATGGCACACACCCACTCCCCGACCCCACAGTATGGACACACACCCACTCCCCCGACCCCACAGTATGACACACACCCACTCCCCCGACTCTACAGTATGGCAACACACCCACTCCCTCCCCGACCCCACAGTATGACACACACCTACTCCCCCAACCCTACAGTATGGCACACACCTCACTCCCCCGACCCTACAGTATGGCACACACCCACTCCCCCGACCCCACAGTATGGCACACACCCACTCCCCCGACTCTACAGTATGGCACACACCACTCCCCGACAAACACAGTATGGCACACACCCCACTCCCCCAACCCTACAGTATGACACACACCCACTCCCCCGACTCTACAGTATGGCACACACCCACTCCCCCGACTCTACAGTATGGCACACACCCACTCCCCCGACTCTACAGTATGGCACACACCCACTCCCCCGACCCCACAGTATGGCACACACCCACTCCCCCGACCCCACAGTATGGCACACACCCACTCCCCCGACTCTACAGTATGGCACACACATACTCCCCCGACCCCACAGTATGGCACACACCCACTCCCCCAACCCTACAGTATGACACACACCAACTCCCCCAACCCTACAGTATGACACACACCTACTCCCCGACCCCACAGTATGACACACACCAACTCCCCCAACCCTACAGTATGACACACACCCACTCCCCCGACCCCACAGTATGGCACACACCCACTGCCCCGACCCCACAGTATGACACACACCAACTCCCCCGACCCCACAGTATGACACACACCCACTCCCCCAACCCTACAGTATGGCACACACCCACTCCCCCGACCCCACAGCTATGGCACACACCCACTCCCCCAACCCTACAGTATGGCACACACCTACTCCCCGACCCTACAGTATGGCACACACCCACTCCCCCCGACCCCACAGTATGGCACACACCCACTCCCCCGACTCTACAGTATGGCACACACCCACTCCCCCGACCCCACAGTATGGCACACACCCACTCCCCCGACCCCACAGTATGGCACACACCCACTCCCCCGACCCCACAGTATGGCACACACCCACTCCCCCGACCCTACAGTATGGCACACACCCACTCCCCCGACCCCACAGTATGGCACACACCCACTCCTCGACCCCACAGTATGGCACACACCCACTCCCCCGACCCCACAGTATGGCACACACCCACTCCCCCGACACTACAGTATGGCACACACCCACTCCCCCGACCCCACAGTATGGCACACATGCCCACTCCCCCGACCCCACAGTATGGCACACACCCCACTCCCCCGACTCTACAGTATGGCACACACCCACTCCCCCAACCCTACAGTATGGCACACACCCACTCCCCCAACCCTACAGTATGGCACACACCCACTCCCCCAACCCTACAGTATGACACACACCAACTCCCCCAACCCTACAGTATGACACACACCTACTCCCGACCCCACAGTATGACACACACCCACTCCCCCGACTCTACAGTATGGCACACACCTACTCCCCGACCCCACAGTATGACACACACCCACTCCCCCAACCCTACAGTATGACACACACCTACTCCCCGACCCCACAGTATGGCACACACCCACTCCCCCGACTCTACAGTATGGCACACACCCACTCCCCCAACCCTACAGTATGGCCACACCCACTCCCCCACTCCCCCAACCCTACAGTATGGCACACACCCACTCCCCCAACCCTACAGTATGACACACACCAACTCCCCCAACCCTACAGTATGACACACACCTACTCCCCGACCCCACAGTATGACACACACCCACACCCCCGACCCCACAGTATGGCACACACCCACTGCCCCGACCCCACAGTATGACACACACACACTCCCCCGACTCTACAGTATGGCACACACCCACTCCCCCGACCCCACAGTATGACACACACCTACTCCCCGACCCCACAGTATGACACACACCACCACTCCCCCGACCCCACAGTATGGCACACACCCACTCCCCCGACCCCACAGTATGACACACACCCACTCCCCCGACCCCACAGTATGACACACACCTACTCCCCGACCCCTACAGTATGACACACACCTACTCCCCGACCTACAGTATGACACACACCAACTCCCCAACCCTACAGTATGGCACACACCACTCCCCCGACCCACAGTATGACACACACCCACTCCCCCGACTCTACAGTATGGCACACACCCACTCCCCCGACCCCACAGTACGGCACACACCCACTCCCCCAACCCTACAGTAATGACACACACCCACTCCCCGACCCTACAGTATGACACACACCAACTCCCCCAACCCTAACAGTATGACACACACCACTCCCCCGACCCCACAGTATGACACACACCTACTTCCCGACCCCACAGTATGACACACACCCACTCCCCCGACCCCACAGTATGGCACACACCCCATCCCCCGACCCCACAGTATGACACACAACCCACTCCCCCGACTCTACAGTATGGCACACACCCACTCCCCCGAACCCTACAGTATGGCACACATACTCCCCCGACCCTACAGTAGGCTACTTGGTCGGATTCCACAGGTCCCGTGTGCACGATGCGCGCGTCCAAATGTTGGAATTCAACTAGAGCAGACCATATGGGCCGCTGCCCTGGGTCAGCGTCAAAAATAGAAAACCTATCTAGAATTGATTATCCAAGGCATGTATGATTCTGGTGTACACGCGTATGGATTCTACTGTACACACGTATGGATTCTGGTATACACACGTTTGAATTCTCGCAGGTGCTAGGGGAGTCGTGTACTGTACGGAGATTCAGTGTGTATGAGTGTATGCTCTGTGGACGGAGGCAGGTGCTAGGAAAACCGTGCAGTGCACATGAGATACAGTGTGTGTGGTCTATGGATTGAGGCGGGTGCTAGGGAAATCGTGCACTGTTCGGAGATTCAGTATGTATGCTCTGTGGAAGGAGGCTGGTGGAGTTATGATATATTATATGTGAGCACTTCTTCTTTACCAAAAACCGCATACCACTGCCAAGACACAGTTATACTGAGAGCCACACACACACACGAGAGAGAGAGAGAGAGAGAGAGAGAGAGAGAGAGAGAGAGAGAGAGAGAGAGAGAGAGAGAGAGAGCAAACAAAAGCAGGCACACACAGAGAAAAAGTTTGAGGGGTGGTGTGTTAAGTAAAGTAAACAAAAGACATTATTTTAAAACCCTTTTACCCAACGTCCTTAGGCGCTCTGGGTAGATGCTATTAGTATTAGACCCACAGTTTTTTACGCCAATCGACACCCATTTTAGGCTGGGTCTTCCACGGTCAGTTTGAAAATTCCTTCTCTATGCGGACTCGAACCCAAGACACCCGATAGGCGAGCGTCTAGCCTCAAAGCTACCGCGGCTCGGGGAATGTTAAGTGTAACTAAAGTGAGAGAAAGTGTCGGAAGTTTTCGGCAAGTGAAAGTTGCGTAGATTTGCGGTAAAGTGTGACAGTTTGACAGTCAGGCCGGGACACTTGTAGCAGAAGTCTGCGGCTCAGGTTTCCGGGTTTCTGCATTCTCAACTTTCTGTCGGCTTTCACACACTCGCTTGGGTAAGTCAACCTTGAATTCTGCTCTCTCTAGTAGTCTTCTATGGCTGTACGATGTGTTTGTGAAACGGAGAGCGGTTGTAGCGATGTAGTGTGGGAGTTGTGAAAGTTTTGTTGTGATTTGTTTGTCACTGTTTCTGTCATTCGTGATCAGGATCACACACATCACAACACACACAAGCGAACATTGTTTTAGTTTCCGTTCACAGGTGACTTTCACTTGCCACTTCATCAGGTCTTCAGTCTGCAGTCTCGCTGTAGTTTTAAATGTGAAGACTAGTCATGTATTTAGATTATAGTTTAACACTTTATTTATAACAAATAATATAATAATGGTTAAATATATGGTTACTTAAATTGAAGTTGAATTATTTTAGTACTAAAACTACTATAACTATAAATATTAATACTACTGTACACAGTAATGTTATAATATATAAAATTGTGGGTCAAAGATCACACAATGACACATGAATCTATATAGAAGAGGATCTTTGGATTGTAAAAAGTTTGTTTTTTCTTTTTGACCCTAGCAAGGAACTATATATTTATATATATATATATATATATATATATATATATATATATATATATATATATATATATATATATATATTATCAGTATCATATCAGCTGTTATCCGTGTGTGCCAAGCAAGGACTGATGTGATACTCTTATCTATATCTTGTAACTTTGGTCTGGACTCAGAACATACCATAGCAAACAAGTTACCTATTTTAGTGTGCAACAGTAAAATTCTTACATATTAGGTAGTTTCATAAAGATTACCTAGTTTGCTATTCGATTTACATAACTCATACATGAATGGGAAGCTAGGGTAGCAGTAGTGGCTAGATGTGGGCCTGCTTGGTGATCAGGGGTTCAAATGGACATCGGTGCTGGATTTTAAAATTCACCTGGGTTTCCAGGTCAGCTCAGCCTAAAATAGGCACCAGGTAAGGCCATGACATGATACCGCCCACATCACACACCTAGAGCTGATTGGTTTATGAACATAATGTATCCAGCACGATTTGCCCAGTGCACCCAAGACATGTACAAGGGTGCTAGAACCATATGTGTACAAGCTATTCAGCACTAAGGGATGATGTGGGTAAAGGGTGCTAGAACCACATGTGTACAGACTATTCAGCACCAAGGGGTGATGTGGGTAAAAGGGTGCTAGAACCATATGTGTAGAGGCTATTCAGCACCAAGGGGTGATGTGGGTAAAAGGGTGCTAGAACCATATGTGTACAGGCTATTCAGCACCTAGGGGTGATGTGGGTGAAATCACACTGCCTACACTTTCTCTAGAATGTATGTTTATATTATTTTTTTGTTTTTTTTGCATATCCTTTGCAGGACATCGCTGTCAACAGCAGCATCTTTCAGCTGTCTGTTGATTTCTTGGCAAGATTACGCTCAGTAGTTTGCCATTGCTTTCTGAGCGGCCGGCTCAGTATCCCGCAAGTCACCAGCAGGGGTCGAACTGCTCCCAGTTCTCTCCCACTACGAGACTCTGCGTGATAAACGGGATTACGGAGAAAGTGTTGTAACCCCTCAGCCAGAGAGACCAGCTGTATGTTTATAGGAGAATTATATTTGACAGTGTTTAAGTTGGGACTTTTGTAAGAGAAACAGGACATGTGTAGCAGAGAAATGAGACAATTGTAGAAACAGGACATGTGTAGCAGAGAAATGAGACAATTGTAGAAACAGGACATGTGTAGCAGAGAAATGAGACAATTGTAGAAACAGGACATGTGTAGCAGAGAAATGAGACAATTGTAGAAAACAGGACATGTGTAGCAGAGAAATGAGACAATTGTAGAAACAGGACATGTGTAGCAGAGAAATGAGACAATTGTAGAAACAGGACATGTGTAGCAGAGAAATGAGACAATTGTAGAAACAGGACATGTGTAGCAGAGAAATGAGACAATTGTAGAAACAGGACATGTGTAGCAGAGAAATGAGACAATTGTAGAAACAGGGACATGTGTAGCAGAGAAATGAGACAATTGTAGAAACAGGACATGTGTAGCAGAGAAATGAGACAATTGTAGAAAACAGGACATGTGTAGCAGAGAAATGAGACAATTGTAGAAACAGGACATGTGTAGCAGAGAAATGAGACAATTGTAGCATAAAAATGGGACACATGTAGAGGAAGAACGGGACACTTGTAGCAGAAGTCTGCATCTCAGATTTCCAGATTGTGCATGCTAAACTTTCTCTCCACTTTCACACAACTGTTTGTCAAACAGAGATGACTTGTCTTCATCAAAATGTGTCTGTTATGACAAATATTTTTCTAATTGTGTGGATACGAATGTGGACTGAGTGAGGATGAGGACTTCTGGTAACTGTAATCAATGTTGTTTATTTTATCATTGCTGGACAGGCTGCGGTTTCCATTTCTAACATTACCCCTACCCTGTTCAACCTCTGAAGAGAAGTTATATTAAGATCAATTGCCTGGCTCAGATTAATAATCCAGTGACTGAATCAGTCACAATTCGGATATTAATTTAAAGGTGATTGTTATCCAAGGAAGGTAATGGCTCTTGTGTGGACAGGCTGGATTGTTGTTAGACATATATAGTACAGTCAACCAGGATGCTTGTCCACATATTGAGGCATCATGAGTGCTAGCTCTGTAATTGTCTACACCAACTAGCACAGGATTAATGATGTTGTCAGTATGTGCTAGCAGGTGGCACTGAACGGGAGATACAACAATTGATACATGACAACTCATGCCCAGGTGTATCATCATCTGCACGGATGGCTCTGTGCTGGTAGGCAAAGGAAGTCCTGCAGGTTCATAGTGAAGGATAATGGACGGTTTTTCGTGCAGGAGAGCCTGGCGTATGATACCACAACATAGTGGAGGGCGGACGCGCTATGGACCAGGCTGACATTCTGAATGCTCTACGAGAAGTAAGACTGTTGCGAGAACTAAGCGATGACTGTGATTCTACAACCATGGTCAGAGTGCGAGAACTGCAAATTAAAAGAGGTGTTGCCAAACAAGAACACTACGCAGGAAGCCAAAGAAGATTGATTAACTAACACAGAACTGGCGTCGTGAGCTGCTACACGCTGCAGGATTTGCTGAGGAGGGGATCTGAACACTTATGGACTGAATGGTTCGATGTGCAATGAGGATGATCTGTCGACTAACTAACTAACTAACTAGTGAAGGATAATGGACAGTGTTTAGTGCAGGTGAGCCTGGCGTATGGTACCACAACCATAGTGAAGGATAATGGACAGTGTTTAGTGCAGGAGTGCCTGGAGTATGTTATACCACAACATAGTGAAGGATAATAGATGGTGTTTAGTACAGGAGAGCCTGGCATATGATACCACAACATAGTGAAGGATCATCATCATCATGTGCCATGCTGGTAAGCGTGGGCGGTCATGTTTTGCCATCTCACTCAATCGCCAGAATCGTGGATCAGCTCAGTATTCTTGTCTTGACCATACAATGTGGTCAAGCCATCCAGATATTTACTTCTCTGTCCTCCCCTTGTTCTCTTCCCCTCAGTCTTGCCAGTTGTCACCAAGTTCTCCAATTTATTTCTTCTCATAATGTGACCAACAAATTGTGATTGTCTACGTCTAATTTCTCTAATTGGTTTACAATTTTCTTCTTCTTTGCGTTCATCCGGAGTGTTTTTTCAGATGTGATTGCGGTGTGTCTGTTATGCGCCCTTGGGCCGAAACCCGTAGGCCAACACATCCGACGATAGCGTGCTTTTTTGACCAGGTAGCATTCCTGGGGGTTTACGATTTTAATTTGTTTCATGTAGGACTTGGTCGTTGGTTTTTCTGTCCATGGTATTCTTTGCATTTTCCTCAGATACCACATTTCCACAACCATCAGATGTTTTTCAGCCTGTTTGCTCATTGTCCACGCTTCATATCCATACAAAAGCACAGGTTCTATGTAGCATCTCAATAGTCTTTTTCTCGTTGCAAATGACATTTTTCTTTTTGTTGTCATGAGTCTAGCACCATATATCCATTGTGCCTTAAGGTGAGTACAAGAGTACTTGACCTTTTTTATGGCAGCAGCTCTTCTCTGTTGTTGCATGTCCTGTGCCGGATGTTGCCATCAGCCCCAAGGTGATTTTCTAGGCAATGTTAGCTTCAGTAGGTTGCCATTGCTTTCTGAATGAGAGGTCAACATTGAAGTCCAACTGAACGCCTGGACTCGCCGCCGGCCATAGCGAGGGAAAGTCTGACCACCTATCCTTTCTTGCTCTTAGGCCTACATAATGTCACATCACAGAACCATAGCAAGGGAAAGTCTGACCACCTATCCTTTCTTGCTCTTAGGTCTACATAATGTCACATCACAGAACCATAGCGAGGGAAAGTCTGACCACCTATCCTTCCTTCCTCTTAGGTCTACATAATGTCACATCACAGAACCATAGCGAGGGAAAGTCTGACCACCTATCCTTCCTTCCTCTTAGGTCTACACAATGTCACATCACAGAACCATAGCGAGGGAAAGTCTTGACCACCTATCCTTTCTTGCTCTTAGGTCTACATAATTTCACATCACAGAACCATAGCGAGGGAAAGTCTTGACCACCTATCCTTCCTTGCTCTTAGGCCTACACAATGTCACATCACAGAACCATAGCGAGGGAAAGTCTTGACCACCTATCCTTTCTTGCTCTTAGGTCTACATAATGTCACATCACAGAACCATAGCGAGGGAAAGTCTGACCACCTATCCTTCCTTGCTCTTAGGCCTACACAATGTCACATCACAGAACCATAGCAAGGAAAACTGTAAGTCCCTCTTTTAAATGCTTCGCCATGTATATTCTTAATGAACTCAACAGTAGGCATTAGCTCATTATAACGGAGTGAATATAACAGTCAACGAAATCAACGGTGAACTTTAAAAGATGAAGCAAAAGCTCTGAGTTCACAAAGCGAACACACACTGCTTTAATCCGGCAGTTGAGACAGTTATCATAAACATCTTCTACTGTGTTTCTAGAAGGCCTGTTGTTGCCAGGATGGCATCTAAGAAATATACACACTAAGATGAATAATTCACATCCTTTCTAAGACATAATCCGGGCACCTGCTCTGTGGCACTATCCTTCCTTGCTCTTAGGCCTACACAATGTCACATCACAGAACCATAGTGAGGGAAAGTCTGACCACCTATCCTTCCTTGCTCTCAGGCCTACACAATGTCACATCACAGAACTATAGCAGTAAACTGCTTCAGGACAGTTAATGTCTGTCACTCTGCTGCTGTCTGTCTGTCAGACTGCCTGACTATGTCTGTCTGTCTGTCAGACTGTATGTCTGTCAGTCATTCTGTCTTTTTGCATGTTTGTCAATCTGTATGTCTATCAGTCTATCTGTATGTCTGTGTCTGTATGTCTATCAGTCTCTCTGTATGTTGGTGTCAGTCTGTATATCTGTCAGTCTGAATGTCTCTCAGTCATTCTGTTGTTTTGCATGTTTGTCAGTCTGTATGTCTATCAGTCTATCTGTATGTCTGTGTCAGTCTGTATGTCTGCTAGTCTATCTGTATGTCTGTCAGGCTGTCTGTATGTCTGTCAGTCTGTCTGCATGTCTGTCAGAGTCTGTTGTCCTTTTACATGTGACTGTTGTATGTGTAACTGTTCTGTCCTGTTACATGTGTGACTGTTATGTCCTGTTACATGTGACTGTTGTCTCCTGTTACACGTGGCTGTTGCGTCCTCTTACATGTGACTGTTGTCTCCTTTTACATGTGACTGTTGTCTCCTGTTACATGTGACTGTTGTGTCCTGTTACTTGTGTGACTGTTGTGTCCTGTTACATGCGTGACTGTTGTGTCCTGTTACATGTGTGGCTATTGTGTCCTGTTACATGTGACATGTTGTGTCCTGTTATATGTAACTGTTGTGTCCTGTTACATGTGTGACATGCTGAGTCCTGTTACATGTGACTGTTGTGTCCTGTTACATGTGTGACATGTTGTGTCCTGTGTGACATGTTGTGTTCTGTAACATGTGACTGTTGTGTCCTGTAACATGTGTGACATGTTGTGTCCTGTTACGTGTGACTGTTGTGTCCTGTGACATGTTGTGTCCTGTTACATGTGACTGTTGTGTCCTGTTACATGTGTGACATGTTGTGTCCTTTTACATGTGATGGTTGTGTCTTGTTACATGTGACTGTTGTGTCCTGTTACATGTGTGACATGTTGTGTCCCGTTACATGTGACCTGTTGTGTCCTGTTACATGTGACTGTTGTGTCCTGTTACATGTGAGACATGTTGTGTCCTGTTACATATGACTGTTGTGTCCTGTTATATGTGACATGTTGTGTCCTGTTACATGTGACTGTTGTGTTGTGACATGTTGTGTCCTGTTACATGTGACTGTTGTGTCCTGTTACATGTGTGACATGTTGTGTCCTTTTACATGTGACTTGTGTCTTGTTACATGTGACTGTTGTGTCCTGTTACATGTGAGTGTTGTGTCCTGTTACATGTGACTATTGTGTCCTGTTACATGTGTGACATGCTGTGTCCTGTTACATGTGACTGTTGTGTCCTGTTACATGTGTAACATGTTGTGTCCTGTTACATGTGACTGTTGTGTCCTGTTACATGTGTGGCTATGGTGTCCTGTTACATGTGAATTTTGTTTCCTGTTACATGTGTTACTATTGTGTCCTATTACATGTGACTGTTGTGTCCTGTTACATGTGTGACATGTTGTGTCCTGTGTGACATGTTGTGTCCTGTAACATGTGACTGTTATGTCCTGTTATATGTGACTGTTGTGTCCTGTTACATGTGTGACATGTTGTGTCCTGTTACATGTGACCTGTTGTGTCCTGTTACATGTGTGACATGTTGTGTCCTGTTACATGTGACCTGTTGTGTCCTGTTACATGTGTGACATGTTGTGTCCTGTTACATGTGTGACATGTTGTGTCCTGTTACATGTGACCTGTTGTGTCCTGTTACATGTGACATGTTGTGTCCTGTGACATGTTGTGTTCTGTTACATGTGACTGTTATGTCCTGTTACATGTGTGACATGTTGTGCCCTGTTACATGTGACATGTTGTGTCCTGTTACATGTGTGACATGTTGTGTCCTGTTACATGTGTGACATGTTGTGTCCTGTTACATGTGACATGTTGTGTCCTGTTACATGTGTGACATGTTGTGTCCTGTTGCATGTGACTGTTGTGTCCTGTTACATGTGTGACATGTTGTGTCCTGTTACATGTGACATGTTGTGTCCTGTTACATGTGTGACATGTTGTGTCCTGTTACATGTGACTGTTGTGTCCTGTTACATGTGTGACATGTTGTGTCCTGTTACATGTGACTGTTGTGTCCTGTTACATGTGTGACCTGTTGTGTCCTGTTATGTGTGACTGTTGTGTCCTGTTACATGTGTGACATGTTGTGTCCTGTTACATGTGATTGTTGTGTCCTGTTACATGTGTGACATGTTGTGTCCTGTTACATGTGACTGTTGTGTCCTGTTACATGTGACTGTTGTGTCCTGTTACATGCGTG
Source organism: Cepaea nemoralis (assembly GCA_014155875.1). Classification (NCBI taxonomy): domain Eukaryota; kingdom Metazoa; phylum Mollusca; class Gastropoda; order Stylommatophora; family Helicidae; genus Cepaea; species Cepaea nemoralis. The sequence continues at coordinate 798,853 of JACEFZ010019047.1, read as the reverse complement.
ACATGTTGTGTCCTGTTACATGTGACCTGTTGTGTCCTGTTACATATGACCTGTTGTGTCCTGTTACATGTGACGTGTGTCCTGTTACATGTGACTGTTGTGTCCTGTGACATGTTGTGTCCTGTTACATGTGACTGTTGTGTCCTGTTACATGTGACTGTTGTGTCCTGTTACATGTGACTGTTGTGTCCTGTTACATGTGTGACATGTTGTGTCCTGTTACATGTGACCTGTTGTGTCCTGTTACATGTGACGTGTGTCCTGTTACATGTGACTGTTGTGTCCTGTGACATGTTGTGTCCTGTTACATGTGACTGTTGTGTCCTGTTACATGTGGTGTCCTGTTACATGTGACTGTTGTGTCCTGTTACATGTGACTGTTGTGTCCTGTTACATGTGACTGTTGTGTCCTGTTATATGTGTGACTGTTGTGTTCTGTTACATGTGACTGTTGTGTCCTGTTACATGTGTGACATGGTGTGTCCTTTCACATGTGACTGTTGTGTCTTGTTACATGTGACTGTTGTGTCCTGTTACATGTGACTGTTGTTTCCTGTTACATGTGACTGTTGTGTCTGTTACATGTGTGACTGTTGTGTCCTGTTACATGTGTGACATGTTGTGTCCTGTTACATGTGTGATATGTTGTGTCCTGTTACATGTGTGATATGTTGTGTCCTGTTACATGTGTGGCTATTGTGTCCTGTTACATGTGACTGTTGTTTCCTGTTACATGTGTTACTATTGTGTCCTGTTACATGTGTGGCTATTGTGTCCTGTTACATGTGACTGGTGTGTCCTGTTACATGTGACTGTTGTATCCTGTTACATGTGTGGCTATTGTGTCCTGATACATGTGTGGCTATTGTGTCCTGTTACATGTGACTGTTGTGTCCTGTTACATGTGACTGTTGTGTCCTGTTATATGTGTGACATGCTGTGTCCTGTTACATGTGACTGTTGTGTCCTGTTACATGTGACTGTTGTGTCCAGTTACATGTGTGACTATTGTGTCCTGTTACATGTGTGGCTATTGTGTCCTGTTACATGTGACTGTTGTGTCCTGTTACATGTGACTGTTGTGTCCTGTTATATGTGTGACATGCTGTGTCCTGTTACATGTGACTGTTGTGTCCTGTTACATGTGACTGTTGTGTCCAGTTACATGTGTGACTGTTGTGTCCAGTTACATGTGTGACTGTTGTGTCCAGTTACATGTGTGACTGTTGTATCCTGTTACATGTAACTGTTATGTCCTGTTACATGTGACTGTTGTGTCCTGTTATGTGTGACCGTTGTATCTGTTACATGTGTGACTGTTGTGTCCTGTTACATGTGACTGTTGTGTCCTGTTACACATGACTGTTGTGTCCTGTTACATGTGACTGTTGTGTCTGTTACATGTGTGACTGTTGTGTCCTGTTACATGTGTGACTGTTGTGTCCTGTTACATGTGACTGTTGTGTCCTGTTTCATGTGTCTGTTGTGTCCTTCTTACATGTGACTGTTGTGTCATGTTACATGTGACTATTGTATCCTGTTACATGTGACTGTTGTATCCTGTTACATGTGACTGTTGTGTCCTGTTACATGTGTGACTGTTGTGTCCTGTTACATGTGTGACTGTTGTGTCCTGTTCCATGTGTGACTGTTGTGTCCTGTTCCATGTGTGACTGTTGTGTACTGTTACATGTGACTGTTGTGTCCTGTTCTGAGTCTCAGGAGTCACATGTCCAGTGTGGAAGACAAAACAAATAAAAACAGGAAGCAAACTTAGAAGATGTAACTCTCACTTGAGATCAGTATTGCTGTCTGCTGCAGAAACAGGGAGATTAACCAACACAGTTACTCTTACATTTAAGTGTTGTCTGTCACACTGTACTTTAGTTGTACACATACAACATATACATGTTGAGTGTTATCTGTCACACTGTACTCTGGTTGTATACATAACAACATTTAAGTGTCAAGTGTTGTCTGTCAAGTCTGTCACACTGTACTCTAGTTATATGCCCACAACATTTAAAGTGTTGAGTGTCGTCCATCACACTGTACTCTGGCTGTATACATACAACATAGAAATGTTGAGAGTTGTCTGTCTAGCCTACCAAACTGTGACATTAGGTATTCTAATATGCATGCAGCAGGTCCGCATGGATGAATGGGTAAGAGCTGTCAGGTTCTTAGACATCCGTTGTGCTGATGCCGAGGTAAGCGGTTCAACCCCTACACCGAACAGTTTGACTAAAATGTTGACCTGTCGTCCTTGACTTGGGGACGTAAATTACAAATACCTTTGAAGTCGAAGTGGGTTCGCCTGATGGCGAGGGACACAGTTAATAGGGAAGGCTATTCCACATGCAAAATTCAGTCTATCCCTACTATACATTGTGTGTATGGACTACGCTTGAGTTCAAAAGCGAGCTAGCGTCAAAAAAACAATATACATACAACACCCAAGCTGTGTGAGTTTTTCTTTCCCAGTCTAGCAACTGTTACATGGATACTCCCACTGTATTATACAACATCCAGTCCACTCTACCTTACAATACTTGTGTATTGTTTATTGTCAAGACCACTCTGCTGTACAACATTCATGTGTTGTTCCTGGTCCAGCCCACTCTACTGTACAACATTCGTGTGTTGTTTCTTGTGCAACCCACTCTACTATACAACATTCCTGAATTTCCTGTCCAGCCCACTCTACTATACAACATTCGTGTGTTGTTTCTTGTCCATCCTACTCTACTATACAACATTCGTGTATTTCTTGTCCAACCCACTCTACTATACAACATTCGTATGTTGTCATCTTAAGCCAAGAATAGTAACACTGTTGCCTACCATGCATGTCGTAAGAGGCGACTAAGGAGGCTTGATGGTTCCGTCGCCCTGCCAGTCAGTGAGTGCGTGGCACGACACTGTGAGCTGTGAGTTTCCTATGAAATGCTTTTGAATCTGCCCAAGGTTTTTTGGAACGTGACTGCATGTTCGGAGCGATGGCAGCTGGCTATGTCCCAGAGTTGACCGGTTTTTGTCTTATGCAGAAATGCATAGCTGCTGGGCTTCTGGTTGACTGCCACTACCGTCGACGATGAACTGTATTTTTGTGGAGGAGCATTCTGTCGACGGCATTATCATTATGTACAGTGAAATGTTTTTACATCTGCCCGAGGAAACATCTAGAAACGGAACAAACGACATCTGGAAATGTCTAGAATGTGTAGGAGAACATCTAGGAAAACACCCGGATGGGAAAATGGCTGCCGCTTCCAACGAAGATGGGCTGTGTGGTTTCGTGGAGGACTTTTGTGTTGGCATTCTGGGGACGGAATTTTTAAACATCTGAAAACGGAACAGACAACATCTAGAGGTGTCTGGACTATGTGGGTGAACATCTAGGAAACATCCAGATGGGAAAATGACTGCTGATTCCATCAGAGATGAACTGTGTGTGCCGTGGGGGACTATTGACTGTTGTGTTGACATTCTGGCAGCGGCATTATGCACAGTGTATCTGTGCGGGCTGTTGTTTGTCGAGACTTCCTGTCTTTTCCACTTTTCACATTGGGCAGTGGGGAGCGTTTTGTGTGATATTCACTGGCACAGGAACGGAGCATAATGGGGATGACCCGTTGCTGTGAAGTTGGAACTGCGACTAACTAACTAATTAACTAACTAACATTCTTGTTTCTTGTCCAACCCACTCTACTATACAACATTCATGTGTTGTTTCTTGTCCAATCCACTCTGCTATACAACATTCATGTGTTGTTTCTTGTCCAACCCACTCTACTATACAACGTTCATGTGTTGTTTCTTGTCCAGCCCACTCTACTATATAACATTTGTGTGTTGTTTCTTGTGCAAGCCACTCGGCGGTTACATGTTGACTACAAAACAAAAACGCGCTAGAACACGTAGAAATAGCAGGAACAACGCCGAACCGGGACAGGGGGTTGCTGTGTGCCAGACTTGTCTGATATCCTGTTCCTTGTTTTGAGCATATGTTTCTCACGCTCACGTGATCTCAGAAGGTTATCAAGACGGAAGCAGATTGACAACAACCAGGTGACTGCCTTAGACAGGGACGGCTGAGTCTTGTGGCAAGTGTTCGCCACACGTGACGTGTCCAGCCAGACATTGGCCGCCTTGTACATCCTCTCATATATACTGTGGCATCGTTGTCTGCTCTCTCTCTCTCTCTCTCTCTCTCTCTCTCTCTCTCTCTCTCTCTCTCTCTCTCTCTCTCTCTCTCTCTCTCTGTCTCTGTCTGTCTGTCTGTCTCGCTTTGTGTCACTGTCTCTCTGTGTATATCTGTATTTCTCTCTCTCTCTCTCTCTCTCTCTCTCTCTCTCTCTCTCTCTCTCTCTCTCTCTCTCTCTCTCTCTCTCTCTCTCTCTCTCTCTCTCTCTCTCTCTCCTGATCACCCTGTCTGTCTCTATTTGTCCACTCACTAACCAACTCCACAGCTCACGGCTACTCATTAACCCACCCCTCAGCTGTATCTACTGAAGGACCATAACACACCTCCTTCCCAGATGTATCTACGATTGGACTGTAAACCCACTAACCCACTCAACCGTGTCTACCGTTGGAATAGCAACCCACTCCCCAGCTGTATCTACTGTTGGAATAGCAACCCACTCCCCAGCTGTATCTACTGTTGGAATAGCAACCCACTCCCCAGCTGTATCTACTGTTGGAATAGCAACCCACTCCCCAGCTGTATCTACTGTTCGAATAGCAACCCACTCCCCAGCTGTATCTACCATTGGAATAGCAACCCACTCCCCAGCTGTATCTACCGTTGGAATAGCAACCCATTCCCCAGCTGTATCTACTGTTGGAATAGCAACCCACTCCCCAGCTGTATCTACCGTTGGAATAGCAACCCACTCCCCAGATGTATCTACCGTTGGAATAGCAACCCACTCCCCAACTGTATCTACCGTTGGAATAGCAACCGACTAACCAATTCCCCAGCTGTATCTACTGTTGGAATAGCAACCAACTCCCCAGCTGTATCTACTGTTGGAATAGCAACCCACTCCCCAGCTGTATCTACTGTTGGAATAGCAACCGACTAACCCATTCCCATGCTGTATCTACTGTTGGAATAGCAACCCATTCCCCAGCCGTATCTACTGTTGGAATAGCAACCCACTCCCCAGCTGTATCTACCATTGTAATAGCAACCCACTCCCCAACTGTATCTACCATTGGAATAGCAACCAACTAACCCATTCCCCAGCTGTATCTACTGTTGGAATAGCAACACACTCTCCAACTGTATCTACCATTGGAATAGCAACCCACTACCCAGCTGTATCTACTGTTGGAATAGCAACCCATTCCCCAGCTGTATCTACTGTTGGAATAGCAACCCACTCCCCAGCTGTATCTACCGTTGGAATAGCAACCCACTCCCCAGCTGTATCTACCGTTGGAATAGCAACCCACTCCCCAGCTGTATCTACCATGGCCACTCACTAACCCACTCCCCAGCTGTATCTACTGTTGGAATAGCAACCCACTCCCCAGCTGTATCTACTGTTGGAATAGCAACCGACTAACCCATTCCCCATCTGTATCTACCGTTGGAATAGCAACCCACTCCCCAGCTATATCTACCATTGGAATAGCACCCCACTCCCCAACTGTATCTACTGTTGGAATAGCAACCCACTCCCCAGCTGTATCTACCGTTGGAATAGCAACCCATTCTCCAGCTGTATCTACCGTTGGAATAGCAACCCACTCCACGACTGTATCTACTTTTGGAATAGCAACCCACTCCCCAACTGTATCTACCGTTGGAATAGCAACCCATTCCCCAGCTGTATCTACCATTGGAATAGCAACCCACTCCCCAGCTGCATCTACCATTGGAATAGCAACCGACTAACCCACTCCCCAGCTATATCTAGCGTTGGAATAGCAACCCACTCCCCAGCTGTATCTACTGTTGGAATAGCAACCCACTCCCCAGCTGTATCTACCGTTGGAATAGCAACCCACTCCCCAGCTGTATCTACCGTTGGAATAGCAACCCACTCCCCAGCTGTATCTACCGTTGGAATAGCAACCCATTCCCCAGCTGTATCTACTGTTGGAATAGCAACCGACTAACCCATTCCTCAGCTGTGTCTACATTTGGAATAGCAACCCACTCCCCAGCTGTATCTATTATTGGAATAGCAACCCACTCCCCAGCTGTATCTACCATTGGAATAGCAACCCACTCCCCAGCTGTGTCTACCGTTGGAATAGCAACCCATTCCTCAGCTGTGTCTACCGTTGGAATAGCAACCCATTCCCCAGCTGTGTCTACCATTGGAATAGCAACCCATTCCTCAGCTGTGTCTACCATTGGAATAGCAACCCACTCCCCAGCTGTATCTACCGTTGGAATAGCTACCCATTCCCCAGCTGTATCTACCGTTGGAATAGCAACCCACTAACCCACTCCCCAGCTGTATCTACCATTGGAATAGCAACCCACTAACCCATTCCTCAGCTGTGTCTACCGTTGGAATAGCAACCCACTAACCCACTCCCCAGCTGTATCTACCATTGGAATAGCAACCCACTAACCCATTCCTCAGCTGTGTCTACCGTTGGAATAACAACCCACTAACCCACTCCCCAGCTGTATCTACCATTGGAATAGCAACCGACTAACCCATTCCCCAGCTGTATCTACCATTGGAATAGCAACCCACTTCCAGCTGTATCTACTGTTGGAATAGCAACCCACTCCCCAGCTGCATCTACCGTTGGAATAGCAACCCACTCCCCAGCTTATCTATCGTTGGAATAGCAACCGACTAACCCATTCCTCAGCTGTATCTACCATTGGAATAGCAACCGACTAACCCATTCCCCAGCTGTATCTACCATTGGAATAGCAACCCACTTCCAGCTGTATCTACTGTTGGAATAGCAACCCACTCCCCAGCTGCATCTACCGTTGGAATAGCAACCCACTCCCCAGCTTATCGTTGCAATAGCAACCGTTTAACCCATTCCTCAGCTGTGTCAACCATTGGAATAGCAACCCACTAACCCATTCCTCAGCTGTGTCTACTATTGGAATAGCAACCCACTAACCCATGCCCCAGCTGTATCTACCGTTGGAATAGCAACCGACTAACCCATTCCTCAGCTGTGTCTACCGTTGGAATAGCAACCCACTAACGCATTCCTCAGCTGTGTCTACCGTTGGAATAGCAACCCACTAACCCACTCCCCGGCTGTATCTACCATTGGAATAGCAACCGACTAACCCATTCCTCAGCTGTGTCTACCGTTGGAATAGCAACCCACTAACCCATGCCCCAGCTGTATCTACCGTTGGAATAGCAACCGACTAACCCATTCCTCAGCTGTGTCTAACGTTGGAATAGCAACCCACTAACCCACTCCCCGGCTGTGTCTACCGTTGGAATAGCAACCCACTAACCCATGCCCCAGCTGTATCTACCGTTGGAATAGCAACCAACTAACCCATTCCTCAGCTGTGTCTACCGTTGGAATAGCAACCCACTAACCCATTCCTCAGCTGTATCTACCGTTGGAATAGCAACCCACTAACCCACTCCCCGGCTGTATCTATCGCGGGACTCAGCCCACTAACCCATAGATGTGTAGGTATCGTTTGACAGGGTATTTCCCCATTGCCTACCCCTAACGTTAATAATAGTATACCACCACAGTATACCTATTTCTGTCTTCTTGTCCAAACTGTGCCACTAATGCACATCAGCCTTCCCGTTGCGCGCCTCATCGTTGACTAGAACTATTGGCACAGGGGTTTGCCCTCTTGTGCACTGTAAGACATCGAGGTTCCACCTACACATGCCCACTTCAGGACACCGAAATCATCTCTACAGTAATTCTCCGAAAATAAAACCTACCCTTATAATAAGCCCTAGCGCGATTTCAGGATGCTTTTAATATAAAACCTACCCCTAAAATAAGCTATAGTTACGATCGTCAGCTAGAATGAGAGACTTGTTGCGTTGCCGAATGTCCAGTCGGAGTACAGACACCACTGATGCGCACTTGATAATGAACAAATGTGGTTCACAATTCAATACGTCACTCATGTGAAATAACGTTACCAATGCTCTACGAGCAGCTACGTGGACAAGAAATGCACATTTAAGGAAAGCTTTATTCTGGACATGAGAGACTGGGGCCAATGGTTCTACAGGAAATGGAGTCGCAAGAAATTCAGGCCGGAATTCGGGATTTGGAGAGTTATGACGATGTTCCAGAAGAAGATGACATGACTGTCTTTGAATAAATGTGGAATTTTGTACATGAATAAATGCAGATTTTTGTATCTGAAAAAAAAATCATAATAATAAGACATCCTCCGAAAATAAAACCCTAGTGCATTTTTAAAGCTAAAATTAATATAAGACTTGGTCTTATTTTCGGGGAAACACGGTAACAAGGGATAACCTGTCAGAGGTGTCTCCTGCTGGCGGCTGAGACTACTGTCCCATCACCCACATATGTTTCTGGCAGCTCCGTGATGTAGCCGTAAAGGAGATGCGGGGTCGCTGTTTCATGTTGGCACAATTCCAGTAGAGCGGACGAGTATTTTTGCGCCAAACTTGTTAGATTGTAGCATTTGTGCCTGGCGTCTGTTAGCTTCTAACCATATATGAACACAAACTCTTAAAACTCTGCATAAAGCCCAAACATATTAATCGTGTTGAGTCGCAAGCGCAGTTTGAAATGTTGTTTGATCAAGTCTCCAAGTTATCACCTACTTCTGCTGAGTCGGTCGGGTGGCTGAAGGCCAAACTGGTAGATTTAGAACACTGGTATCGCACAACACCCTCTAAATAGACATGTCCGCCGACCAACGATCACCTTACTGCTTTAAAAGCATTAAAGGCTAACAAAACCCTCGTAATATTGAAACCTGACAAAGGGAGTGGTGCAGTACTGATGGACATGTCAGACTACCAGAGAAAAATGGAAGAAATATCAGATGAATCTAAATTCAGGGTACATCAAAAAGTCAACAAGTCGGAGGACCTGGATGCAAAAATGAGAAAAGAGATCCAGTCACTTGTGAATGCGGGACTCATCAGTGAGGCCACTGCAAAAACGCTCAAACCGCGTGGCTCCCAAACTCTTCAGATGTATGGTCTACCCAAGCTTCACAAGCCCGGCATCCCGCTAAGACCGATCCTGTCCATGGTTAACTCTGCACAACACCGAATGGCGAGATGGCTAGCTGAAATTTTAAAGCCAGTACGACAGTCCTTCGATCCAAGAATACTCAGAGATACATTTGAACTGGTGGAATTATTGGACACTATGGACATACATAATAAACACATGGCATCTATAGATATTGCCTCCTTATTCACCAATGTTCCATTAGATGAGACCGTGAATATAATAAGTACATAATGCAACGTTTGCAGGACCGGCTCATCACAGCTGTCGGGCGAACATTCTGTGCTGCAACTCCGGTTATCAGGTACAAAACCACACTGATCCCCCATCCCAGCAGTTGTGTTGGAACACATTCCGAACTGGGTGGACAAGATACTACACACAGAAGATGGTAACCTAGGCAGGCCGACACACCGGAACAGTCCCGCTTCATCGGTCGCGAGACACGTGCTCGAGAGTGGTCATGTGGTTGAAATAGACAGTGCCTTCCGTGTGTTGTTCAACACACAGAGTAGTCGGTTGTTAAGGTTTGCTGAAGCCAAAGTGTTCAACCTGCGTAAGCCGGCCTTTTGCAAGCAGAAAGACATGTTAGTCAGTTTAAAATTACCATGGTAGACAATCGACATTACTGTGCGAATATGTGTATATTTCAGATTGAAGGGTTTATCTAGTTATTTCACTTTACGTTGTGTGATTTCTGCAGTATGTACCTGACGAGATGCAGAGAAATATGCCAGGCAATAAATCGTGCAATCTATTGTTTGTGTCTTCGTTATTCACATATGAACAGTTTCTATTTCGTTTCTATTCTTACGATGTTTTTTTTTTCTGAGAGGCTTCTGTGTCGCCATGTCTTGTACTGCTATCAGATGATGATTGAACAGGGATAATCTCGGCAAACGTCTACGGACTCGGTTGCACGGTCAAGAATCCATTCTGTGTTAACGACTGAATAGCCCGCAACTAACAGCTCCATGCCCCGCAGACTGGCCTTGAGCTGAGTTGATATCATCCCACCCGAACATTCTCTCTCTCTCTCTCTCTCTCTCTCTCTCTCTCTCTCTCTCTCTCTCTCTCTCTCTCTCTCTCTCTCTCTCTCTCTGCTCTGGCGGGGAGATGTGTGTGTGCGTGGGGGAGTGTGGCTGAGGAATGTGTGTTTGGCTGGGTGGTTGGAGGTGTATGGGTGGGTGGAGGAGGATATGTGGGTGAGTGATTGTTGGTGGGTAATGGGACGAGTAGAGGATATGTGGGTGGGGAGATGTGTGTAGGTGGGTGTGTGTGGGTTGGGGAATGTATGTGTGCTTGGAGTGTGGGTGGATGGGATGTGTGGTGGGTGAGAGGTGTGTGTGGGTGGTGAGATGTGTAGGTGTAGGGATGTGGTGGATGGGTGGGGGATGTATGTGTTTGTGGTTGGGTGGAGTGAATAGGGGATGTGTCTCATAACATAGTAATATGCATTGTTTATGTGTACAAAGTTTATTTGACTATTTTTTTTTCATATGCACTGTTGATGAAAGAAAAATGAATGATTGGAAGGGCCGAATGTAAGACGGGCCTGCGTGCCCAATTTGTTACTCTTTGAAAACAAAGTCTGTTCGTTCGTTCTCTCTCTCTCTCTCTCTCTCTCTCTCTCTCTCTCTCTCTCTCTCTCTCTCTCTCTCTCTCTCTCTCTCTCTCTCTCTCTCTCTCTCTCTCACACACACACACACACACACACACACACACGACACCCTGAGGAAATACCCCGTCGTTGGAACTGGCGTCAAGCCACCCGCTATCTTGTTGGACAGGTAACTTTTTTTGAACGGAATATTGTTTTTGACCGGGGGTGGTGGCGAACTGTGACTTATGTGCACGACCACACGATAGAGCGACCGCGCGAGTTTTGTCACTGTGGGGGTAAGACGCAGTACCGTGCCGTAGATTTTTCTCAGTATGATGCAAGTCTTCGAAATGCCGCCCCTTACATGTTTTTTCTTTAAAAATGAACACCCCCCCCCCCTTTACGGTGCCGCCCGATGCGACCGCCTCTCTGTATCATAGCACGGCATGGCCCTGGTATGCCGCCTGCGTGCGTTGTGCACGAAATGAGTGAAAGACTGCAACTGTTGCTGCCCACACTCAGGTCTACACAGTGAGTGAAAGACGGCAACTGTTGCTGCCCACACTCGGGCCTGCACATGAGTGAAAGACTGCAACTGTTGCTGCCTACACTCAGGTCTACACAATGGGTGAAAGACTGCAACTGTTGCTGCCCACACTCAGGTCTTCACAATGGGTGAAAGACTGCAACTGTTGCTGCCTACACTCAGGTCTACACAGTGAGTGAAAGACGGCAACTGTTGCTGCCCACAATTCGGGCCTGCACATGAGTGAAAGACTGCAACTGTTGCTGCCCATACTCCGGTCTACACAATGGGTGAAAGACTGCAACTGTTGCTGCCTACACTCAGGTCTACACAATGGGTGAAAGACTGCAACTGTTGCTGCCCACACTCAGGTCTACACAATGGGTGAAAGACTGCAACTGTTGCTGAATACACTCAGGTCTGCACAATGGGTGAAAGACTGCAACTGTTGCTGCCTACACTCAGGTCTACACAATGGGTGAAAGACTGCAACTGTTGCTGCCCACACTCGGGCCTGCACATGAGTGAAAGACTGCAACTGTTGCTGCCCACACTCAGGTCTACACAATGGGTGAAAGACTGCAACTGTTGCTGCCTACACTCAGGTCTACACAATGGGTGAAAGACTGCAACTGTTGCTGCCCACACTCAGGTCTTCACAATGGGTGAAAGACGGAAACTGTTGCTGCCCACACTCGGGCCTGCACATGAGTGAAAGACTGCAACTGTTGCTGCCCACACTCAGGTCTACACAATGGGTGAAAGACTGCAACTGTTGCTGCCTACACTCAGGTCTACACAATGGGTGAAAGACTGCAACTGTTGCTGCCCACACTCAGGTCTTCACAATGGGTGAAAGACTGCAACTGTTGCTGCCTACACTCAGGTCTACACAGTGGGTGAAAGACTGCAACTGTTGCTGCCTACACTCAGGTCTACACAATGGGTGAAAGACTGCAACTGTTGCTGCCTACACTCAGGTCTACACAATGGGTGAAAGACTGCAACTGTTGCTGCCCACACTCAGGTCTACACAATGGGTGAAAGAGTGCAACTGTTGCTGCCTACACTCAGGTCTATACAATGGGTGAAAGACTGCAACTGTTGCTGCCTACACTCAGGTCTACACAATGGGTGAAAGACTGCAACTGTTGCTGCACACACTCAGGTCTACACAGTGGGTGAAAGACGGCAACTGTTGCTGCCCACACTCAGGCCTGCACAATGAGTGAAAGACGGCAACTGTTGCTGCACACACTCAGGCCTGCACAATGAGTGAAAGACTGCAACTGTTGCTGCCCACACTCAGATCTACACAGTGAGTGAAAGACGGCAACTGTTGCTGCCCACTCAGGCCTGCACAATGAGTGAAAGACTGCAACTGTTGCTGCCTACACTCAGGTCTACACAATAGGTGAAAGACTGCAACTGTTGCTGCCCACACTCCGGCCTGCACAATGAGTGAAAGACGGCAACTGTTGCTGCCCACACTCGGGCCTGCACAATGGGTGAAAGACGGCAACTGTTGCTGCCCACACTCAGGCCTGCACATGAGTGAAAGACGGCAAATGTTGCTGCCCACACTCAGGCCTGCACAATGGGTGAAAGACGGCAACTGTTGCTGCCCACACTCAGGCCTGCACATGAGTGAAAGACGGCAAATGTTGCTGCCCACACTCAGGCCTGCACAATGGGTGAAAGACGGCAACTGTTGCTGCCCACACTCAGGCCTGCACATGAGTGAAAGACGGCAACTGTTGCTGCCCACACTCAGGCCTGCACATGAGTGAAAGACGGCAAATGTTGCTGCCCACACTCAGGCCTGCACAATGGGTGAAAGACGGCAACTGTTGCTGCACACACTCAGGCCTGCACAATGAGTGAAAGACTGCAACTGTTGCTGCCCACACTCAGATCTACACAGTGAGTTAAAGATGGCAACTGTTGCTGCCAACATTCAGGCCTGCACAATGAGTGAAAGACGGCAACTGTTGCTGCCCACACTCCGGCCTGCACAATGAGTGAAAGACGGCAACTGTTGCTGCTCACACTCAGGTCTACACAGTGAGTGAAAGGCGGCAACTGTTGCTGCCCACACTCAGGTCTGCACATGAGTGAAAGACGGCAACTGTTAATGCCCACACTCAGGCCTGCACAATGGGTGAAAGACTGCAACTGTTGCTGCCCACACTCAAGCCTGCACAATGGGTGAAAGACTGCAACTGTTGCTGCCCACACTCGGGCCTGCACAATGGGTGAAAGACTGCAACTGTTGCTGCCCACACTCAGGCCTGCACAATGGGTGAAAGACTGCAACTGTTGCTGCCCACACTCAGGCCTGCACAATGGGTGAAAGACGGCAACTGTTGCTGCCCACACTCAGGCCTGCACAATGGGTGAAAGACTGCAACTGTTGCTGCCCACACTCCGGCCTGCACAATGGGAGGATCCCAGCACATCACATACACACCGCAGGGGCCAGCCGCCGGAGTTTGCAGGTGTAATTTGATAAACGATGTGCTCGTGTTGACAAAAATGTGAGCGAGGCATCTGAACAGAATGTAGTTTGCCATTACTTTCCTTCTTGGCAGTGGCCATACTGGTCGTTGACCGGTGTCACCATAAAGAGAAACAACATAAAAGTCGAGAGGATCGACTTCATTGCACCAAGATGGCTGAGTCTCTTTCCGCAAGGCGGCCTGCCGAAAGCGTCGCACAAAGCCCGTAGCTCCAGCAACGACCCCCAGGAGTCTCCGAGAAAAATGCACTCGTGAACCGAAAGACGTAGCCCGGAATCGAACCCACAGCCTTCGGACGCGAGGCAGGCGGCTTGAGCACTTCGCCACGGAGTCTGCCGCCATAAAGAGATCATCTGTCTACCGTAGTGAAACATGAGACCATAATCAACTATCTGTGCCCTGTTCCCCAGCCATATATACTCGTACTAATTAATATTCAAACGATAAACTAAACCTGTGTTTTTCGTGCTCCTTGCTCGGGTCTCAGTATAAATTGTTGTGTCCCGTGTGTTATTGTGGCTTACACTGTGTCTATACGTTTAAACTGACATCTTTGAACTAGTGCAACTGAGCAGCATCCCCAGTGACACGATGCATGAATGGGTGTGAGACAAGTTTTCGTTTGTCTTGTCAATATTGTCTCTCGCCGGGTTCAGACACAGGCTAAGTCAGTATGGCCACGCACAGGTTATAACCGTCGGAAAACAGCGGCCAATGTGTCCCCCAGGCCTGTCCCAGCCCGCATGCTGCTAACATAACGTGTCATCTCGGCTAGGTTCAGCCTCGACGTAAACGTGTAACTAACATACAGTTGTGCCCGGGCCTCATCCATCCAATTGTCAGGGAAAAACGTGACCATTCTATGTTCACCAGACGCTGGGCAGGCGTTTGCCAAGGTTAGCTGTTAATAGGGCACTCTGTCTGGAGGACAGGAAGACATGCGCGCTAGATGGTTAATGGTTAATACACAGTTGTCAACACAGCACTCCAGGCAAGCCTGTACAGTGTCTGTCTTCCTCAGAAAATGTAAAGAGTAGATACTGATCGTTACAGTTACACGCTGATTGTAAACACGTCGGATTCGTCCCCTCTTCAACTTACAATGCTGGTTACACACACAAACGTCCCCACACATGTTCCCCACACCTCATTGCTGGAACCACACTGACATCCAGAGTCGAGCATCCTTAAATATATGGTGTCATCTGTTGGTGTGTCTTCAACTGTTCATAGATTGTTTCATCTGTTGGTGTGTTCAACTGTTCATAGATGGTCTCATCTGTTGGTGTGTCATCAATCAATCATGTGCCATGCCGGAAAGCGTGGGCGGTCATGACTCGCCATTTCACTCGATCACCAGTGTCGTGGATCAGCTCAGTGTTCCTGTCTCGTCCATGCCATGTGGCCAAGCCATCCAGGTATTTTCCTCTCGGTCTGCCTCTTGGTCTGTTTCCTTCGATCTTGCCATCTTGATGTTGGTGTGTCTTCAACTGTTCATATATGGTCTCATCTGTTGGTGTGTTCAACTGTTCATAGATGGTCTCATCTGTTGGCGTGTCTTCAACTGTTCATATATGGTTTCATCTGTTGGTGTGTCTTGGTGTGTCTTCAACTGTTCATATATGGTTTCATCTGTTGGTGTGTCTTCAACTGTTCATAGATGGTCTCATCTGTTGGTGTGTCTTCAACTGTTCATATATGGTTTCATCTGTTGGTGTGTCTTCAACTGTTCATATGTGGTTTCATCTGTTGGTGTGTTCAACTTTTCATATATGGTTTCATCTGTTGGTGTGTCTTCAACTGTTCATATATGGTCTCATCTATTGGTGTGTCTTCAACTGTTCATATGTGGTTTCATCTGTTGGTGTGTTCTTCTTCTTCTTCTTCGTTCATCCGGATTTTTTTTTTTGGATGTGACTGCGTTGTGCCTGTTTACAGCAGAGCTGCGTTCTTGCGCCGTTAGGCCGACACATCCGACTTCTGCAGGCATTTGTTGACCGGGTTAACCTTCCCGGGTTGTTGGTGTGTTCAACTGTTTATATATGGTTTCATCTGTTGGTGTGTTCAGCTGTTCATATATGGTCTCATCTGTTGGTGTGTCTTCAACTGTTCATATGTGGTTTCATCTGTTGGTGTGCCTTCAACTGTTCATATATGGTTTCATCTGTTGGTGTGTCTTCAACTGTTCATATATGGTTTCATCTGTTGGTGTGTCTTCAACTATTCACAGATGGTTTCATCTGTTGCTGTGTCTTCAACTGTTCATATATGGTTTCATCTGTTGGTGTGTCTTCAACTGTTCATATATGGTTTCATCTGTTGGTGTGTCTTCAACTGTTCATATATGGTTTCAAGCCATCTTAGAACTCATGGCTCCATACTTTCAACCCCAATTGGATGAAATGAATGGTCATCATCATTCTTGATGGACAAACAACAACAACAACATATGGTTTCATCTGTTGGTGTGTCTTCAACTGTTCATATATGGTTTCATCTGTTGGTATGTCTTCAACTGTTCATATATGGTTTCATCTGTTGGTGTGTCTTCAACTGTTCATATATGGTTTCATCTGTTGCTGTGTCTTCAACTGTTCATATATGGTTTCATCTGTTGGTGTGTCTTCAACTGTTCATAGATGGTTTCATCTGTTGGTGTGTCTTCAACTGTTCATATATGGTTTCATCTGTTAGTGTGTCTTCAACTGTTCATAGATGGTTTCATCTGTTTGTGTGCCTTCATTTAGCCATCATTCATAGATTATTTCATCTATTAGTTTGCCTTCAACTAACCATTGTCTATAGATTGTTTCGTCTGTTGTTGTGGCCTTAACTATCTATCGTTCATAGATGGTTCTGTATCCAATCACTGCTGGAACTGCCAGGGCACACACCAGCAGACAGGCAGCCTGATAGTGGCACTGGGTCAGCAGCTCAGTTCCGTCACACATAAAGTTGTTGGAGATGTCTCTTTCTACATCATCATCAAGTGCCCTGCCAACTGGCATTTGCGTTCATGTCTCTCCACAGATCTCACTCTTTGGTACTCTCGATTAACTGATGATATTTCTCCATACCACCATTTCAATTCATCCAGCATAATTTCTCTCAGTCTGCCTCTGCCGACAATCATCCTTAAATAAATATGTTTCATTTGTCAGGGTTCTTCTAGTAGCAGTCGTTCATATATTGTTTCATCTGTTGCTGTGTCTTCAACTAACCATTGTTCATAGACAGTTCTGTATCCAGTCTCTGGCAGAATGCCAGGGCACAAGCTGACAGACAGTCAGGCGGACACTGGCTGTAGACTAGCAGCCCAGTCGGCACCCATGACAGATCGTTGGACATATCTCCTTCACCATCATCATCATTATCATGTGCCATGCCAAATGTTGTGGGCATTATGTATTAGGGGCGTTCATTTGAAACCTGTTCCAATGGTTTTATTACAAAAGCATGAAAGAAACATTAACAGGTGTGGTAGAATTAAACAAAGATCTCATTTTGAATGAATTATGCACCATGGGTTGGTCAGAAGAAGTCGCTGTAAGCATTCAGGCAAGCATCCCCTTGCTTAGGTAGGCGGCGAATGCCGTCCGCAAAAAAGGATTATGGTTGCTCCTTGAACCAAGTGTTTACCGCGTTCATTGCATCTGTGTGAAATCGTTGCCCCTTGAGAGCTTTTTTTAGAGGTCCGAATGAATGAAAATCACATGGTGACAAATCAGAACTATAGGCTGGATGTTGCAGAATTTCCCACTTCTTCCGTGCTAATGTTTCCTGCACAACCTTTGCAACATGCAGACGAGCATTAGCATGCAACAAAATCACACCGCGAGAAAGCATGCTGGGTCGTTTATTCTTGATGGCTTTTTGTAGCTTGTCTAGTGTTAGCAAGTGGTGGGTAGAGTTGATGTTGACACCAGGTTCTTTAAAGTCGGCCAACAATAGCCCTTCATGGTAAAAAAATGCGCTCAGCATAAGCTTACCAGCGGAAACCTGTAACTTGAATTTTTTGGCTTTTGGTGATCCAGCATGCTTCCATTGCATGCTCTCTCTTTTGATGCTCGGCTTAAAGTGGTGACACCATGATTCATCGCCTGCCACTATGCGGAAGAGAAATGCATCACCCTTCACTCTGTAACATAGCAAGTGGTTCAAACACCATCCCATGCGTTCCTCTTTTTGGTGGTCGGTCAACATCCGTGGTACCCACTGTGAACACACATTCTGTTTTTTGCAGTTTCTTATGAACGGCCTTTTGAATTGTCCCAATTGACACATCAAATTCTTTCGCTAGCGAACGTATGCTTCGACAACGGTTCATCTGTACTGCTGCATCAATTTTGGTGATGGGTTTTTCTGTTGCAACAATATGCGTTTGACCCAGCCGTCGAAGATCTGTCATGAACTGATGTCCTTTCCGAAATATTCGTGCCCAGTCTGTCACTGTTGTTTTCTACACACATTTGTTACCATACACTGCCTGCATTCTCCGATGAATGTCCACTGGTCGACATCCTTCAAATGAAAGAAACTGAATTACTGCTCTTTGAGCTTCTTTGGATGGATTTTGGATCAACCCGGCCATTTTCTCAACGGTCAGAAACAGAACCTATGCATCATGGGACGATATGCACTTGCTCTTTTATTCATTGGTCAGTACTTATCACATGACTATGACATGATCATGTTCAGTGTACACAATTACACGCGGTGCGGCACAAACGGATTTCAAATGAATGCCCCTTATATTTCCACAGATCTCGGTCCTTGATGTTCTTGGGTCATTTCTGTTTTTTCTCTCATGCCACTATCTGTGGTCATCTAGCATCATTTCTCTTGTTCTGCTTCTGCCTCTTCTACCACTGATTTTCCAGTTGTCACAATATTTTCCAGTGCTTCTTTTCTCATTAAACCAAAGAACATTGTCCTTGTCTTATAGTTACATTTAATGTTCTGATTTCATTGGCCTTTTCCTAGCAGTCGCTGTTGGTGACTCAACAAGCCAGCGTATTTGCAACATTCGTCTCAGAAACCACATCTCCATTTCATACAAGCTCTTCTTAATTTGTTACATTCAATGATTCACAGCCATACAGTAGGACAGGTTTGATATAACATTTCAGGACTCTTTTTCATGGCTCAAAAGGGTTAGAAATATAATTTGCAATCCTGCATATCCCTTTGAAGCACAGCTGTGGGCGATTTGGAAGCAGATTGCCTTGTGCTGGTTTTCATACATTCAGCAAACAATGGCAAACTACTGAATGTTAACTTGCTAAGAAATCACAAACAGCCAAGAAATGCTGGGGATGACTGTGATGTCCTGTAAAGAATATGCAGCTAACTTTTTTCTGACATTCAATGGTAGTGACTTATTACATAAGATACTTTTCATCTTTTGAATTGCAACTTTTGCTTGGCCTATTCTGCTCTTAATCTCTGTCACACATCTTCCATGTGTTATGATGATTGCACTAGATGACTACATTGATTGACTTGGTTCCTAGGACAACCATTAACATCATTCTCTGACTGAAACAGACAGCCAAAATGGGCCCTCTATACATGTTGAAATATGCTTTCTTCTTCTTCTTCTTCTTTCGTTCACTTGAAATGTGTCTATGTCTGCAATGTTGTCTCTTGTATGAAAGCCACTTATCTTTTTTAGTTCACTCAGTGGTCCATAGAGTTTATCTTGCAGTGTCGTCTCTCTAGGTCAGAAGGTTTGCCTAGATATGTCATATTTTGGGCAGTCTTGGAGTATGTGACCTGCTGTCTGCGGTACCAGTCTACATGTGCACATGGCTAATTCACCAATCTTAAATTGTGTATACATGTGTCTGTGTAATCTATTGTGTCCTGGGATATGTATTGATAGAAAGACAATTTACCACTAACATCTGAAGGAGGAAGTCTACACTGTTTGGTCACATGAGAGGAAATGCTGCGACATTTTGTAACTGGAAGATTTATGGGAAAAGAGAGAGGAAGACAGTAAAAGATATTTATTGATAGCCTTTCATCATAGCATTGAAAATAACAGCAAATGAATGGATAGATTTGCTTGGAGATTGCACAGTGTGATGCGTCATCCCCCACGATAGTTGGCAAGGCACTTGATGATAGTGATGGCAGCTACAGGGCAAGAGGAAAGCCATGAGATGAACAGGAAGTATAGCAATGTGGTATTACAGTATCAACAGCCACATAATATCATGAGCTACCCCCATTTCCACGTCTAGTGACAGGTGGGAGAGCCGTCATGCGTATCATGTATTCACAATTGGACAAATATAGACAGACAGCTGACGGTACAAGTCTGTAAATGTGGGAGATGTGATACAATTGTCTTGACATTAATTACTGTAACTAACTGACATGCAAATAACAATCAAATACTTAAAAGAGAATCAGAAATTGTGTCAGACATAGGGTCTCCTAATTATAGCCATACATGCTTGGATTGTGTCAGACACAGGGTCTCCTAATTATAGCCATACATGCTTGGATTGTGTCAGACATAGGGTCTCCTAATTATAGCCATACATGCTTGGATTGTGTCAGACATAGGGTCTCCTAATTATAGCCATACATGCTTGGATTGTGTCAGACATAGGGTCTCCTAATTATAGCCATACATGCTTGGATTGTGTCAGACATGGGGTCTCCTAATTATAGCCATGCATGCTTGGATTGTGTCAGACATAGGGTCTCCTAATTACAGCCATACATGCTTGGATTGTGTCAGACATGGGGTCTCCTAATTATAGCCATGCATGCTTGGATTGTGTCAGACATAGGGTCTCCTAATTATAGCCATACATGCTTGGATTGTGTCATACACAGGGTCTCCTAATTACAGCCATACATGCTTGGATTGTGTCAGACATGGGTTCTCCTAATTACAGTCATACATGCTTGGATTGTGTCAGACATAGGGTCTCCTAATTACAGCCATACATGCTTGGATTGTGTCAGATATAGGGTCTCCTAATTATAGCCATACATGCTTGGATTGTGTCAGACATAGGGTCTCCTAATTATAGCCATACATGCTTGGATTGTGTCAGACATAGGGTCTCCTAATTATAGCCATACATGCTTGGATTGTGTCAGACATAGGGTCTCCTAATTATAGCCATACATGCTTGGATTGTGTCAGACATAGGGTCTCCTAATTACAGCCATACATGCTTGGATTGTGTCAGACATAGGGTCTCCTAATTACAGCCATACATGCTTGGATTGTGTCAGACATAGGGTTTCCTAATTACAGCCATACATGCTTGGATTGTGTCAGACATAGGGTCTCCTAATTATAGCCATACATGCTTGGATTGTGTCAGACATAGGGTCTCCTAATTATAGCCATACATGCTTGGATCGTGTCAGACATAGGGTCTCCTAATTATAGCCATACATGCTTGGATTGTGTCAGACATAGGGTCTCCTAATTACAGCCATACATGCTTGGATTGTGTCAGACATAGGGTCTCCTAATTATAGCCATGCAATATTTTCTTAATCTGTGAGACAGGATGTCACAGACATGGTCTGTTGTCTATTTCCTTAGACTGTGAGACAGGATGTCACAGACATGGTCTGTTGTCACTTTTCTTAGTCTGTGAGACAGGATGTCACAGACACGGTCTGTTGTCCATTTCCTTAGACTGTGAGACAGGATGTCACAGACATGATCTATTAACAGTTTCTTCAGTCTGTGAGACATGTTGTCACAGACATCGTCTATTGTCAATTTCCTCAGTCTGTGAGACAGGATGTCACAGACATAGTCTGTATTGTTTTCTCAGTCCATGCAGGAGGTTTCACAAACATGGTATATTGTCAGTTTCCTCAGTCTTGATCACCTATATTTAGTTCATCTTATCTTCTTGTTTCTTATCCATGTTATTCATCACCAGTATTGAGTTCTTCTATCGTCTTGTTTTTTTTTTCCATCCATGTTCGTGGGGCTCTTCATCCTCCACTGTTTGTCTGAATATTTATTTGGAAGTTGCAGTCAACCAGATTTGACAGGACTCTAATGTTTCAGTTACTCACTATCCATTCACTCAGTCAATCAGTTGCCATCTCCACAATAAAGATTGGCCACAATAAATCTCCACCACTGTCTACCTCTCACCCTGGTTGTACACATGGCCATACTGTAGCTCATCCATCTCTTCATGTTATCTTCCCACTTGTATCGCTGTCTACCTCTTGCTCGCCTGCCTTTAGCTCTACCCAGCAATATGGTGTTTACATGAGTGCTGTGTCTTTTAATGTGACTATAATATTTACATGTACCTTTTGTATTTCTTTTATCAACTCTCTGTCCCTAAGGGTTACTGTATCATCTGTTACACTCATAGTGTTTTTACTGTATCATCTGTTAAAGCCATATGTGTATTTACTGTATCATTTGTTAGAGCCATATGTGTATTTACTGTATCATCTGTTATAGCCATACGTGTATTTACTGTACCATCTGTTATAGCCATTTGTGTATTTACTGTATCATTTGTTATAGCCATATGTGTATTTACTATATCATCTGTTATAGCCATATGTGTATTTACTGTATCATCTGTTATAGCCATATGTGTATTTACTATATCATCTGTAATAGCAAAAAGTATATATGCACAAACATGTGCACATATTCACAGTGACAGCCACTCACACGCACTTGTAAATATCATTCACAATGACAGCCACTCACACACAGACATTCCCTCACAGATACCACCGGTTGGAGAGACTTTCAGTGTGTGCCTGTGACAATGAGAAGACTGAAGCTGTCAGTGTGTGCCTCCAATAATGGGAGTTCTGCTGAAACAATGCCTGTTGTTGAACACCTGTCTGGCCTTGGCTACTTAAAACATCAAACTTTGTATGTCAGCGTGTCCTGGTTCTGTCTGTGGCATGGTTGTGGTTCTGTGGGATTTCTGATTCTGTTGGTGTTATAGTTCTGTCCATGTTATAGTTCTGTCTGTGTTATAGTTCTGTTGGTCTCATGACTCTGTCAGTGCCAGGGTTCTGTCTGTGGCACGGCTACGAAGCAATCATGGTTCTGTAGGATTTCTGATTCTGCTGATGTTGTAGTTCTGCCATATTATAGTTCTGTCCATGTTGTAGTTCTGTCGATGTTATAGTTCTTCTGTGTTGTAGTTCTGTCTGTGTTGTAGCTCTGTCAATGTTATAGTTATGTCTGTGTTGTAGTTCTGTCTGTGTTATAGCTCTGTCAATGTTATAGTTATGTCTGTGTTGTAGCTCTGTCAATGTTATAGTTCTGTCTGTGTTGTAGTTCTGTTCATATTGTAGCTCTGTCAATGTTATAGTTCTGTCTGTGTTGTAGCTCTGTCTGTGTTGTAACTCTGTCAATGTTATAGTTCTGTTCATATTGTAGCTCTGTCACTGTTATAGTTCTGTCTGTGTTGTAGCTCTGTCTGTGTTGTAGCTCTGTCAATGTTATAGTTCTGCCATATTATAGTTCTGTCTGTGTTGTAGCTCTGTCAATGTTATAGTTCTGCCATATTATAGTTCTGTCTGTGTTGTAGCTCTGTCAGTGTTATAGTTCTGTCTGTGTTGTAGTTCTGTCCGTGTTGTAGCTCTGTCAGCCTTTGGTAATGGATGGCTCTCATGTCCTTTCAGGACCCATCCCCCACTGGTCCAAGTCTGACACCCAGCTCGTGCCTGTGGCTCCTAGTAGCTGTCAGCATGCGACAGCGGCCACCCCCCGGGCAACAGCTGTGAGAGGCTGGCTAAACCAGGCATGGGTATCCGATTTGGTGTCAAACCAAGAGGTAAACTAGGGTATGCCTACCCAGCATGTGAAGACAGGATTCGGCAGACTGCGCGGAAGAAATCATTCCTGATTCAACGGGCAAGACGGCGTTTACCTGCAAAGCGTTGTGGAACGTAATGAGCACGGCAAGGCACGTAGAGCGCCCTGGTCATCCACTGCACCTGTATTCGTCTCCAATCGTCTCGACTTGTCTTGCCACTGGACTCAGATGGACTCAGGCGAGAGAGTGAGGTCGACGAATTGCGCAACTCTTCCTCACTTTAATCCAAGTCATCGCGCAAGTCATTCTTCATCCAACGTCAACAGTGGCACCGTCAGAGAGCTCCTGTTTGCTGATGATTGCGCTCTATACGCCAACTCAGAGGCGGACATGCAACATAATGTTTCAGCTTTCTCACATGCCTGTGCCAACTTTGGGCTCAATATCAACTTGGAGAAGACTGTAGTTATGTACCAGCCAGCTCCAGGGAATAATCACACTGTGCCGAATATCAAAGTGAATGATCATAGACTAAGTGTTGTGGACAAATTTACCTATCTTGGCAGCACCCTGTCACAAGCTGCCACAATCGATGACGAAGTGAATGCAAGAATCTCCAAGGCCAGTGCAGCCTTTGGCAGACTGTACAAGAATGTATGGGATAGAACTGGAATAAGCCTACAAACAAAGCTAAAAGTCTACAAAGCAGTTGTATTATCAACATTGCTATATGCTTGTGAAACCTGGACTGTTTATCAGCGACACGCTAGGAAATTAAACCACTTCCACACAGTCTGCCTAAGGAAGCTACTGAAGATTAAATGGCAAGACAAGATTCCAGACACTGAAGTCCTAGAAAGAGCATCCATGCCCAGTATCCACACTCTACTGATGAAGAATCAGATTCGCTGGGCTGGTCACCTGACTCGCATGCCAGATCACAGGCTCCCTAAACGAATTTTTTACAGCGAACTGCGTTGTGGTAAACGCTCCCAAGGTGGCCAGAGGAAACGTTTTAAAGACACTCTGAAAATTTCACTGAATGCTTTTGGAATTCATCATGACACCTGGGAGGCTGCAGCCAGAGACCGAAATTCGTGGCGTGCATCATTGCGCAAGGGTGCAGTCATATGTGAGGCAACCAGGACTGCAAGAGCTGTGAAGAAAAGGCAGGACAGAAAAACCACTGCAGGAAATCCTCCTCCAGAGACGTCAAGCATTCTTTGTCCACATTGTCAAAGAACATTTCGAGCCAAAATAGGCCTTATCAGCCATCTTAGAACCCACGGCTCCACACCTTCAACCCCACTGGATGAAATGAATGGTCATCATCATTCTTGATGGACAAACAACAACAACAACAGCTCTGTCAATGTTATAGTTCTGTCTGTGTTGTAGCTCTGTCAGTGTTATAGTTCTGTCTGTGTTGTAGCTCTGTCAGTGTTATAGTTCTGTCTGTGTTGTAGCTCTGTCAGTGTTATAGTTCTGTCTGTGTTGTAGTTCTGTCTGTGTTGTAGCTATGTCAATGTTATAGTTATGTCTGTGTTGTAGCTCTGTCAGTGTTATAGTTCTGTCTGTGTTGTAGTTCTGTCTGTGTTGTAGCTATGTCAATGTTATAGTTCTGTCTGTGTTGTAGCTCTGTCAGTGTTATAGTTCTGTCTGTGTTGTAGTTCTGTCTGTGTTGTAGCTATGTCAATGTTATAGTTATGTCTGTGTTGTAGTTCTGTCTGTGTTATAGCTCTGTCAATGTTATAGTTATGTCTGTGTTGTAGTTCTGTTCATATTGTAGCTCTGTCAATGTTATAGTTCTGTCTGTGTTGTAGCTCTGTCTGTGTTGTAACTCTGTCAATGTTATAGTTCTGTTCATATTGTAGCTCTGTCACTGTTATAGTTCTGTCTGTGTTGTAGCTCTGTCTGTGTTGTAGCTCTGTCAATGTTATAGTTCTGCCATATTATAGTTCTGTCTGTGTTGTAGCTCTGTCAATGTTATAGTTCTGCCATATTATAGTTCTGTCTGTGTTGTAGCTCTGTCAGTGTTATAGTTCTGTCTGTGTTGTAGTTCTGTCCGTGTTGTAGCTCTGTCAATGTTATAGTTCTGTCTGTGTTGTAGTTCTGTTCATATTGTAGCTCTGTCAATGTTATAGTTCTGTCAATGTTATAGTTATGTCTGTGTTGTAGCTCTGTCAGTGTTATAGTTCTGTCTGTGTTGTAGCTCTGTCAGTGTTATAGTTCTGTCTGTGTTGTAGCTCTGTCAGTGTTATAGTTCTGTCTGTGTTGTAGTTCTGTCTGTGTTGTAGCTATGTCAATGTTATAGTTCTGTCTGTGTTGTAGTTCTGTCTGTGTTGTAGTTCTGTCAATGTTATAGTTATGTCTGTGTTGTAGTTCTGTCAATGTTATAGTTCTGTCTGTGTTGTAGTTCTGTCAATGTTATAGTTCTGTCTGTGTTGTAGCTCTCTCAATGTTATAGTTCTGTCTGTGTTGTAGCTCTGTCAATGTTATTGTTCTGTCTGTGTTGTAGCTCTGTCAATGTTATAGTTATGTCTGTGTTGTAGCTCTGTCAATGTTATAGTTATGTCTGTGTTGTAGCTCTGTCAATGTTATAGTTCTGTCTGTGTTGTAGTTCTGTCAATGTTATAGTTATGTCTGTGTTGTAGTTCTGTCAATGTTATAGTTCTGTCTGTGTTGTAGCTCTGTCAATGTTATAGTTCTGTCTGTGTTGTAGTTCTGTCTGTGTTGTAGCTCTGTCAGTGTTATAGTTCTGTCTGTGTTGTAGCTCTGTCAATGTTATAGTTATGTCTGTGTTGTAGCTCTGTCAATGTTATAGTTCTGTCTGTGTTGTAGCTCTGTCAATGTTATAGTTCTGTCTGTGTTGTAGATCTGTCAATGTTATAGTTCTGTCTGTGTTGTAGCTCTGTCAATGTTATAGTTCTGTCTGTGTTATAGTTCTGTCTGTGTTGTAGCTCTGTCAATGTTATAGTTCTGTCTGTGTTGTAGCTCTGTCAATGTTATAGTTCTGTCTGTGTTGTAGCTCTGTCAATGTTATAGTTATGTCTGTGTTGTAGCTCTGTCAATGTTATAGTTATGTCTGTGTTGTAGCTCTGTCAATGTTATAGTTCTGTCTGTGTTGTAGCTCTGTCAATGTTATAGTTATGTCTGTGTTGTAGCTCTGTCAATGTTATAGTTCTGTCTGTGTTGTAGCTCTGTCAATGTTATAGTTCTGTCTGTGTTGTAGTTCTGTCCATTTCACTTGATCATCTAATTTGATGTTACTAAGAGACTAGACAAGTGTCAGTGATTCATCTACCATCTGATTTAATTTTGCTAGGAGACCAGACAGTGTTTCTTTGATTGATCTGTTTTCTAGACAAGTGTCAGTGATTGGTCTATGTTGCCTTGTGTAATTGTATCAGAAGATAAGAGCTGTGTTGTCTCATTTGATTTTGCAGCAGACAAGTCCAGTCATGATTTGTGTGTGAACTACATCATGGAAGAAGGAGAAAGGGCACTACAAGAAGGTCTGGCCACCTCAGATTACACTCCTCCCACTTCCAGTCCAACATCCAATGGAAAGCCACCAAGGCGGGTAGAAAAAGGGCCATCACCAACAGAGCGTGGTGTGGAGAGAGCAGGTGGTGGGGATGGATTTGCTGGCGTCGCTGCCAAGATGTTGAATGCCAAGGTCAAAATGCAAGGTATATTGTCTACTGAGCTCATTGTCTAGTTAGTTAGTTAGTCAAACTTACCATCCTCATTGCAGATCAAACTATTTGTGCATAACTGCTCGGATCCTCCCCTCAGTATCTCTCTCAGCATATAACAACTGACGACACCATTTTTGTGTTGCTTGACTATTCTTCTTTGGCTTCCAGCAAGGTGCTGTAGTCTAGCTTGACCCCATTTGACTTAATGTTCTTGCACCCTGAATCACATCCATCCCTGGAGTCTTTACGGCCTCCATGAGGGCGTTCAGGATGTCAGCCTGGTCCATTGCTGGTCCACTCCCTATAGCAGGCAGGCCCACAGGCCTATCTGCTTGTTCATTTCCTCTTACATCCTCAAGCCTTGGCACAAAAATATAAATTGATTTGTTTGGTTGTTTTGGGATTAGAGGTTTAAAGATTGAGCACAACCCACTACTGGCAATGCTGATAGTATTCCGGTATGAACCAAAGGCTATCCATGTCAGATTGGAAGCACTTGACTCGAGTTTCGCTCTCTCTTGAGCTTGTCAGTAGTGCATATCCCTGACTGGACCCGAGATGGAACTCCGGATCACTGGTGTGTGAGGCGAGCAAAAAAATAAAACCGATATCAGTCAGTCTTGTCCTCCTCAGAGATTTAGGCCATTGCCTTCTGGCTGAGTCCGTTTCCACCTTCCTGGGCATGCCCATGGAAACATGCATGGTTGAAAGTTTGTGTTCATTGTCTGTTGGTCACAAGAAGACATGGTGAAGTAATACGTAGTCTACAACTCCATTTAACGCAACGTTATTATTCAGGTGATGATCAACACGAATAAGGACTAGGACTGCTGAACAAGAAGTGGGACTGCTGAACAAGAAGTGGGATTGCTGAACAAGAAGTGGGATTGCTGAACAATGAACAGGGCTGCTGAACAAGGAGTGGGACTGCTGAACAAGGGACAAGACTGCTGAGCAAGGGACAGGACTACTGAACAAGGAGTGGGACTGCTGAGCAAGGGACAAGACTGCTGAGCAAGGGACAGGACTACTGAACAAAGAGTGGGACTGCTGAATAAGGGCCAGGACTTCTGAACAAGGAGTGGGACTGCTGAACAAGGAATAGGACTGCTGAATAAGGAGTTGGAATGTTGAACAAGGTGTGGGACTGCTGAACAAGGAGTGGGACTGCTGAACAAGAGTGGTACTGCTGAACAAGGAATGAGACTGCTGAACAAGGAGTGGGACTGCTGTTCAAGGGTCAGGACTGCAGAACAAAGGACAGGACTAGCTGAACAAGGAGCGGGACTGGTGAACAATGTGCGGGGCTGCTGAACAAGGAGCGGGACTGCTGAACAAGGAGTGGAACTACTGAACAAGGAGCGGGACTGCTGAACAAGGAGTGGGACAACTGAACAAAAAGTGGGATTGCTGAACAATGAACAGGACTGCTGAACAAGGAGTGGGACTGCTGAAGAGTGGGACTGCTGAACAAGGAATGAGACTGCTGAACAAGAAGTGGGACTGCTGAACAAGGAACAGGACTGCTGAACAAGAAGTGGGATTGCTGAACAAGAAGTGGGATTGCTGAACAAGGAGTGGGACTGCTGAACAAGGAGTGGGACTGCTGAACAAGGAATGAGACTGCTGAACAAGGAGTGGGACTAAGGAGTGAGACTGCTGATCAAGGGTCAGGACTGCTGATCAAGGGTCAGGACTGCTGAACAAGGGACATGACTGCTGAACAATGAGTGGGACTGCTGAACAATGAGTGGGACTGCTGAACAATGAGTGGGACTGCTGAACAAGGAGTGGGACTGCTGAACAAGGAGCAGGACTGCTGTACAAGGAGTGGGACTACTGAACAAGAAGTGGGATTGCTGAACAATGAACAGGACTGCTGAAGAAGAAGTGGGATTGCTGAACAAGGAGCGGGACTGCTGAACAAGGCGTGGGACTGCTGAACAAGAGTGGGACTGATGAACAAAGAGTGGGACTGATGAACAAAGAGTGCAACTGCTGAACAAGAGTGGGACTGCTGAACAAGAGTGGGACTGCTGAACAAGGAATGAGGCTGCTGAACAAGGAGTGGGACTCAGGAGTGGGACTGCTGAACAAGGCCTGGGACTGCTGATCAAGGGTCACGACTACTGAACAAGGGACAGGACTGCTGAATAAGGAGCAGGACTGGTGAACAAGGAGCAGGACTGGTGAATAAGGAGCGGGACTGCCGAACAAGAAGTGGGATTGCTGAACAATGAACAGGACTGCTGAACAAGGAATGGGACTGCTGAACAAGGAATGGGACTGCTGAACAAGAGTGGGACTGCTGAACAAGGAGTAGGACTGCTGAACAAGGCGTGGGACTGCTGAACAAGAGTGGGACTGCTAAACAAGGAGTAGGACTGCTGAACAAGGCGTGGGACTGCTGAACAAGAGTGGGACTGCTGAACAATGAACAGGACTGCTGAAGAAGAAGTGGGATTGCTGAACAATAAGTGGGATTGCTGAACAATGAACAGGACTGCTGAATAAGAAGTGGGATTGCTGGACAAGAAGTGGGACACTGCTGAACAGTGCCTTTGTTCATGAAATATTCAGTCATGTCATCAACCCATGCGGTACTTTGCTAAAGGGTTATTTATTGTATTATTCAGTGTTTATAAGTCCTAGTATCACAGTGACGAGGCGCTCATCTGTTCACCTGCTGGACATGGGCTCCGTCCTCATTGGGGTGGATTTGCATTTTTTTAAATTGACCACGGCTCCCAGGTACCAGGAAATATCTTTTGGAGTAAAGGCACCAGGATGGTACTGACCATACGATCCACCGAGTGCCAGGGTCTATGAAAGGTGTCTTCAGGTGTGTGTGAGGGTGCTTTACTTTGACTTGACCTACTTCAGTGTCTATGTATTGGTATATGGACAGTGTCTGTGTATTGGTATATGGGCAGTGTCTATGTATTGGTATATGGACAGTGTCTATGTATTGGTATATTGACAGTGTCGATGTATGGATATATGGACAGTGTCTATGTATATTGGTATGCAGACAGTGTCTGTGTATTGATACACAGACAGTCAGTTGCCTACGTGATGATTTTCTCAAGGATTCATTCACTGGTTTAAGACAATAACAAAAAGTCCCTTAGCCGCAACCTGCTGTAGATGTGTCTCATGTTAGGACCTTCACAACCTGCAGGCCTGGGTGCAACAGCTGGCCAGTCTTGACCTGCCATAGTCAGTGCCATGTGCCACCCCTCCTCCCCCCACGCTGATGCCATTGTCGGTGAGATGTCATAACCTACTACACCAATGTGTCAGCTCAGTCAGTTGACTGCTGAATGATTTTCTCAGAGATTCATTCACATGTTGAAGGCATTCTTTAAGTCAACTTGATCTTGACAGCAACTGACTGTCTCATGTGTTGACTGTACGACAGGTAACATGAAACCAGGCAAGTCAGACAGCAGACACCACAAGCAGAACGGCTGTGATGATGACCTGCCACTAGGCAGTGAAGGTACGTCCTTCTTGCGTGCTCTCATGTCTTTTTCTTCTCCTATAACTTCATCTTTGCTACACTTCTCGACAAAAGGGAGGAAGTAAGTTCTTAAAAGCTATATTGAGCTAATCCTGATGTACATGAGTCAATTAGAGACAGTAGCAGATAAGTAGGGAATCTTCTTCTGAGTTCATCCGGAGTTTTTTTTTTTTCCGGACGTGATTGCGTTGTGCCTGTTTACAGCAGAGCTGCGTTCTTGCGCCGTTAGGCCGACACATCCGACTTCTGCGGGCATTTGTTGACCGGGTTAACCTTCCCAGGCAAGTAGGGAATGATGTGAATGCTGTGGAGATGTAGTTTTACAGACAAATGATGAGAGCCCCATGGACAGATAGACAGAATGAAGATATCTGGACAGAAGTTGACTCACAAAGACAACTGGTTACTGGCATCAGAAGAGGACAGTCCATATTCTTTGGGCTTGTAATCAGAAGGTGATAGCTTGATTAGTAGTGTGACTCTTCGCTGGCTGTTAAATGAGGGGACGGAACACATATGGGAATGTCCTGAGTGCAGTGATGTCGGTTCTTAGCTCAACTCAGCAAGGGGAAAGCTGGAGTGTGTCGCCACAACGGGAAAGCTGGAGTATGTCGTCACAATGGAAAAGCTGGAGTATATCATCACACAACGGGAAAGCTGGAGTATGTCGTCACAACGGGAAAGCTGGAGTATGTCATCACAACACAGGAAAGCTGGAGTATGTCATCACAATGGGAAAGCTGGAGTATGTCGTCACAATGGGAAAGCTGGAGTATGTCATCACACCACGGGAAAGCTGGAGTATGTCATCACACAATGGGAAAGCTGTAGTATGTCGTTACAGCAGGAAAGCTGGAGTATGTCGTCACAACAGGAAAGCTGGAGTATGTCATCACAATGGGAAAGTTGGAGTATGTCATCACAACGGGAAAGCTGGAGTATGTCGTCACAACTGAAAAGTTAGATGGGAAAAGAGACAGGGGGAGACCAGAAGATAAGATGCTGGACATTTTGATATTGTGGTATGGAGAAACATTAATCTCAGAAAGGATTGGCAGCACACAAGACAGAAGGATATGAACAGACATGATCACCAACACCACACAACTATAGGAAGAATATAACTTGTTAATTCTTGTGCTGTATTTTGTACACTTGCCTACCTCTTGTACTTTTATAGTTATACGCTGTTTGTTTGTTGTACTGTATTTATACGCTGTGTAGTTTTTGTACTTACTCTACTTTGTTGTTGTACTACTTTTGATGCTGTCTCATTCTTGTACTGTATTCTAGACTGATGTCTTTTTTAAAAAAATCAAATTCTACTCTAATTTTGTACTGTATTCTACTCTGCCATATTCTCATAGTTTATTTTATACTGTATAGTTTCTGTACTTTGTTGTATACAATTTATCTTTTGCACTATATTTTACACTGATAAGTCCTTTTAAAAGGGTTTTGTTCTTGCAATTTGTTTCTTTTTCTCCCTCAAAACCCAACATAAACTACAGGTAGGCCCCGGTTAATGTCGGGGTTACGTTCTTGGAAAACGACGTATAGCAAAACACTATTTCCCATAGAATTAAATTAAATACAGTGTATTGTGTACCACAGTAATGTTTATTTTTGTGGTTGTTGATATTTATTGGCTAAATAGAGGTTGGTTGCAAGAAACACAGCTCACCGACGGAACAGTCAATGTTGCGGGATTTCAGGGTTTCTTTAACAGGCGGCACCTCGGACAGGCCATTCTGGTCCGCGACAACATACTAGTGTCTGAGATCGATATGTCCGCCTGGAACAGCGATGCCCTGCAAGTGCAGGCATTAAGAATAATGACACCAGTGCAGCTTGTAATCGTTAACGTCTATGCGCGAAATGGGAAGGTCGACGTGCGACAATGGCAGAGTTTGTTCGATATGGATGAAAGGCATATCATCTACTGCGGGGACTTCAATGCCAGAGGCAGTCAATGGGGGAATTGCATCACCAATAGACAGGGAGAAGATTTGGAGGACGCCCTGGCATCTGCTGCCCTAATCTGTCTGAATGATGGGAAGGTCACTAGAATGGCCACTCGACCAGGCGACTCTGACAGCATCATTGACTTGGCTCTGGTGTCGCCCACCATCGCACCAAGGTGCCGGTGGGGCACACTGGGATACCACCATAGTGACCACTACCCTTGTGTCATCCTGATCAAGAAAGACGGGGCCATGAGTCAAAGAAACAAGACCAATGCCTTCCCGTACGACACCACTGGTCAAGACGCCATAAGCAAGATCAGAAGAAGGAAACTAACTTCCTCCCATAGGAGAAAAGAAAGATGGCTGCAGCCACCATGGTAGAATGGAGAGGTCGAGAAGGTGTGGCTGGGAAAGAGGCAGGCTGTCAAAGACTGGGAAAAGGCCAGAAAGGCTAACATGCCACAGGTTGAGTTGGCGAACCTGAAGACTGAGGTCGTTAGGACGACGACTTTATTCAAATCCTGCGCCAAACAGGCCAAGGCCGACAAATGGGACGAGTTCTGCAGGAAGGTGTGCTCCGAGCAATCTCTTACGACATTCTGGCGCCTCCACAAGAGCATGAACGGTGCTGCACAACGTAGGGGTATTCCAGACTTTCAAGGCACAGACCACGCATGGAAAAAGTCGGATGCGGATAAAGGTAAGGCCCTTCTTGCACGCTACATAGAACAGACTGACCAGAAAGACGAGCCCGCCAGACAGAGGACCACAACAACACTCTCTCAGTTGTGCGAGGGGGTCGGGACAGACGAAGAATGGACAATCACAGTTGACATATTGCGTGCGATGCTCAAGAAATCACCTAACACCGCCCCAGGCCCAGACGGCATCCTGATATGGTGACCTAATGGTGATATCAGATGATGACATGGAAGAACTGGCCAGAGAATTCAACACCAGTATCCAGAGGGGTCAGGTCAAAGAAGAATGGCTACACAGCTACTTGCTGCCGCTGCCAAAACCGAACAAAGACCACTCCAAGATAAGCGGCTACAGAATCATTACGATGCAGAATACTGTTGGCAAGCTACTGGAGAAAATTGTAGCACACAGACTTGCTTGGGACTTGGAACAGCTCGGCTGCTTCCCGCCCACACTTGGAGGATACAGACGCAACAAAGAGTCATGGCTGAATGCGGCGGTCTTTGCTCAAGATGTTTACGAAGGATTTCAGGTCAGAGAAGAGACATGTGCGGCCGCCATAGACTTAGAGGACGCATATAACAGAGTATCTTTCGAGAACTTGATGCAAACCCTCCTCAGACTGAAAGTGCACCCTCACCTTGTACGATGGATAGCTGCAGTTCTACTCCAAAGGAAGGTGGTGCTAAGATGCGGGAGTTGGTCTTCTAAGCCGATAACGATATGTCCAGGATTGCCGCAGGGTTCACCACTGTCACCAGTACTATTCAATGTGTATACGGTGCCGATCACTGAACAACAGTTGGATGGGAGGGGTAGGACTCTATCATTCGTTGACGACATCCTCGTGTATCGACAGGGTCGAGATAGACAGGCGGTTGCCAACTATATGCAGGGCGAACTAGATCGAATTTCCTCATGGTGTGCTGATGCCGTGCCCTTGTCAACCCTGCAAAGGCAACGGTTACATGGTTCTCACTAAACAACCATATTGTGAAAACAGACCTGCCGGCAGTAAGAATGGATGGGAGCATTCTGAGTAGAACCCAGTCAATGACATATCTTGGCGTGAGGCTTGATCGTAGCCTGTCCTTCAGAGATCATGTCGATTATGTCATAACGAAGGCTCGAAAAGGTTTGGCAGCAATGAGAGTCATGGCGACTGCCAATATCGAGCAAAGACTGCTATTACTTCTGTTCCAAGGACTTGTGCTTTCACGCATCGAGTATGCCCTGGCCATCCTCACTGTCAGCCCTACACAGATTGGAAGACTTGAAAAGGTACAAAACGAAGCCATGCGCATCATTTTGGGCTGCACGAGAGACACCAGCTGTGTAGCAATGAGATACCTCCTTGACTTCCCGACAATGGAACACAGGATCAAGATCTGGAGAGCTCGTGCATACTTAAAAATAAGTGCAGATGAGCAGCACCCTCTGCATGACGCTGTATTCAGAGAAAAGGGTGACAGGCTAAAGAGGGGCAAATCATGGATGGGTCGGGCGGAAGATGTCGTCGGACAGGTCTGCAGTCTTACCAGTATCAACCCCGGCAAGGAATGGGTGCCGGTGCCTCCAGCTTTTAAGTGTACCTTCTCCTGCATTATCACACTCGACAGACGGTGCAGAGAGCAGAACCCTGCCGCTGTCAATGCAGAGGTTAACGCGCTCATCTATGATCACTCAGATAGCCCCGAAGTGCTCATCTATACAGATGGATCTGTTGTAAAGCAGCAGAGAAGTGCGTGGGCATTTACAGCCCGTTCAGCGGGCCGAACCGTTCAAGAATCCAGTGGTGCCCACTCTATGACCATGAGCAGCATGACGATGGAGGTGATGGCAGTTACACAGGCTTTCATATGGCTGGAATCACAGCATTATACCAACGTGTGTGTACTAAGTGATTCAATGAGCATGATTCAGAAGGTCGAAGCTGGATCTGTACGTAGACAGTGGACTGAGTCGCTGCGGAAGTCTGTTGTCCGCAAAGTCACCTTCATCTTCGTCCCGGGACATGCGGGAGTCGAGGGAAATGAACGAGCTGATAAATTGGCTGGCTCTGCACCCCCTGTAGATGGCCAGCCCATGGATCGTGCCGATGTTATTAACGCCCTTAAAGATATGGCGAGAACAGAGGATTTTGACGCCAGTGATTCCACATCGCTTTCCAGGATGAAAGACCTGGGAGTAAGAATCGGCACAGCCAGACGCGAGAGGTACATCGGGAAAACAAAGCGCCTCGTCAACCAACACAGAACTGGCACTATTAGCCACCGGACGCTGATGCATATGCTGGGGGGAGGATCTGAGCACCTATGGACATGTCCGGAGTGCAACGAAGATACCCCAACTTATAACTAACTAACTAATAGAGGTTGGTTGGAGGGCGAGTGATAGAGTTATTGGGACGTAGAGGCATTAAATTCTGCCTCTTCATCGAGGATGAAACTGTAACCTCTTCCTGCCTCTTTTCCTGGCTCTTCTCTGTTTGAACAAAAAAATGTGTCCAATGTCTGCTGCACCGTAACCACCCTCCTCAGTATCAGCACTCATCGCTTCACCTGTTGTCTGAATGTTGTGCAGATGTGAATGCTTCTTAGAGTGCTCAAACCAACCACGACTCGTTCTAAAACTATCATCGGCACTACTAGTACTGCTCTCACCAGCTTTCTTAGCTAGATCTTCATAGAGAGACTGCTTTCTCTTGGATATCCATCTTGCTCACAGGCATATTCCGTTGTTTCTGGTCTTCAATCTAGAAGGCCAATAGTGCTTCCATGTTCTCCATAAGAATACTTCTGGTACATGTTATCTTGGAAGCATTCAAAGGGGTTACGTTTTTAGCACCCTATTTGATTTTGTCAGCACCTGCATGAATTACCCTTACCGTCGTTGTAGGTAAACCATGGACTTTACTGATATCAACAGCCCGATCGCCTGCCTAAAAACGATTTTATGGTAAAACGTAGCGACGTAAAGTGAAGTTAGTCCCCTATGTGACAACAATGTTATAGTGAAATGACGTATACCGAGGCGACGTATAGCGGGGCCTACCTGTACGTGTCTCCTTTTTTATCCTGAGAACTGTGTCATGTGTATGGCGTAGAACGAGGGGCAGAGAGAAAGAGAGAGAGAGCAAGTGTACGTGTTGATGTAGCATGAGGAAGCCTCTTCACAGCCAACAACATATGCCATGGTTTGTTGGCGTCTGTTGCACAGACTGGTAAAGAAACCTGTTCCACGACTGTCATTGTTTGTGCCATCTTTATGTGAACATCCATTTCACGTCTGTGCCATCTTATGTGAACATCTATCTCACGTCTGTCCGGGGACGCTTCAGCCAGGGGTACAACCTGACTAGCCTGTGCGGTTTATGAGGGCACCTAACAAAACCTATAGATAAAGACAGTTCCACTTGGCTAATTTCTCTCTCAGCTCCCACAGACAAGAAGCTTTCACACACCACATTCCCCCACCATGCACACACCAACACACACACGCCCTAAACATTACATGTGACATAGTTCTCAGAGTCAAAAGCCATGGAAGAAAACTGAATGTATATATTCCCGTCTACTTGCTTGAAGCAATCATATATTCTTATACAAAGATATGGAGAGATATTTGGCAGCCTTCAAAGTAGTAGGATTCATCAACTCATAGGTGTTTAGTGAAAGCAAGGAGGCAGTGTGGTTTATTTAAATATATGGTTGATGTTAACTGTGTGGTTTACAAGAAGATATATATAGTAGTGGTTTATGTAACAATGAGGTTTATGTTCTTGGTGTCAGGTCTTAGTCAGATATGACTGATCTAACATATGACAGTAGACGGTACTACCTGCTTTCTGTTAGCGCCGAATGTTGGGCGGCGCTTATTAAACCCAACATCCCACATTGTGCCAATGGCATTGGGCGGAAGAGCACAATTGGGAAGGTACAAGCCTTATCCTTGTGCGAGGAAATGCAACCTAAAGACAAAATGTCATGGCAGGGCAGACCAGGCCCTAAGTCTTGGTTGGCAGCTGGTCTAGGATCGAAGCTCTGACAGGCGGACAGCTAGAGCATTGCTTTGCTGATCTGGCAGCTTCTGCAACTTGTCTTGTTCCAGATGTATTGGTGTTACCATTCCTCTGGAGTGAACTAGGCAGGCCGAGAGAGGGATCATGCTGCATGGGTAACACATGGTCTCTATATTTTAACCCAGGCTTTGTGCTATGGAGGGGTATAACTCCATCCCTGGGCTTAACCTGTCTCGGAATCAAAGCGAGAGGTAGCAGTTACAGGTTATAAGTCCTTGTCAATTGGCGTAGACATGGGGCGCCACGGATTGCCTCTGATGGTGGGAGACATCTACAGGTGTCACTGATCAGCTACCGCCCGCCTCAAGCTGGGCAGCCCCCGGCCAATTGGATGCTGATCCTCCACAGCCTGCTTGCTTCATTGGGTGCTTGGAACTAGGACAAAATCTGAATCGCAAGCTGTAAAACCAATACACCAGGTACTAATAAAAAGAATAGAAACCTCAAGCTACGGCTTGCAACCTGGAATGTGAGAACCATGTGTCCAGGATTTTCCACTGACCTGAGGAATATTGACGATGTGAGAAAAACGGCTGTAATTGGTGCAGAACTCAATTGTCTTAACATTGATATTGCTCGCCTGCAGTAGACTCGCCTCTCTGAGGAATGGTCACTCAGGGAAAACAATTACACCTTTTTTGGAAGGGTAGAGGGCAGGCAGAAAAAAGGCAGCATGGTGTGGACTTTGCAGTGAAGAATTTGCTACTGGGAATGATTGAAATTCCAGCTGGAGGTAATGAAAGACTATTATCCCTGCGCTTGGCAACCTCTTGTGGTTTTGCCACCATTATCACTGCATATGCACCGACACTCACTTCCTCTGATGATGTGAAGGATTCGTTCTATGAGGAATTAGACTCTGTGTTCAAGGCAGTTACAAAATCCGACTAAATGTATATGCTTGGTGATTTCAATGCTTGTGTGGGCAAGGACTCGAGTTCATGGCCAGTGTGCCTTGGAAAATACAACATCAGGTCGCACGAATGAAAATGGGCAAAAGCTGTTGGAGCATTGCACCAGAAATTACCTATGTATTACAAACTCTTTGTTTTAAACAAAAGAGCTGCATAAGGTCACATGGAAACATCCAAGATCCGGCCATTGACATCAGCTGGACTTCATCATCACATGAAGACAATATCTGAACCAAGCATCATTAACTTGAAGTTACCACAGTGCTGACTGATAAATGCTTTGAGTTCCAACAGCAACTTGAAAACGCTTTCACTAATACATCAGAAAATTGTACAGCAAGTGAAAAGTAGTGTAAACTTAAGGAAACTCTTTATAAAACAAAGGTAGAGGTTTACGGCACTGTGGATCATAAGAGGCAGGACTGGTTTGCGGCAAACAGCCACACACTGCAGCCCTTGATTGATTAAAAGAAGATAGCTCTCTTAAGAAACAAGTAAAGAACAACGCGTAACACTCAGTGAGCTGAAGCAAGCTAGGAAGGATGTGCAAAAGGCTGCCATACAGTGTGCAAATGACTATTGGATCAAGTTATGTGAGTCCATTCAAAATGCGAGTGATAAGGGAAACATTAGAAGCATGTATGAAGGGATAAAGAAAGCCTGTGGTCCAATGATCAAAAGAAGTGCACCACTTAAAACCTTGACTGGAGAAATCATCACTGATAAGAAACAGCAAATAGTTAGATGGGTAGAGCACTATTTGGAGCTTTACTCAAGTGAGACCAAACTAGTGGATGATGCCCTCAACGCCATAGAGGCCCTGCCAACTCTTCACCACCTGGACACACTTCCCACCATAACAGAAGTTAAGTGTGCCATAAATGAACTTGCGTCTGGCAAGACTGCTGGTAAGGTTGGGATTCCAATAGAGGTTATCAGGAGTTGGTAAGACACACTCACTGTACAGATCCACCATTTAATAGAGCTATGCTGGCGAGAAGGACAAGTCCCACAGGATTTCAAAGACTCAAGCATCGTAACATTGTACAAGAACAAGGGCGATCGGAGCAACTGTAACAACTAATGGGGTATCTTTTGTGTACTGTTGGGAAAGTATTTGCCAGAATTGTTCTGCACAGATTTCAAGTCCTGGGAGATGAAGTCTACCCCAGATCACAGTGTGGCTTCCAACAGAACTGGTCTACCATTGATATGATATTCTCATTGTGACAAATGCAAGAAATATGCTGTAAACAGAATCAGCCACTGTTTATTGCCTTCATCGACCTCACAAAGGCATTTGATTTGGTCAGTCGTGAGGGTCTGTTCAAGACACTAAAGAAGATTGGCTGCCCACTAACTCTTCTGTCCATTGTGGAATCGTTACACACAGGTATGAAGGGTATAATCAAGTTTGACCGTTTGAAATCAAGAGTGGAGTTAAGCAAGGTTGTGTACTAGCTAACACCCTCTTTGGAATATACTTTTCACTTCTACCGAAATATGCCTTTCGTGATCAGGATGGTGGTATATACATTCACTCATGTGCAGATGGCAGATTCTACAATGCTCAGAGATTGAAGGCCAAGACCAAAATTAGGAGGCTACTGATCAGAGAGTTGCTTTTTGCAGATGATGCTGCATTTATGACGCACTCAGAGGAAGAATTGCAACATCAACTATCTGCATTCTCCAATGCTTGTTCTGAATTTGGTTTAACAATTAGCAAAAAGAAGACACAGATTATGTCACAAGGTGCACATGGGCTACCATCAATCTTTATTGATGACACCAAACTGGAGATAGTAGACCATTTTACATATCTAGGGTCAGAGGTAAATAGCAAATTATCCCTAGATCAGGAAATCAACATCAGGATTGGTAAGGCAGCAACAACAATGAACAGGTTAAGAAAAAGAGTCTGGGAGAACAGGAAGCTTACTGCCAAAACAAAAGTCCTTGTCTATCAAGCCTGTGTCCTTAGTACTCTTCCTTATGGCAGTGAAGCCTGGTCAACTTACTCACACCAAGAGAAACGTTTAAACAGCTTTCATATGTGGTGTCTGCCAAGAATACTTGGTATTAAGTGGTTAGACAATATTACAAATACTGAAGTATTGGAAAGATCAGATTGTGTGATGGTGTGTTCCATGCTCAGTCTTAGTAGACTTAGATGGTTAGGGCACGTTAGGAGGTTGGTAGAATATCAAAGGACATCTTTTTTGGTGAATTACAGATGGGTAAGAGACTCGGGGTCGGCCTCTACTACAATACATAGATGTGTGTAAGCAGGATATAATTGATACAGGCATTGATAATGCACATTGGGAGCAGGTCGCCGCTGAACGTGTTGCATGGAGAGCAAATATCAAAAATGGTATAAAGACAAAGGAGGAAATGATTGCAGATATGTCATTCACCAAGCGTGCGAGACGTAAGATGGTGCATGATGGTGGAAATAACCATGTGTTTAAAAGTCGACAGGGTCGACTTCATTGCACTGGGTTTTATCCCATATGGCTCAGTCTCTTTCCGCAGCGCGGAAAGCGTCGCACAAAGCACGAACTCCGTAGCTTTTAGCGACGACCCACAGGAGTCTCCGAAATATTTAACTCGTAAACCGAAGGGCGCGGCCCGGAATCGAACCCCCAACCTTCGGATCACGAGTCAAATGGCTTGACCACTTCGCCACAGAGACTCCCACCAGGTGTTTACATGCATCCACTGTGAACGATCATTTACAGCGCAAATTGGCCTTATCGGTCACATTAGCTACCACCATGGGCTTTAGTTATTATATCTCTTTGAAGCACAATGTAACAAACTATCGTCTGTCAAGAAGCAAGTGCCAGTGGTTTATGTTGTATGTGGTTTATATAAATCATCATCATCATCATCACCATATGCCATGCTGATTAGCGTGGGCAGTCATTTTCGCCATCTCACATGATCACCAGAGTCGTGGATCAGCTCTGTATCCCGGTCCTGACCATACCACATTGCAAGCCATCCAGGTATTTACTCCTCTGCCTTCTTTTTCTTTTGCCCCCAATCTTGCCAGTTGTCACCAAGTTCTCCAATTTATTTCTTCTCATAGCGTGACCAAAAAATGTTGACTGTCTATGTCTAATTTCTCTAATCATTTTAGTTTTCATTTATTTCTTGTTGGACTTGGTCATTGGTTTTGCTTTATTTGTTGTATTTGATGCATACAACACAGCTGCACACAGTCACACACACCACTATGTTATAAGCTGTGGTTTATATAATGGTGTGATTTATTCATCTTTGTATGTAATTGTGTGGTTTATGTCACTATGTGGGTTATATACTATGATGTATATAATTGTGTGGTTTATGTCACTGTAGTTTATGTAACTATGATTTATATAATAGTGTGGTTCTCCCCCGATGTGTCTCCACCTTGCCGTGGTGGGGGAGCTTGCGTGTCCCATTGACCCCATGTGCTATGTCGATGGATGGAAAACTACATATCGGACAGCTTATGGGATAGGGGCCAGACTAAGCGAGACACAACCTGCTGCTCTGCAGGTAGACTGAGGATAGCAGTCAAAAGTTTAAATCAGGCGCACGAAGGCAGAAGTTCTTAGTCCGGACACATACTCTAAGGCTCTCTGTCGAGGGTTGTAGCTGAACGCATCTAAGCCATAATCCCTTGGATGTGAGAGCCTGGCCGATACCCACCTACCGAAAAATGGAGGTGAGCACACTACATGCCCAGTTCAGATACTTGTCCGAAGGCCCTCAGCTGGGGGATATGAGGGATCCCTGGATGAGAGGGCCTGGCCGTTTCTCGCTCACTTCTGCATGGAGGTTAGGTGCTGAGCCGGCAGCACATGTAGCCTACCTCGTGAGCGAGTACAAAAAGGTAGAAGTGCCCCAGTCGAATGAAAATGGTTACGAAAATTGTCTGTATCTAACTCATAGAGAGTCTAGACAAAGGTGGAAAAATGTCTCAATAACACGAAATGGAATGCACGGCTAGCGAATCCATTGCATTGCCCGAAGTCCAAAGTGAAAGCTTACCTAGTGGATATCACCCGCAGACTGACCGTTCCTGGTGTGTGCTTGAGCGACCAGTGGCAAGCGAAATGCCCAACACATGGAAGTGAGGAATTAAAGCAGCCATGAGCAGGACGTGGCAACTCCTCGGGTGAGCCCAGTCTCAGAGCAATATGTGCCGGCTCTGCAATTATGGAAGCCTCCTTGGATAGCGGGGGAATGCCCATGGTCTGCCCCTGCCTTCCCTTGAGGGTTGACCATTCTACTTTGACCAGCTGAGATGTGGGCGACACCACAGCACTAACAGTCTAACGTCCCTCGAAACCCCGGGAAGGCCAACCCGTAAAAATGCCTGCTGAAGTCAGGATGTGCTGGCCTACGGGTGCAAATAAATCAGGCACAATCGCAAAAAACTGTCAGAGTGAAATGTCTTTCGTGCTAGGAACAGCTCTGACTAACTAGTTTTCCGAATAGCTCGTGTCCGGAAAAGCTCTGACTAGCTAGTTTCCTGAATGTTCGTTGTGCCCGGAACAGCTCTGACGGGCACATCAACAAGCACATGTCCGAATCGAAAACTCGCTGAGTGGATACCGTCTGCAGACCGGTCTGGTCAGTGCGGGAAAGGCTCGTGGTGAACGATATGCCTAATATATCGAAGTGAGGAATTAAAGCAGCCATGAGCATGACGTGATGATTCCCTCGGTGAGCCCAGCACCGGGGCACTATGTGTCGGTTCTGCAACTATGGAAGCCACCCTGGATGGCGGAAAATGCCATGGACTGTCCCTGCCTTTCCTTGAGGGCTGATCGCAAAGCATTCAACCGTTCCAACCTGACAAGCTGAGATGTGGACAGCACCACAAACATGAGAGTCCCACAGGAATGCTAACCTATCAAAAATTCAAGCTAAAAGTCGGATGTGTTGGCCTAAGGGTCTCGACCCAAGGGTGCATAACGAGACACACTGCAATCACATCTGAAAAAACACTGGATGAACGCAAAGAAGAAGATAATTGTGTGGTTTATTCAACATCATAGTTTATATAATTGTGTGATTTATGTCACTATGAAGTTTATATACTATGCTTTATATATAATGTGTGGTTTGTGCCACTATGAGGTTATTATAACTATGATTTATATAATTGTGTGATTTATTCAACATAATAGTTTATGTAATTGTGTGGTTTATGCAAATCACCGTTTATATAATTGTGTGGTTTATTCAACATCATAGTTTATGTAATTGTGTGGTTTATGTAAATAGTATATTTGTGTAGCTGTATGATTTATATAACATGGTAGTTTCTGTAACTGTGTGGTCTATGTAACTAAATTTATGTACCTTCGCAGTATATGTAACATAGTGGTTTATGTAACTGAATAGTTATACAGGGTGTATTTTTAATGACTGCAGTGTTTTAAAAATATTGCCGGTCCAAGTTTTGTATTTACCTATTATGTTGCATGAACTTTACAGAGGGGAAAATACAAAACTTGGACTGGCAATATTTTAAAACACTGCACAGTCATTAAAAATACACCCTAAACATCCTTGTGATACTGGTTTGTGTAATAGTGTGGTTTAATTGTGGTGTAAATTACAGTGGTTGCTTTCTGAACAAAGTGGTGTGTTTGTGTGGGTGACACTGCAGCCATGTTGTATGCATCAAATACATCAAATACACCTGGGTTTCTTGTGTAGACATTGTTAGAGCAACAGAGAAGAAGAAGATGAAGAAGAAGAAAAAGGAAAGGATGAAGAATAAGATGAAGGAGAATAAGATTGAGAAGGAGGAGGAGGAAGAGAATAAAAGATCAAGAAGAAAGAGTAGGTGAATAAGTATAAGATC
Organism: Cepaea nemoralis; assembly: GCA_014155875.1. Lineage (NCBI taxonomy): Eukaryota > Metazoa > Mollusca > Gastropoda > Stylommatophora > Helicidae > Cepaea > Cepaea nemoralis. The sequence continues at coordinate 754,444 of JACEFZ010019047.1, read as the reverse complement.
AAGAAGAAAGAGGAGAGGAAGGACAAGAAGAAAAAGGAGGAGGAGAAGGATTTGAAGAAAAATGAGGAGGAGGATGAGAATAACAAGAGGAGGAAAATCAATAATGAGGAAGAGGTTGAGAAGGATATGAAGAAAGAGGAGAAGAAAAAACAGCAGCAGCAGCAGCAGGCCATATCAAAACCTGTGATAGGCTTGTTGTGTCAGCTACCTGCGGGTGCATCTACACAACTACCCGGAGGAAGTTGGTGAAGAAGAGCTGAGGCATCATCTGATGGTGATGACAACACTAATGCCACTCTCTGCTTGACTGAAGACATTCTCCAGCTTACACTTGCAGTCACGCCTGCTTTCTTTTGTGATCACCTTTTAGGGAGGCTCGTTTGATGGGCACGTTGATTTTGTTGTCAGGATAACTGTAGGGGATTTCTGGGCAAGTCCTGGACTACTGTAGAATAGTGGGATACAGAATGCTCACACTTGTCATATGCTAGTGGGTTACAGGATGTCATAGTTTAGTGGGTTACTGGATGCCATAGATTAGTGGGTTACTGGATGTCATAAGGTAGTAGGCTGCTGGGTATCATAGGTTAGTGGGTTACTGGATGCCATAAATTAGTGGGTTACTGGATGTCATAAGTTAGTAGGCTGCTGGATATCATAGATTAGTGGGTTACTGGATGTCATAAGTTAGTAGGCTGCTGGGTACCACAGGTTAGTGGGTTACTGGATGTCATAGATTAGTGGGTTATTGGATGTCATAAGTTAGTAGTCTGCTGGATATCATAGGTTAGTGGGTTACTGGATGCCATAGATTAGTGGGTTACTGGATGTCTTAAGTTAGTAGGCTGCTGGATATCATAGGTTAGTGGGTTACTGGATGCAATAAATTAGTGGGTTACTGGATGTCATACATTAGTAGGCTGCTGGATATCATAGGTTAGTGGGTTAATGAATGCCATAGATTTGTGGGTTACTGGATGCCATAGATTAGTGGGTTACAGGATGTCATAGTTTAGTGGGTTACTGGATGCCATAGATTAGTGGTTACTGGATGTCATAAGTTAGTAGGTTGCTGGATATCATAGGTTAGTCAGTTACTGGATGTCACAGGTTAGTGGGTTACAGAATGTCATAGATTAGTGGGTTATAGGATGTCATAGTTTAGTGGGTTACTGGATGTCATAGGTTAGTGGGTTACAGAATGTCATAGGTTAGTGGGTTACTGGATGTCATAGGTCAGTGGATTACAGAATGTCATAGGCTATTGGATTACAGAATGTCATAGATTAGTGGGTTACAGGATGTCATATGTTAGTAAGTTAAAGGATGTCATAGATAAGGGGGTTACTAGATATCATAGGTTAGTGGGTTACAGAATGTCATAGGTTAGTGGATTACTAGACATAGGTTAGTGGGTTGCTGAATGTCATAGATTAGTGAGTTACAGGATGTCATAGGTTAGTCTATTACTGGGTGTCATAGGTTAGTGGGTTACTTGATATAATAGGTTAGTGGGTTACTTGATGTTGTAAGTTAGTGGGTTACAGAATGTCATAGGTTAGTGGATTACAGGATGTCATACATTAGTGGGTTACAGGATGTCATAGATTAGTGAGTTACTGGATGTCATAGGTTAGTGGGTTACTGAATGTCATAGGTCAGTGGATTACAGAATGTCATAGGCTATTGGATTACAGAATGTCATAGATTAGTGGGTTACAGGATGTCATATGTTAGTAAGTTAAAGGATGTCATAGATTAGGGGGTTACTGGATGTCATATGTTAGTAAGTTAAAGGATGTCATAGATTAGGGGGTTACTGGATGTCATAGGTTAGTGGGTTACTAGATATCATAGGTTAGTGGGTTACAGAATGTCATAGGTTAGTGGATTACTAGACATAGGTTAGTGGGTTGCTGAATGTCATAGATTAGTGAGTTACAGGATGTCATAGGTTAGTCTATTACTGGGTGTCATAGGTTAGTGGGTTACTTGATATAATAGGTTATTGGGTTACTTGATGTTGTAAGTTAGTGGGTTACAGAATGTCATAGGTTAGTGGATTACAGGATGTCATACATTAGTGGGTTACATGATGTCATAGATTAGTGAGTTACTGGATGTCATAGGTTAGTGGGTTACTGAATGTCATAGGTCAGTGGGTTACAGAATGCCATAGGTTAGTGGATTACAGGATGTCATAGGTTAGTGGATTACAGGATGTCATATGTTGGTAAGTTAAAGGATGTCATAGATTAGCAGGTTACTGGATGTCATAGGTTAGTGGATTACAGGATGTCATAGATTAGTGGGTTACAGGATGTCATAGATTAGTGAGTTACTGGATGTCATAGATTAGGGGGTTACTGGATGTCATAGGTTAGTGGGTTACTAGATATCATAGGTTAGTGGGTTACAGAATGTCATAGGTTAGTGGATTACTAGACATAGGTTAGTGGGTTGCTGAATGTCATAGATTAGTGAGTTACAGGATGTCATAGGTTAGTCTATTACTGGGTGTCATAGGTTAGTGGGTTACTTGATATAATAGGTTAGTGGGTTACTTGATGTTGTAAGTTAGTGGGTTACAGAATGTCATAGGTTAGTGGATTACAGGATGTCATACATTAGTGGGTTACAGGATGTCATAGATTAGTGAGTTACTGGATGTCATAGGTTAGTGGGTTACTGAATGTCATAGGTCAGTGGGTTACAGAATGCCATAGGTTAGTGGATTACAGGATGTCATAGGTTAGTGGATTACAGGATGTCATATGTTGGTAAGTTAAAGGATGTCATAGATTAGCAGGTTACTGGATGTCATAAGTTAGTGGGTTACAGAATGTCATAGGTTAGTGGATTACAGGATGTCATAGATTAGTGGGTTACAGGATGTCATAGATTAGTGAGTTACTGGATGTCATAGATTAGTGAGTTACTGGATGTCATAAATGAGTGGTTTACTGGATGTCATAGGTTAGCGAGTTACTGAATGTTATAGGTTAGTCGATTACTGGATGTCATAGATTAGTGGGTTACTGGATGTCATAGGTTAGTGGGTTACTGAATGTCATAGATTAGTGGGTTACTAGATGTCATAGAATAGCGGATTACTGGATGTCATTGATTAGTGGGTTAAAGAATGTTATATGTTAGTGGGTTACTGGATGTCATAAATTAGTGGATTACAGGAGTAATAGATATAGTGGGTTACATGATAGTGGGTTACTGGAGCCATAGATTAGTGGGTTAAGGGAGTAATAGATTAGTGGGTTGCAGGATGTCATAGGTTAGTGGGTACTAGATGTCATGTATCAGTGGATTACTGGAAGTGATCAAGCCATCTGACTCGGGGTCCGAAGGTTATGGGTTCAGTTCTGGGCCGCGTTCTTCAGTTCACACATGCATTTTTCAGAGACTCCCATGGGCCGTCACTGGAGATACAGAGTTTGTGCTTTGTGTGACGCTTTCCGTGCTACGGAAAGAGACCGAGCCATATGGGATAAAAACCTGGTGCAATGGAGTTGACTGCCAACGAGCTCTTGCCGACGTAAACTAGGGGTGTTGGGATGCTGCTACGTTGACAATCATTGTATAACGTACGCTGACACACAGTGAACACAACTCATTGCCTCAGAGTTATAAAATGGCATCATGTATTGCTTCTCTGTGACACAACCACAGTTTGATTCAATGTTCTGTTTACCTACAATATCTTCTACACACTTATCGTGACTCATGGCATCGACCCTGTCGACTTTTAAGCGACATATACATTAGTGAGTTACTGGATGTCATAGATTAGTGAATTACTGATGTCATATGTTAGTGGGTTACAGAGTGTCATAGATTATTGGGTTACTGGATGTCATAGGCTAGTGGGTTACTGGATGTCATATATTAGTGGATTACTGATGTCATAGATTAGTGGCTTACTGAATACATTAGATTAGTGGGTTACAAGATGTCATAGATTTGTGGTTACTGGATGTCAATACTCTCCTCCTTTCATCACTCATCATTCCATCTACAGTAACCATCTTTCTCCTTACACCACTCAGTACAATTATGTTTCATTCTAGCTACAGTACTCATCTTTCATATTTCTGTATTCATCTTTATAATTTGAGTGCTCATCTTAGTCTTGTGTCAATACTCCACTATCATTCTGCCCTTACTGTTCTTATCAGAATTCTCATTACTTGCTCATCAGTTGTGTTCATTTTTCAGTAATACGTGTTTCATGAGTGTTATTTTCTCCTGCAGCTCACAGCCTCAGTGGGGATCCGGCCGTAGATTTCAACAGGTGAGAGTCCAGCACATGTGTAACTCATAGTTCACTTTCTGCCTCATCAACACATACCCTACCAACTGACACAGGGAGTCATACATCTCTACACATCTCTGTCCTCCATTCCCCATGCCCATAGGCCCTTAACCAAACCACTCCAAGCTGTCCTATATTTTGCTATCTTCTGCAGCTGCCTTGGTCTCTGATGACATGCCTGTTAGATGCAGTGTTACTATTGGTTGGTTCTGTTGTGGGCCCCGGTAACACTAGCGCCTTGGTGTTTTGATGACTTGCCTGTTAGATGCAGTGTTACTACTAGTTGGTTCCGTTGTGGGCCCCGGTAACACACTAGCGCGTTCTTCTTTTGATCATTGGACCACAGGCTTTCTTTATCCCTCCATACATGCTTCTGATGTTTCCCTTATCACTTGCGATTTAAATGGACTCACATAACTTGATCCAGTAGTCATTTGCACACTGCCTGGCAGCCTTTTGCACATCCTTCCTAGCTTGCTTCAGCTCACTGACTGTTACGCATTTTTCTTTTCATGTTTCTTAAGAGAGCTATCTTCTTTTTATCAATCAAGGGCTGCAGTGTCTGGCTGTTTGCAGCAAACCAGTCCTGCCTCTAATGATCCACAGTGCCGTAAACCTCTACCGCAGTTTTATAAAGAGTTTCCTTAAGTTTAACCCACGTTTCACTTACTGTACAATTTTCTTATGTATCAGTGAACGCGTCTTCAAGTTGCTGTTGAAACTCAAAGCACTTAAACCGTAAACCTCTACCGTAGTTTTATAAAGTGTTTCCTTAAGTTTACCCCACGTTTCACTTACTGTACAATTTTCTTATGTATCAGTGAACGCGTCTTCAAGTTGCTGTTGAAACTCAAAGCACTTTTCAGGATCGGAGTGTTAATAATGTTAATCCTGGGGCTAGATTTATGTTTAGCTGTGTAGATTCTCTTTAGTCTCAGTCTAGCTCTTGCAACAACCAAAGAATGATCCGTATCACAGTCAGTACTGTGGTAACTTTGAGTTAATGATGTATGGTTCAGATGTTGTCTCCGTGCGATGATGAAGTCCAGCTGGTGCTAATGGCCGGATCTTGGATGTTTCCATGTGACCTTATGCAGCTCTTTTGTTTTAAAAAAGGAGTTTGTAATCCATAGGTCACTTCTGGTGCAATGCTCCAGCAGCCTTTACCCATTTTCATTCATGCGACTGATGTTGTATTTTCCAAGGCACACTGGCCATGAACTCAAGTCCTTGCCCACACAAGCATTGAAATCACCGAGCATATAAATGTAGTCGGATTTTGGAACTGCCTTGATCATAGAGTCTAATTCCTCGTAGAACAAATCCTTCACATCATCAGAGGAAGCGAGTGTCGGTGCATATGCAGTAATAATGGTGGCAAAACCACAAGAGGTTGCCAAGCACAGGGATAATAGTCTTTCATTACCTCCAGCTGGAATTTCAATCATTCCCAGTAGCGAATTCTTCACTGCAAAGCCCATACCATGTTGCCTCTATTCTGCCTGCCCTCTACCCTTTCAAAAAAGGGTGTAATTTTTTTCCCTGAGTGATCCTTCCTCAGCGAGGCCAGTCTCCTGCAGGCCAGGAATATCAATGTTAAGATGATTGAGCTGGCATCAATCACAGCCGTTTTTCTCACATCGTTAATATTCGTCTTGTCAGTGGAAAATCCTGGATACATGGTTCTTATGTTCCAGGTCGCAAGCCGTAGCTTGAGGTTTCTATGTTTATTTTTATTAGTTCCTGGTGCATTGGTTTTATAGCCTGCGATTCAGATTTTGTCCTAGTTCCCAAGCACCCATTGAAGCAGGCAGGCTGTGGTGGATCAGCACCCAATTGGCTAGGGGCTGCCCAGCTTGAGGCGGGCGGTAGCTGATCAGTGACACCAGTAGGTGTTTCCCACCGTCCGAGGCAATCCGTGCCAATTGACAAGGATTTATAACCCGTAAATGTTGCCTCTCACTTTGATTCCGAGACTTGTTAACACCAGGGATGGAGTTATTGCCTCTCCATAGCACAAAGCCTGGGCTAAAATATAGAGACCATGTGTTGGCCATGCAGCATGATCCCTCTCTCGGTCTGCCTAGTTCACTCCAGAGGAAAGATAACACCTATACATCTGGAACAAGACAAGCTGCAGAAGCTGCTGGATCAACAAAGCAATGCTCTAAATGTCCGCCTGTCGGAGCTTCGATCCTAGACCAGCTGCCAACCAAGGTTTAGGGACTGATCTGCACTGTCATGACATTTTGTCTTTAGATTTCATTTCCTCGCACCAGGATAAGGCTTATACCCTCCCAGTTGTGCTCTTCCGCCCGAAGCCATTGGCCCAACATTCGGCGCTAGCAGAAAGCAGGTAGTACCGTCTACTGTCATACGATAGCTCAGTCATAATTTCTCTATAGAAATATAAGATAACAATACTCCATAGTTCTATAAAAATATAAGATAATGCCAGCTCCGTGGTGAAGGGGTTATGAACGCAGTTTGTAATCTCGCATACCATGTTCAAAACACAGCCATGGGCGATTTGGCAGCAGATCGCCTTGCGTTGGTTTTTATGAAATGGCATTGGTGCCAGTCGTTCAGAAAGCAATGGCAAACTACTGAACATAGGCTTGCCCAGGAATTACGAACAGCCAAAAAAGGCAGGGGTTGACTGTAAAGGATATGCAAGAGTTTTTTGTTTTTTCCTCAGATTGTGTAGAGTTTACAAAGATATCATTTATGTTTGTTGTTTTCTCAGGTTGTGTAGAGTTTACAGAGATCATTTATGTTTGTGGTTTTCTTAGATTGTGTAGAGTTTACAAAGATATCATTCATGCTTGTGGATTTCTCATAATGTGTAGAGTTTACAGAGATCATTCATGTTTGTGGTTTTCTTAGATTGTGTAGAGTTTACAGAGATCATTTATGTTTGTGGTTTTCTTAGATTGTGTGGAGTTTACAAAGATATCATTCATGCTTGTAGATTTCTCATAATGTGTCGAGTTTACAGAGATCATTCATGTTTGTGGTTTTCTCAGACTGTGTCGAGTTTACAGAGATCATTCATGTTTGTGTTTTTCTCAGATTGTGTAGAGTTTACAAAGATATCATTCATGCTTGTGATTTTCTCATAATGTGTAGAGTTTACAGAGATCATTCATGTTTGTGGTTTTCTTATTTTGTGTAGAGTTTACAAGGATATCATTCATGATTGTGGATTTCTCATAATGTGTAGAGTTTACAGAGATCATTCATGTTTGTGGTTTTCTCAGATTGTGTAGAGTTTACAGAGATATCATTTATGTTTGTTGTTTTCTCAGATTGTGTAGAGTTTACAGAAATCATTTATGTTTGTGGTTTTCTTAGATTGTGTAGAGTTTACAATGATATCATTCATGCTTGTGGATTTCTCATAATGTGTAGAGTTTACAGAGATCATTCATGTTAGTGGTTTTCTCAGACTGTGTCGAGTTTACAGAGATCATTCATGTTTGTGGTTTTCTCAGATTGTGTAGAGTTTACAAAGATATCATTCATGCTTGTGATTTTCTTAGATTGTGTAGAGTTTACAGAGATACCATTCATGTTTGTGATTTTCTCAAAATGTGTAGAGTTTACAGAGATACCATTCATGTTTGTGGTTTTCTCAGAATGTGTAGAGTTTACAGAGATACCATTCATGTTTGTGGTTTTCTTAGACTGTGTAGAGTTTACAGAGATACCATTCATGTTTGTGGTTTTCTTAGATTATGTAGAGTTTAAAGAGATACCATTCATGTTTGTGGTTTTCTCAGAATTGTGTAGAGTTTACAGAGATCATTCATGTTTGTGGTTTTCTCAGAATGTGTAGAGTTTACAGAGATACCATTCATGTTTGTGGTTTTCTTAGATTGTGTAGAGTTTACAGAGATATCATTCATGTTTGCGGTTTTCTCAGAATGTGTAGAGTTTACAGAGATACCATTCATGTTTGTGGTTTTCTCAGAATGTGTAGAGTTTACAGAGATACCATTCATGTTTGTGATTTTCTCAGAACGTGTAGAGTTTACAGAGATACCATTCATGTTTGTGGTTTTCTCAGAATGTGTAGAGTTTACAAAGATATTCATATTTGTTAGTTTCCAGATGTGATCATGTGTGCAGGGATGAGACCAAATTTCTTCTCTCGTGAGATTTTTGATGCAAGAGCACAATGTTTTTCTTTATTTCACTGACACTTGTTGAGTCATTTTCTGTTTAACTTTTGTGTGACATTTATTCAGTAACTTGATTCTGTGTTCAGTAATTCTCCTGACACTTTGATTATGCTGCTAGTAGTTTATGGTAATTTATGTTGACAGTTCAGTTATTTCCCTGGCACAGCTTGGTAATTTCATTGACAATTTGTTGATTTCACTGATAGGTTAATTTCATTGACAGTTAGTTATTATTTTCATTGGCTGTTTGTTAATTTCATTGACATTTTGTTCATTTAATTGACAATTGGTTAATTTCTTTTGTCATTTGTTAACTTCATTGACAGTTTTTTAAACTACATGGGCATTTTGTTAACTTCATTGATATTTTAACTTCATTGACAGTTTGTTAATTTCATTGACAGTTTGTTAATTTAATTAACACTTTGTTAACTTCATTGACAATTTGTAAATTTTATTGACCACAGTTTAGTTACTTTTAACACTGATAACTGAGTAGTGTTACTAACACTGAATAATGCCACTGCTGCTGTTTAGTAGTTTCAGTAATTTTGTGGAGAAACATCATTGTATGTTTGTAGTTATTGTTGCTGTAGTTAGAACATAGACATGTAGTATCCATCCATCCATCATGTGCCATGCTGATAAGCATGGGCGGTCATGTTCTGCCATTTCACTCGATTCACAGTAATTTTGTGGAGAAACATCATTGTATGTTTGTAGTTATTGTTGCTGTAGTTAGAACATAGACATGTAGTATCCATCCATCCATCATGTGCCATGCTGATAAGCATGGGCGGTCATGTTCTGCCATTTCACTCGATCACCAGAGTCGTGGATCAGCTCTGTATTCCTGCCTCGACCATGTCACATGGCCAAGCCATCCAGGTATTTACTTCTCGGTCTTCCCCTTGGTCTCTTCCCTTCGATCTTGCCAGTCGTCACCAAGTTCTCCAAGTCATTTCTTCTCATAACATGCCCAAAACATTTTGACTGTCTACGTCTAATGACTGTAATCAGTTTACGATCTTCATTTGTTTCTTGAAGGACTTGTTCATTATACATTATACTACATGTGGTATACAATACAAGAATTATGTTGCTGTTATAGTATGTATGTTTAGCATAAGTCTCAATTTATATGTTTTTGTTGAAATATGGATACTTAGTATTACTCAGTATGTATGTTGTTGTTAGAACATGGACATGCAGTATAAGACTCAATATGTATGTTGTTAGAACATGGGCATATAGTGTAAGACTCAATATGTATGTTGTTAGAACATGGACATGCAGTATAAGACTCAATATGTATGTTGTTAGAACATGGACTTGCAGTATAAGACTCAATATGTATGTTGTTGTTAGAACATGGACATGCAGCATAAGACTCAATATGTATGTTGTTAGAACATGGGCATATAGTGTAAGACTCAATATGTATGTTGTTAGAACATGGACATGCAGCATAAGACTCAATATGTATGTTGTTAGAACATGGGCATGCAGTTTAAGACTCAATATGTATGTTGTTGTTAGAACAACAAGACTCAATATGTATGTTGTTGTTAGAACATGGACATGCAGCATAAGACTCAATATGTATGTTGTTAGAACATGGGCATATAGTGTAAGACTCAATATGTATGTTGTTGTTAGAACATGGGCATGCAGTATAAGACTCAATATGTATGTTGTTGTTAGAACATGGACATGCAGTATAAGACTCAATATGTATGTTGTTGTTAGAACATGGACATGCAGCATAAGACTCAATATGTATGTTGTTAGAACATGGGCATATAGTGTAAGACTCAATATGTATGTTGTTAGAACATGGACATGCAGTATAAGACTCAATATGTATGTTGTTGTTAGAACATGGGCATGCAGTATAAGACTCAATATGTATGTTGTTGTTAGAACATGGACATGCAGTATAAGACTCAATATGTATGTTGTTGTTAGAACATGGACGTGCAGTATAAGACTCAATATGTATGTTGTTAGAACAAGGGGCATATAGTGTAAGACTCAATATGTATGTTGTTAGAACATGGACATGCAGTATAAGACTCAATATGTATGTTGTTAGAACATGGACATGCAGTATAAGACTCAATATGTATGTTGTTGTTAGAACATGGACATGCAGCATAAGACTCAATATGTATGTTGTTAGAACATGGGCATATAGTGTAAGACTCAATATGTATGTTGTTGTTAGAACATGGACATGCAGTATAAGACTCAATATGTATGTTGTTGTTAGAACATGGACATGCAGCATAAGACTCAATATGTATGTTGTTAGAACATGGGCATATAGTGTAAGACTCAATATGTATGTTGTTAGAACATGGACATGCAGCATAAGACTCAATATGTATGTTGTTAGAACATGGGCATATAGTGTAAGACTCAATATGTATGTTGTTGTTAGAACATGGACATGCAGTATAAGACTCAATATGTATGTTGTTGTTAGAACATGGACATGCAGCATAAGACTCAATATGTATGTTGTTGTTAGAACATGGACATGCAGCATAAGACTCAATATGTATGTTGTTAGAACATGGGCATATAGTGTAAGACTCAATATGTATGTTGTTGTTAGAACATGGGCATGCAGTATAAGACTCAATATGTATGTTGTTGTTAGAACATGGACATGCAGTATAAGACTCAATATGTATGTTGTTGTTAGAACATGGACATGCAGTATAAGACTCAATATGTATGTTGTTGTTAGAACATGGACATGCAGTATAAGACTCAATATGTATGTTGTTGTTAGAACATGGACATGCAGCATAAGACTCAATATGTATGTTGTTGTTAGAACATGGACATGCAGCATAAGACTCAATATGTATGTTGTTGTTAGAACATGGACATGCAGCATAAGACTCAATATGTATGTTGTTAGAACATGGGCATATAGTGTAAGACTCAATATGTATGTTGTTGTTAGAACATGGACATGCAGCATAAGACTCAATATGTATGTTGTTGTTAGAACATGGACATGCAGCATAAGACTCAATATGTATGTTGTTAGAACATGGGCATATAGTGTAAGACTCAATATGTATGTTGTTGTTAGAACATGGGCATGCAGTATAAGACTCAATATGTATGTTGTTGTTAGAACATGGACATGCAGCATAAGACTCAATATGTATGTTGTTAGAACATGGGCATATAGTGTAGACTCAATATGTATGTTGTTAGAACATGACATGCAGTATAAGACTCAATATGTATGTTGTTGTTAGAACATGGGCATGCAGTATAAGACTCAATATGTATGTTGTTGTTAGAACATGGACATGCAGTATAAGACTCAATATGTATGTTGTTGTTAGAACATGGACATGCAGTATAAGACTCAATATGTATGTTGTTAGAACAAGGGGCATATAGTGTAAGACTCAATATGTATGTTGTTAGAACATGGACATGCAGTATAAGACTCAATATGTATGTTGTTAGAACATGGACATGCAGTATAAGACTCAATATGTATGTTGTTGTTAGAACATGGACATGCAGCATAAGACTCAATATGTATGTTGTTAGAACATGGGCATATAGTGTAAGACTCAATATGTATGTTGTTGTTAGAACATGGACATGCAGTATAAGACTCAATATGTATGTTGTTGTTAGAACATGGACATGCAGCATAAGACTCAATATGTATGTTGTTAGAACATGGGCATATAGTGTAAGACTCAATATGTATGTTGTTAGAACATGGACATGCAGCATAAGACTCAATATGTATGTTGTTAGAACATGGGCATATAGTGTAAGACTCAATATGTATGTTGTTGTTAGAACATGGACATGCAGTATAAGACTCAATATGTATGTTGTTGTTAGAACATGTCAGTCAGGTCTTAGTCAGATATGACTGAGCTACCGTATAACAGTAGACGGTACTACCTGGTCTCTGTTAGCGCCGAACGTTGGGCGGCGCTTACCAAACCCGACACCCCACATTGTGCCAACGGCTTCGGGCGGAAGAGCGCAATTGGGAGGGTACAAGCCTTACCCTGGTGCGAGGAAATGCAAGCTAAAGACAAAATTGTCATGGCAGGGCAGACCAGGCCCTAAGCCTTGGTTGGCGACTGGTCTAGGATCGAAGCTCCGACAGGCGGACAGTTAGAGCATTGCTTTGCTGATCCGGCAGCTTCTGCAGCTTGTCTTGTTCCAGATGTAGGGGTGTTACCTTTCCTCTGGAGTGAACTAGGCGGGCCGAGAGAGGGATCATGCTGCATGGGCAACACATGATCTCTATATTTTAGCCCAGGCTTTGTGCTATGGAGAGGCAATAACTCCATCCTGGTCTTAACTGGTCTCGGAATCAAAGCGAGAGGCAACTGTTACGGGTTATAAGTCCTTGTCAGTTTGGCGTAGACATGGGCGCCACGCGTTGCCTCTGACGGTGGGAGACACCTATAGGTGTCACTGATCAGCTACCGCCCGCCTCAAGCTGGGCAGCCCCCAGCCAATTGGGTGCTGATCCGCCACAGCCTGCCTGCTTCAATGGGTGCTTGGGGGCTAGGACAAAATCTGAATCGCAGGCTGTAAAACCAATGCACCAGGTACAAACAAAAATAAACATAGAAACCTCAAGCTACGGCTTGCAACCTGGAACGTGAGAACCATGTGTCCAGGATTTTCCACTGACTTGACCAATATTGACGATGTGAGAAAAAACGGCTGTGATTGATGCCGAACTCAATCGTCTTAACATTGATATTGCTGGCCTGCAGGAGACCGCCTCGCTGAGGAAGGGTCACTCAGGGAAAACAACTACAACCTTTTTCTGGAAGGGTAGAGGGCAGGCAGAAAAAAGGCAACACGGTGTGGGCTTTGCAGTGAAGAATTCGCTACTGGGAATGATTGAAATTCCAGCAGGAGGAAATGAAAGACTATTATCCCTGCGCTTGGCAACCTCTTTTGGGTTTGCCACCATTATTACTGCATATGCACCGACACTCGATTCCTCTGATGATGTGAAGGATTTGTTCTATGAGGAGTTAGACTCCGTGATCAAGGCAGTTCCAAAATCTGACTACATTTATATGCTCGGTGATTTCAATGCTCGTGTGGGCAAGGACTCGAGTTCATGGCCAGTGTCCCTTGGAAAATACAACATCGGTCGCATGAATGAAAATGGGCAAAGGCTGCTGGAGCATTGCACCAGTAATGACCTATGTATTACAAACTCTTTTTTAAAACAAAAGAGATGCATAAGGTCACATGGAAACATCCAAGATCCGGCCATTGGCACCAGCTGGACTTCATCATCACACGGAGACAACATCTGAACCATATCATTGACTCGTAGTTACCACAGTGCTGACTGTGATACGGATCATTCTTTGGTTGTTGCAAGGGTTAGACTGAGACCAAAGAGAATCTACACAGCTAAACACAAATCTAGCCCCAGGATTAATATTATTAACACTCATGATCCTGAAAAGTGCTTTCAGTTTCAACAGCAACTTGAAGATGCTTTCACTGATAACACCAGAAAATTGTACAGTAAATGAAAAGTGGGTCAAATTAAGGAAACTCTTTATAAAACTGCTGTAGGGGTTTACGGCACTGAGGATCATAAGAGGCAGGACTGGTTTGCGGCCAACAGCGAGACTCTGCAGCCCCTGATTGATAAGAAGAAGAAAGCTCTCTTAAGAAACAAGGAAAGACCAACGCGTAACACTCTGAGTGAGCTAAGGCAAGCTAGGAAGGATGTGCAAAAGGCTGCCAGGCAGTGTGCAAATGATTATTGGATCAAGTTATGTGAGTCCATTCAAATCGCAAGTGATAAGGGAGACATAAGAAGCATGTATGAAGGAATAAAGAAAGCTTGTGGTCCAGTGATCAAAAGAAGTGCACCATTGAAAACCTTGACTGGAGAAGTCATCACTGATAAGAAACAGCAGATGGACAGATGGGTAGAGCACTATTTGGAGCTTTACTCAAGTGAGACCAAACTAGCGGATGATGCCCTCAACGCCATAGAGGCTCTACCAACTCTTGACCACCTGGACACACTTCCCACCATAACAGAAGTTAAGTGTGCTATAAATGAACTTGCATCTGGCAAGGCTCCAGGTAGGATGGGATTCCAATAGAGGTTATCAGGAGTGGGCAGACACACTCACTATACAGATCCACCAGCTAATAGAGCTATGCTGGCGTGAAGGACAAGTCCCACAGGATTTCAAAGATTCAAGCATCATAACACTGTACAAGAACAAGGGCGATCGGAGCGACTGCAACAACTATAGGGGTATCTCACTTCTGTGTATTGTTGGAAAAGTATTTGCCAGAATTGTTCTGCGCAGACTTCAAGTCCTAGGAGATCAAGTCTACCCGAATCACAGTGTGGCTTTCGACAGAACCGGTCTACCACTGATATATATTCTCATTGCGACAAATGCAAGAAAAATGCCGTGAACAGAATCAACCACTGTTTATTGCCTTCATCGACCTCACAAAGGCATTTGATTTGGTCAGTCGTGAGGGTCTGTTCAAGGCACTAAAGAAGATTGGCTGCCCACCAACTCTTCTGTCCATTGTGGAATCGTTCCACACAGGCATGAAGGGTATAATCAAGTTTGATGGTGCAACTTCTGAAGAATTTGAAATCAAGAGTGGAGTTAAGCAAGGTTGTGTACTAGCTCCCACCCTCTTTGGAATATACTTTTCACTTCTACTGAAATATGCATTTCGTGATCAGGATGGTGGTATATACATTCACTCACGCTCAGATGGCGGCCTCTACAATGCTCAGAGATTGAAGGCTAAGACCAAAATTAGGAGGGTACTGATCAGAGAGTTGCTTTTTGCAGATGATGCTGCAGTTACGACCCACTCTGAGGAAGAATTGCAATGTCTACTATCTGCATTCTCCAATGCTTGTTCTGAATTTGGTTTAACAATTAGCAAAAAGAAGACACAGATTATGTCACAAGGTGCACATGGTGTACCATCAATCTTTATTGACGACGCCGAACTAGAGATAGTAGACCATTTTACATATCTAGGATCAGTGGTAAATAGCAAATTATCCCTAGATCAGGAAATCAACATCCGGATTGGTAAGGCAGCAACAACAATGAACAGGTTAAGAAAAAGAGTCTGGGAGAACAGGAAGCTTACTGCCAAACAAAGTCCTTGTCTATCAAGCCTGTGTCCTTAGTACTCTTCTCTATGGCAGTGAAACCTGGACAACTTACTCACACCAAGAGAACAATTTAAACAGCTTTCATATGCGGTGTCTGCGAAGAATTCTTGGTATTAAGTGGCAAGACAAAATCACAAATACTGAAGTATTGGAAAGATCAGGTTGTGTGACAGTTTATTCCATGCTCAGTCTTCGTAGACTTAGATGGATAGGACATCTTAGGAGGATGGATGATGGTAGAATACCAAAGGATATCTTTTTTGGTGAATTACAGATGGGTAAGAGATCTCAGGGTCGGCCTCTACTACGATACAAAGATGTGTGTAAGCGGGACATGATTGATACAGGCATTGATAATGCACATTGGGAGCAAGTCGCCGCTGAACGTGTTGCATGGAGGGCAAATATCAGAAATGGAATAAAGTCAAAGGAGAAAATTATTGCAGAAAAGTCACACACCAAGCGTTTGAGACGTAAGATGGTGCATGATGGTGGAAATGACCACGTGTTCACATGCACCCACTGTGAACGGACATTTACAGCGCAAATTGGCCTTATCAGTCACACTCGCTACCGCCATAGTTAAAAGTTATTATGCCTTTTTAAAGCACAAACTATCGTCTGTCAAGACGGCAAGGTGCCAATGGACATGTTAGAACATGGACATGCAGCATAAGACTCAATATGTATGTTGTTGTTAGAACATGGACATGCAGCATAAGACTCAATATGTATGTTGTTAGAACATGGGCATATAGTGTAAGACTCAATATGTATGTTGTTGGTAGAACATGGGCATGCAGTATAAGACTCAATATGTATGTTGTTGTTAGAACATGGACATGCAGTATAAGACTCAATATGTATGTTGTTGTTAGAACATGGACATGCAGTATAAGACTCAATATGTTGTTGTTGTTAGAACATGGACATGCAGTATAAGACTCAATATGTATGTTGTTGTTAGAACATGGACATGCAGCATAAGACTCAATATGTATGTTGTTGTTAGAACATGGACATGCAGCATAAGACTCAATATGTATGTTGTTGTTAGAACATGGACATTGCAGCATAAGACTCAATATGTATGTTGTTAGAACATGGGCATATAGTGTAAGACTCAATATGTATGTTGTTGTTAGAACATGGACATGCAGCATAAGACTCAATATGTATGTTGTTGTTAGAACATGGACATGCAGCATAAGACTCAATATGTATGTTTTTAGAACATGGGCATATAGTGTAAGACTCAATATGTATGTTGTTGTTAGAACATGGGCATGCAGTATAGACTCAATATGTATGTTGTTTGTTAGAACATGGACATGCAGTATAAGACTCAATATGTATGTTGTTGTTAGAACATGGACATGCAGTATAAGACTCAATATGTATGTTTTAGAACATGGGCATATAGTGTAAGACTCAATATGTATGTTGTTGTTAGAACATGGGCATGCAGTATAAGACTCAATATGTATGTTGTTGTTAGAACATGGACATGCAGTATAAGACTCAATATGTATGTTGTTGTTAGAACATGGACATATAGTGTAAGACTCAATATGTATGTTGTTGTTAGAACATGGGCATGCAGTATAAGACTCAATATGTATGTTGTTGTTAGAACATGGACATGCAGTATAAGACTCAATATGTATGTTGTTAGAACATGGGCATATAGTGTAAGACTCATATGTATGTTGTTGTTAGAACATGGACATGCAGTATAAGACTCAATATGTATGTTGTTAGAACATGGGCATATAGTGTAAGACTCAATATGTATGTTGTTGTTAGAACATGGACATGCAGTATAAGACTCAATATGTATGTTGTTAGAACATGGGCATATAGTGTAAGACTCAATATGTATGTTGTTGTTAGAACATGGGCATGCAGTATAAGACTCAATATGTATGTTGTTGTTAGAACATGGACATGCAGTATAAGACTCAATATGTATGTTGTTAGAACATGGGCATATAGTGTAAGACTCAATATGTATGTTGTTGTTAGAACATGGACATGCAGCATAAGACTCAATATGTATGTTGTTAGAACATGGGCATATAGTGTAAGACTCAATATGTATGTTGTTGTTAGAACATGGACATGCAGTATAAGACTCAATATGTATGTTGTTAGAACATGGGCATATAGTGTAAGACTCAATATGTACATTGTTGTTAGAACATGGGCATATAGTGTAAGACTCAATATGTATGTTGTTGTTAGAACATGGGCATGCAGTATAAGACTCAATATGTATGTTGTTGTTAGAACATGGACATGCAGTATAAGACTCAATATGTATGTTGTTGTTAGAACATGGACATGCAGTATAAGACTCAATATGTATGTTGTTGTTAGAACATGGACATGCAGTATAAGACTCAATATGTATGTTGTTAGAACATGGGCATATAGTGTAAGACTCAATATGTATGTTGTTGTTAGAACATGGACATGCAGTATAAGACTCAATATGTATGTTGTTGTTAGAACATGGACATGCAGTATAAGACTCAATATGTATGTTGTTGTTAGAACATGGACATGCAGCATAAGACTCAATATGTATGTTGTTAGAACATGGGCATATAGTGTAAGACTCATATGTATGTTGTTAGAACATGGACATGCAGTATAAGACTCAATATGTATGTTGTTGTTAGAACATGGCATGCAGTATAAGACTCAATATGTATGTTGTTGTTAGAACATGGACATGCAGCATAAGACTCAATATGTATGTTGTTAGAACATGGGCATATAGTGTAAGACTCAATATGTATGTTGTTGTTAGAACATGGGCATGCAGTATAAGACTCAATATGTATGTTGTTGTTAGAACATGGACATGCAGCATAAGACTCAATATGTATGTTGTTGTTAGAACATGGACATGCAGCATAAGACTCAATATGTATGTTGTTGTTAGAACATGGACATGCAGCATAAGACTCAATATGTATGTTGTTAGAACATGGGCATATAGTGTAAGACTCAATATGTATGTTGTTGTTAGAACATGGACATGCAGCATAAGACTCAATATGTATGTTGTTGTTAGAACATGGACATGCAGCATAAGACTCAATATGTATGTTGTTAGAACATGGGCATATAGTGTAAGACTCAATATGTATGTTGTTGTTAGAACATGGGCATGCAGTATAAGACTCAATATGTATGTTGTTGTTAGAACATGGACATGCAGTATAAGACTCAATATGTATGTTGTTGTTAGAACATGGACATGCAGTATAAGACTCAATATGTATGTTGTTAGAACATGGGCATATAGTGTAAGACTCAATATGTATGTTGTTGTTAGAACATGGACATGCAGTATAAGACTCAATATGTATGTTGTTGTTAGAACATGGACATGCAGTATAAGACTCATATGTATGTTGTTGTTAGAACATGGACATGCAGCATAAGACTCAATATGTATGTTGTTAGAACATGGGCATATAGTGTAAGACTCAATATGTATGTTGTTAGAACATGGACATGCAGTATAAGACTTAATATGTATGTTGTTGTTAGAACATGGGCATGCAGTATAAGACTCAATATGTATGTTGTTGTTAGAACATGGACATGCAGCATAAGACTCAATATGTATGTTGTTAGAACATGGGCATATAGTGTAAGACTCAATATGTATGTTGTTGTTAGAACATGGGCATGCAGTATAAGACTCAATATGTATGTTGTTAGAACATGGGCATATAGTGTAAGACTCAATATGTATGTTGTTGTTAGAACATGGACATGCAGTATAAGACTCAATATGTATGTTGTTAGAACATGGCATATAGTGTAAGACTCATATGTACATTGTTGTTAGAACATGGGCATATAGTGTAAGACTCAATATGTATGTTGTTGTTAGAACATGGGCATGCAGTATAAGACTCAATATGTATGTTGTTGTTAGAACATGGACATGCAGTATAAGACTCAATATGTATGTTGTTGTTAGAACATGGACATGCAGTATAAGACTCAATATGTATGTTGTTGTTAGAACATGGACATGCAGTATAAGACTCAATATGTATGTTGTTGTTAGAACATGGACATGCAGTATAAGACTCAATATGTATGTTGTTGTTAGAACATGGACATGCAGCATAAGACTCAATATGTATGTTGTTAGAACATGGGCATATAGTGTAAGACTCAATATGTATGTTGTTAGAACATGGACATGCAGTATAAGACTCAATATGTATGTTGTTGTTAGAACATGGGCATGCAGTATAAGACTCAATATGTATGTTGTTGTTAGAACATTGGCAGCATAAGACTCAATATGTATGTTGTTAGAACATGGCATATAGTGTAAGACTCAATATGTATGTTGTTGTTAGAACATGGGCATGCAGTATAAGACTCAATATGTTGTTGTTGTTAGAACATGGACATGCAGCATAAGACTCAATATGTATGTTGTTGTTAGAACATGGACATGCAGCATAAGACTCAATATGTATGGTGTTGTTAGAACATGGACATGCAGCATAACTCAATATGTATGTTGTTAGAACATGGGCATATAGTGTAAGACTCAATATGTATGTTGTTGTTAGAACATGGACATGCAGCATAAGACTCAATATGTATGTTGTTGTTAGAACATGGACATGCAGCATAAGACTCAATATGTATGTTGTTAGAACATGGGCATATAGTGTAAGACTCAATATGTATGTTGTTGTTAGAACATGGGCATGCAGTATAAGACTCAATATGTATGTTGTTGTTAGAACATGGACATGCAGTATAAGACTCAATATGTATGTTGTTGTTAGAACATGGACATGCAGTATAAGACTCAATATGTATGTTGTTAGAACATGGGCATATAGTGTAAGACTCAATATGTATGTTGTTGTTAGAACATGGACATGCAGTATAAGACTCAATATGTATGTTGTTGTTAGAACATGGACATGCAGTATAAGACTCAATATGTATGTTGTTGTTAGAACATGGACATGCAGCATAAGACTCAATATGTATGTTGTTAGAACATGGGCATATAGTGTAAGACTCAATATGTATGTTGTTAGAACATGGACATGCAGTATAAGACTCAATATGTATGTTGTTGTTAGAACATGGGCATGCAGTATAAGACTCAATATGTATGTTGTTGTTAGAACATGGACATGCAGCATAAGACTCAATATGTATGTTGTTAGAACATGGGCATATAGTGTAAGACTCAATATGTATGTTGTTGTTAGAACATGGGCATGCAGTATAAGACTCAATATGTATGTTGTTGTTAGAACATGGACATGCAGCATAAGACTCAATATGTATGTTGGTTGTTAGAACATGGACATGCAGCATAAGACTCAATATGTATGTTGTTGTTAGAACATGGGCATGCAGTATAAGACTCAATATGTATGTTGTTGTTAGAACATGGGCATGCAGTATAAGACTCAATATGTATGTTGTTAGAACAAGGGGCATATAGTGTAAGACTCAATATGTATGTTGTTAGAACATGGACATGCAGTATAAGACTCAATATGTATGTTGTTGTTAGAACATGGACATGCAGCATAAGACTCAATATGTATGTTGTTAGAACATGGGCATGCAGTATAAGACTCAATATGTATGTTGTTGTTAGAACATGGGCATGCAGTATAAGACTCAATATGTATGTTGTTGTTAGAACATGGACATGCAGTATAAGACTCAATATGTATGTTGTTGTTAGAACATGGACATGCAGCATAAGACTCAATATGTATGTTGTTAGAACATGGGCATATAGTATAAGACTCATATGTATGTTGTTGTTAGAACATGGACATGCAGCATAAGACTCAATATGTATGTTGTTGTTAGAACATGGACATGCAGCATAAGACTCAATATGTATGTTGTTGTTAGAACATGGACATGCAGCATAAGACTCAATATGTATGTTGTTAGAACATGGGCATATAGTGTAAGACTCATATGTATGTTGTTGTTAGAACATGGACATGCAGCATAAGACTCAATATGTATGTTGTTGTTAGAACATGGACATGCGCATAAGACTCAATATGTATGTTGTTAGAACATGGGCATATAGTGTAAGACTCAATATGTATGTTGTTGTTAGAACATGGGCATGCAGTATAAGACTCAATATGTATGTTGTTGTTAGAACATGGACATGCAGTATAAGACTCAATATGTATGTTGTTGTTAGAACATGGACATGCAGTATAAGACTCAATATGTATGTTGTTAGAACATGGCATATAGTGTAAGACTCAATATGTATGTTGTTGTTGAGAACATGGACATGCAGTATAAGACTCAATATGTATGTTGTTGTTAGAACATGGACATGCAGTATAAGACTCAATATGTATGTTGTTGTTAGAACATGGACATGCAGCATAAGACTCAATATGTATGTTGTTAGAACATGGGCATATAGTGTAAGACTCAATATGTATGTTGTTAGAACATGGACATGCAGTATAAGACTTATATGTATGTTGTTGTTAGAACATGGGCATGCAGTATAAGACTCAATATGTATGTTGTTGTTAGAACATGGACATGCAGTATAAGACTCAATATTATGTTGTTGTTAGAACATGGCATGCAGTATAAGACTCAATATGTATGTTGTTGTTAGAACATGGACATGCAGTATAAGACTCAATATGTATGTTGTTGTTAGAACATGGACATGCAGTATAAGACTCAATATGTATGTTGTTAGAACATGGGCATATAGTGTAAGACTCAATATGTATGTTGTTGTTAGAACATGGACATGCAGTATAAGACTCAATATGTATGTTGTTGTTAGAACATGGACATGCAGTATAAGACTCAATATGTATGTTTGTTGTTAGAACATGGACATGCAGCATAAGACTCAATATGTATGTTGTTAGAACATGGGCATATAGTGTAAGACTCAATATGTATGTTGTTAGAACATGGACATGCAGTATAAGACTCAATATGTATGTTGTTGTTAGAACATGGGCATGCAGTATAAGACTCAATATGTATGTTGTTGTTAGAACATGGACATGCAGCATAAGACTCAATATGTATGTTGTTAGAACATGGGCATATAGTGTAAGACTCAATATGTATGTTGTTGTTAGAACATGGGCATGCAGTATAAGACTCAATATGTATGTTGTTGTTAGAACATGGACATGCAGCATAAGACTCAATATGTATGTTGTTGTTAGAACATGGACATGCAGCATAAGACTCAATATGTATGTTGTTGTTAGAACATGGGCATGCAGTATAAGACTCAATATGTATGTTGTTGTTAGAACATGGGCATGCAGTATAAGACTCAATATGTATGTTGTTAGAACAAGGGGCATATAGTGTAAGACTCAATATGTATGTTGTTAGAACATGGACATGCAGTATAAGACTCAATATGTATGTTGTTGTTAGAACATGGACATGCAGCATAAGACTCAATATGTATGTTGTTAGAACATGGGCATGCAGTATAAGACTCAATATGTATGTTGTTGTTAGAACATGGGCATGCAGTATAAGACTCAATATGTATGTTGTTGTTAGAACATGGACATGCAGTATAAGACTCAATATGTATGTTGTTGTTAGAACATGGACATGCAGCATAAGACTCAATATGTATGTTGTTAGAACATGGGCATATAGTATAAGACTCAATATGTATGTTGTTGTTAGAACATGGACATGCAGCATAAGACTCAATATGTATGTTGTTGTTAGAACATGGACATGCAGCATAAGACTCAATATGTATGTTGTTGTTAGAACATGGACATGCAGCATAAGACTCAATATGTATGTTGTTAGAACATGGGCATATAGTGTAAGACTCAATATGTATGTTGTTGTTAGAACATGGACATGCAGCATAAGACTCAATATGTATGTTGTTGTTAGAACATGGACATGCAGCATAAGACTCAATATGTATTTGTTAGAACATGGGCATATAGTGTAAGACTCAATATGTATGTTGTTGTTAGAACATGGGCATGCAGTATAAGACTCAATATGTATGTTGTTGTTAACATGGACATGCAGTATAAGACTCAATATGTATGTTGTTGTTAGAACATGGACATGCAGTATAAGACTCAATATGTATGTTGTTAGAACATGGGCATATAGTGTAAGACTCAATATGTATGTTGTTGTTAGAACATGGACATGCAGTATAAGACTCAATATGTATGTTGTTGTTAGAACATGGACATGCAGTATAAGACTCAATATGTATGTTGTTGTTAGAACATGGACATGCAGCATAAGACTCAATATGTATGTTGTTAGAACATGGGCATATAGTGTAAGACTCAATATGTATGTTGTTAGAACATGGACATGCAGTATAAGACTTAATATGTATGTTGTTGTTAGAACATGGGCATGCAGTATAAGACTCAATATGTATGTTGTTGTTAGAACATGGACATGCAGCATAAGACTCAATATGTATGTTGTTAGAACATGGGCATATAGTGTAAGACTCATATGTATGTTGTTGTTAGAACATGGCATGCAGTATAAGACTCAAATGTATGTTGTTAGAACATGGGCATATAGTGTAAGACTCAATATGTATGTTGTTGTTAGAACATGGACATGCAGTATAAGACTCAATATGTATGTTGTTAGAACATGGGCATATAGTGTAAGACTCAATATGTACATTGTTGTTAGAACATGGGCATATAGTGTAAGACTCAATATGTATGTTGTTGTTAGAACATGGGCATGCAGTATAAGACTCAATATGTATGTTGTTGTTAGAACATGGACATGCAGTATAAGACTCAATATGTATGTTGTTGTTAGAACATGGACATGCAGTATAAGACTCAATATGTATGTGTTGTTAGAACATGGACATGCAGTATAAGACTCAATATGTATGTTTTTGTTAGAACATGGACATGCAGTATAAGACTCAATATGTATGTTGTTGTTAGAACATGGACATGCAGCATAAGACTCAATATGTATGTTGTTAGAACATGGGCATATAGTGTAAGACTCAATATGTAATGTTGTTAGAACATGGACATGCAGTAAGACTCAATATGTATGTTTGTTGTTAGAACATGGCATGCAGTATAGACTCAATATGTATGGTGTTGTTAGAAATGGACATGCAGCATAAGACTCAATATGTATTTGTTAGAACATGGGCATATAGTGTAAGACTCAATATGTATGTTGTTGTTAGAACATGGGCATGCAGTATAAGACTCAATATGTATGTTGTTGTTAGAACATGGACATGCAGCATAAGACTCAATATGTGTTGTTGTTAGAACATGGACATGCAGCATAAGACTCAATATGTATGTTGTTGTTAGAACATGACATGCAGCATAAGACTCAATATGTATGTTGTTAGAACATGGGCATATAGTGTAAGACTCAATATGTATGTTGTTGTTAGAACATGGACATGCAGCATAAGACTCATATGTATGTTGTTGTTAGAACATGGACATGCAGCATAAGACTCAATATGTATTTGTTAGAACATGGGCATATAGTGTAGACTCAATTGTATGTTGTTGTTAGAACATGGGCATGCCAGTATAAGACTCAATATGTATGTTGTTGTTAGAACATGGACTGCAGTATAAGACTCATATGTATGTTGTTGTTAGAACATGGACATGCAGTATAAGACCTCAATATGTATGTTGTTAGAACATGGGCATATAGTGTAAGACTCAATATGTATGTTGTTGTTAGAACATGGACATGCAGTATAAGACTCAATATGTATGTTGTTGTTAGAACATGGACATGCAGTTATAAGACTCAATATTTATGTTGTTGTTAGAACATGGACATGCAGCATAAGACTCAATATGTATGTTGTTAGAACATGGGCATATAGTGTAAGACTCAATATTTATGTTTAGAACATGGACTGCAGTATAAGACTCAAATGTATGTTGGTTGTTAGAACATGGGCATGCAGTATAAGACTCATATGTATGTTGTTGTTAGAACATGGACATGCAGCATAAGACTCAATATGTATGTTGTTAGAACATGGGCATATAGTGTAGACTCAATATGTATTTTTGTTGTTAGAACATGGGCATGCAGTATAAGACTCAATATGTATGTTGTTGTTAGAACATGGACATGCAGCATAAGACTCATATGTATGTTGTGTTAGAACATGGACATGCAGCATAAGACTCAATATGTATGTTGTTGTTAGAACATGGGCATGCAGTTATAAGACTCATATGTATGTTGTTGTTAGAACATGGGCCATGCAGTATAAGACTCAATATGTATGTTTTTAGAACAAGGGCAATATAGTGTAAGACTCAATATGTATGTTGTTAGAACATGGACATGCAGTATAAGACTCAATATGTATGTTGTTGTTAGAACATGGACATGCAGCATAAGACTCAATATGTATGTTGTTGAACATGGGTCATGCAGTATAAACTCATATGTATGTTGTTGTTAGAACATGGGCATGCAGTATAAGACTCAATATGTATGTTGTTTTTAGAACTGGACATGCAGTATAAGACTCAATATGTATGTTGTTGTTAGAACATGGACATGCAGCATAAGAACTCAATATGTATGTTGTTAGAACATGGGCATATAGTGTAAGACTCAATATGTATGTTGTTGTTAGAACATGGGCATGCAGTATAAGACTCAATAGTATGTTGTTGTTAGAACATGGACATGCAGTATAAGACTCAATATGTATGTGTGTTGTTAGAACATGGACATGCAGTATAAGACTCAATATGTATGTTGTTAGACATGGCATATAGTGTAAGACTCAATATGTATGTTGTTGTTAGAACATGGACATGCAGTATAAGACTCAATATGTATTTGTTGTTAGACATGGGCATGCGTATAAGACTCATATGTATGTTGTTGTTTAGAACATGGGCATGCAGTATAAGACTCAATATGTATGTTGTTGTTAGAACATGGACATGCAGTATAAGACTCAATATTATGTTGTTAGAACATGGGCATATAGTGTAAGACTCAATAATGTTGTTTGTTGTTAGAACATGACATGCAGTATAAGACTCAATATGTATGTTGTTGTTAGAACATGGACATGCAGTATAAGACTCAATATGTATGTTGTTAGAACATGGGCATATAGTGTAAGACTCAATATGTATGTTGTTGTTAGAACATGGACATGCAGTATAAGACTCAATATGTATGTTGTTGTAGAACATGGACATGCAGTATAAGACTCATATGTATGTTGTTGTTAGAACATGGACATGCAGCATAAGACTCAATATGTATGTTGTTTAGAACATGGCATATAGTGTAAGACTCAATATGTATGTTGTTAGAACATGGACATGCAGTATAAGACTCAATATGTATGTTGTTGTTAGAACATGGGCATGCAGTATAAGACTCAATATGTATGTTGTTGTTAGAACATGGACATGCAGCATAAGACTCAATATGTATGTTGTTAGAACATGGGCATATAGTGTAAGACTCAATATTATGTTGTTGTTAGAACATGGGCATGCAGTATAAGACTCAATATTTATGTTGTTGTAGAACTGGACATGCAGCATAAGACTCAATATGTATGTTGTTGTTAGAACATGGACATGCGCATAAGACTCAATATGTATGTTGTTGTTAGAACATGGGCATGCAGTATAAGACTCAATATGTATGTTGTTGTTAGAACATGGGCATGCAGTATAAGACTCAATATGTATGTTGTTAGAACAAGGGGCATATAGTGTAAGACTCAATATGTATGTGTTAGAACATGGACATGCAGTATAAGACTCAATATGTATGTTGTTGTTAGAACATGGACATGCAGCATAAGACTCAATATGTATGTTTGTTAGAACATGGGCATGCAGTATAAGACTCAATATGTATGTTGTTGTTAGAACATGGGCATGCAGTATAAGACTCAATATGTATGTTGTTGTTAGAACATGGACATGCAGTATAAGACTCAATATGTATGTTGTTGTTAGAACATGGACATGCAGCATAAGACTCAATATGTATGTTGTTAGAACATGGGCATATAGTGTAAGACTCAATATGTATGTTGTTGTTAGAACATGGGCATGCAGTATAAGACTCAATATGTATGTTGTTGTTAGAACATGGACATGCAGTATAAGACTCAATATGTATGTTGTTGTTAGAACATGGACATGCAGTATAAGACTCAATATGTATGTTGTTAGAAACATGGGCATATAGTGTAAGACTCAATATGTATGTTGTTGTTAGAACATGGACATGCAGTATAAGACTCAATATGTATGTTGTTGTTAGAACATGGGCATGCAGTATAAGACTCAATATGTATGTTGTTGTTAGAACATGGGCATGCAGTATAAGACTCAATATGTATGTTGTTGTTAGAACATGGACATGCAGTATAAGACTCAATATGTATGTTGTTAGAACATGGGCATATAGTGTAAGACTCAATATGTATGTTGTTGTTAGAACATGGACATGCAGTATAAGACTCAATATGTATGTTGTTGTTAGAACATGGACATGCAGTATAAGACTCAATATGTATGTTGTTAGAACATGGGCATATAGTGTAAGACTCAATATGTATGTTGTTGTTAGAACATGGACATGCAGTATAAGACTCAATATGTATGTTGTTGTTAGAACATGGACATGCAGTATAAGACTCAATATGTATGTTGTTGTTAGAACATGGACATGCAGTATAAGACTCAATATGTATGTTGTTGTTAGAACATGGACATGCAGTATAAGACTCAATATGTATGTTGTTGTTAGAACATGGACATGCAGTATAAGACTCAATATATGTTGTTGTTAGAACATGGACATGCAGTATAAGACTCAATATGTATGTATGTTGTAGAACATGGACATGCAGTATAAGACTATATGTATGTTGTTGTAGAATATGGACATGCAGTATAAACTCAATATATGTTGTTGTTGGACATTTAGTGTAAGACTCAATATGATTAGATCTGTGTTTATGTTGTAAAGTATTAGGAATGTTGCAAGTGAAATAATTGTTGTTGTTGCCATGTCTGCAGCAAGTATCCACTCACTGAAGATGAAAGGTCAGCATGGTCAAGGACAATCTCCCAAGGCATCATGGGCTGGCAGAGCTTCAGTTCAGACGTTTCCAACCACACATCAGCCTCAAGTGCCAGGTAGGATTCTCATTAAGTGTCCTCACTTGTCATACACAATCTGCTTACAGCTAATTGTAGGATAAATCAACATTACGTGCCAGTTAGTGTCCTCAGTTGTCATACACAATCTGCTTACAGCTAATTGTAGGATAAATCAACATTACGTGTCAGTTAGTGTCCTCAGTTGTCATACACAATCTGCTTACAGCTAATTGTTGGATAAATCAACATTACGTGCCAGTTAGTGTCCTCACTTGTCATACACAATCTGCTTACAGCTAATTGTAGGATAAATCAACATTACGTGCCAGTTAGTGTCCTCAGTTTTTATACACAATCTACTTACAGCTAATTGTAGGATAAATCAACATTATTCACTAGTTAGTGTTATCAGATGTCATAATCATCATCAGCAAGTGCCGTTCCGGCTGGCGTAGGCGTTCATGGCTCTCCACAGATCTCAGTCTTTGGTGTTGTGGATCAACTCTGCTGATGATATTCCTCCATGCCACCGTCTCAATCCGTCCAGCATCATTTCTCTTGGTCTGCCTCTGCCTCTCTTCCCCTCGATCTTTCCAGTTGTCACGATGTTCTCCAATGTATCTCTTCTCATCACATGACCAAAGAAAGCTGTTTGTCTCTTTCTTATTGTTGTATATTGATCAGATGTCATACATAATCTAATTATATTGCACATGAAAACATCTAGTTGAAGGGTTATGTTCTTGTTGTAACATGTAGTTGAAGGGTTATGTTTTTGTTCTTGTTGTAACATGTAGTTGAAGGATTATGTTCTTGTTCTTGTTGTAACATGTAGTTGAAGGGTTATTTTCTTGTTCTTGTTGTAACATGTAGTTGAAGGGTTATGTTCTTGTTCTTGTTGTAACATGTAGTTGAAGGGTTATGTTCTTGTTCTTGTTGTAACATGTAGTTGAAGGGTTATGTTCTTGTTCTTGTTGTAACATCTAGTTGAAGGGTTATGTTCTTGTTGTAACATGTAGTTGAAGGGTTATGTTCTTGTTCTTGTTGTAACATCTAGTTGAAGGGTTATGTTCTTGTTCTTGTTGTAACATGTAGTTGAAGGGTTATGTTCTTGTTCTTGTTGTAACATCTAGTTGAAGGGTTATGTTCTTGTTCTTGTTGTAACATCTAGTTGAAGGGTTATTTTCTTGTTCTTGTTGTAACATGTAGTTGAAGGGTTATGTTCTTGTTCTTGTTGTAACATGTAGTTGAAGGGTTATATTCTTGTTCTTGTTGTAACATCTAGTTGAAGGGTTATGTTCTTGTTGTAACATGTAGTTGAAGGGTTATGTTCTTGTTCTTGTTGTAACATGTAGTTGAAGGGTTATGTTCTTTTTCTTGTTGTAGCCTGGAGCAGCTCTTGAATGACAGGCAGGTTGACCCCGAGGAGATGCTGCTGAGCCTGGGATTTGGTGGAGGGAACCGAAACATGATGCCAACCCTGGCTCGTGTCCCAGACCGGTTTCTGAACCACCCATCCCGAGCGTACGGCATTGCTCCTCCCAGCTTGAGTGATGAGCTACAGGAGGAAGTGGCCAGCGACACCACGGATTCAGCAGTGCCTGTGCCAGTCAAGGCCCCTGTACCTGCAGCAGCTGTGACATCACTTCCTAAACGACGCACAGGTGGGTTCAGTTTGCAGGGATTCTACTTGCAGTCAGGGCAGGGGTACGTGGACGTGATCAGTTTGTTGAATAAAGATGTTCCCTTGCATTTCTTTCATGATCAGAGATCCAGGTGCTACTATACTCTGACGGCCAGTGACCACGTGGAGGAGGATGAGGCTGACAGGAGTCTGGATGGGCAAGACAGACTCCTAGATGGTTCCAAGGAGGTTTCGGTAATGTGGGGAAATGAACAGAGATCTCCATGTTCTGACAGGGATAGAGTGAGTGAATGTTTCAATGAAGCAGAAGGGGAAGCTCTTAAGAGCAACAGAAATCATGCAGGTATTTCTCCAGCAAGAACAATAACAAGAACAGCAGAAGCCACAGTCAGGTCTGAGTGGACAGGTCAAGACACTCACACCCAAGCATTCTCTTCCCAACTGAGAAAACTTGCGGGGGCAGAAGTCACATCAGAGAGGAGACCAACTATGGGTCAGCACGCACATTGTTTACAGAATGGAGAGAGGGGAAGGCTTCCACAAGCAACAGATGACATGCTGAGCCACGTGAGAAGAAAGAAGGCAATCAGCAGCTGCCTCAGTGCACAGTTTCTCAAGTTAGCAACACATCATGTCAGCAGCTCATGGCACGAAGCAGCCAGTACGATGCTGGAGACTGACTGTACTCAAGACACAGAGCGTATCAGAAGTCAGGACAGGGAAGGAATGACCTCATGCAGATCAAACTTTTCACCCATCAAGTCTTTATGCCAGTGTCTGTCCTCTTCCTGCTCCAGCCTGGCCTCAAAACTGGGCATCAGTCTCCCTTTCTGCAGAGATGTCCAATCAGAAAATCAACATGGTAGGCCAGGAGCAAGTGTGGGCATTATCCTCCCTCTCTTAAATAATGATCCTCAACTCAGCCATCATCATGACAGGCCAGGAGCAGAGCTTCCAGCAGTGTGTTCACAGAGTAGCAGGTTTAACTCTCTTCAGTTGAAATGCAATACACATAGGGACAAAGTGATCTGTGATCATATACAAAGGGACATTATGACTTGTGATCATACACAGAGGGACATTGTGACTTGTGATCATACACATGATAGTGTGTTCTGTGATCATACATTTAGAGGCAGTGAGGTCTGTGATCATACATTTAGAGACAGTGAGGTCGATGATCATACACATAGAGACATTGTGTTATGTGATCATACACATAAAGACATTGTTTGTGAAGACATTGGCTTGAAGGAACACTCCGTTTATTGTGACCTTGATGATTCCGAATGCATTGATGACGTGTTTGATGAGAGTGACCTTGCTCATGGTTCCTATGGCATTGATGACAGGTCAGATGATAGTGGTGACTATTATGAAGATTTCTATGATGATTTTGGTGATGATGACGAAGATTATGGAGCAGTTAACACTGAAGAGAATGTTGATGACATGGACAACATGAATGTTGACACAGATAGAGACTTGTCAGTGTTGCCTGTCGGTCTTCATGTCGACAGCCAGGAGAGAGACATCAGACATTCTGACTTAGATGAGGACACTCAAGAGAGAGATATGGGACATTTTGATTTAGATGAGGACAGCCAGGAGAGAGACATGGCACATACTGACTTAGAATGGTGCCACGATGGGGAACATCTTATCTTTGATGAAACTTGCATGTCTCCCACAAATACACACCCACAAGGCTCATCTTCATGCTATGCACACCCACATAGTTCATCTATGTGCTGTTTACAGCCACATGATTCATCTAATTACCAGACACACCCACATTGTACATCTACATTCCATGCATGTGTTCACAGTTCACCTGTGGATTACACCTACCCATGCAGCATGTCTACATATCACACACACCCACACAACTCATCTATACATCAGATACATCCATACAGCTCATCAGTTGACCACACTGATCCACACAGTTTGTCCATGTACCACACACATCCACACAACTCATGTGTTGACCACACATTCCCATACCATTCATCTGTTAACCACACATTCCTACACAAGTCACCTGCTGACCAAACATTCCATTACTACTCATCTCTTGACCATATACATCCTCACAACTCATCTGTTGACTGTACATTCCCACACCGCTCAATTGACCATGTATTCCTACGTAAGTCATCTGTTGACCATACATTCCCACACCACTCATCTGTTGATCATCCATACCTGCACCACTTATCTGTTGACCATACACACTCACACAGTTCCTCCGTTGACCACACACACCCACTCAGTTCCTCTGTTGACCAAACACATCCAGACATATGAGCAAACCACAAAATTTATGTGGACCACACACACCAACATGGCTCCTGTGTTGACCACACACACCCACACACTTCTCTGTTGACCTCATACACCTACACAGTTCCTCTGTTGACCACACACACCCACACAGTTCTCTGTTAACCACACACACCTACACAGTTCCTCTGTTGACCACACACACCTACACAGTTCCTCTGTTGACCCCACACACACCAACATGGCTCCTCTGTTGACCACACCCACCAACCCACACAATTCCTCTGTTGACCACACATACCCACACAGTTCTTTGCTGACCACACACATCTACACAGTTCTCTGTTGACCACACACACCTACACAGTTCCTCTGTTGACCACACACACACCAACATGGCTCCTCTGTTGACCACACCCACCTACACAGTTCCTCTGTTGACCACACACACACCAACATGGCTCCTCTGTTGACCACACCCACCCACACAATTCCTCTGTTGACCACACACACCCACACAATTCTCTACTGACCACACACACCTACACAGTTCTCTGTTGACCACACACACCTACACAGTTCCTCTGTTGACCACACACACACCAACATGGCTCCTCTGTTGACCACACCCACCCACACAGTTCCTCTGTTGACCACACACACCCACACAGTTCCTTTGTTGACCGCACACCTACATAGTTCCTCTGTTGACCACAACCACACAGCTCCTCTGTAGACCACAACCACACAGCTCCTCTGTTGACCATAATCACACAGCTCCTCTGTTGACCACAACCATACAGCTTCTCTGTTGACTACAACCATACAGCTCCTCTGTTGACCACAACCACACAGCTCCTCTGTTGACCACAACGATACAGCTCCTCTGTTGACCACAACCACACAGCTCCTCTGTTGACCACAACCATACAGCTCCTCTGTTGACCACACCACACAGCTCCTCTGTTGACCACACCACACAGCTCCTCTGTTGACCACAACCACACAGCTTCTCTGTAGACCACAACCACACAGCTCCTCTGTTGACCACAACCATACAGCTCTTCTGTTGACCACAACCATACAGCTCTTCTGTTGACCACACCTACCCACACAATTCCTCTGTTGACCACACCTACCCACACAATTCCTCTCTTGGCCACAACCACACAGCTCCTCTGTTGACCACACCCACCCACACAGCTCCTCTGTTGACCACAACTACACAGCTCGGTTGACCACACCGATACAGTGCCTCTGTTGACCACACCCACCCACACAATTCCTTTGGTGACCACACACATCCACCCACACAATTCCTCTGTTGACCACACACAGAAGATGACTAAATGCATCCAGATAGATGAGCACATGCTGGTCATTGTTCTTACACATTCAACACACACACACTGCTGCATGCTAGCTGATCCCATACATGTACAGAACGTCTGTGTATAGACCACACAGTACAGACAGAACATGTCACACTGAGCACTGTCTGGCTTGGGCCACCTGCACCCGTGAACCAAAGTTGCTGTTGCAGAACATCCAGGTGTCACAGTTCTGCCCTCCATCTGTCGCTGAAGTGTTTGTGGCAGTAACTAGGCTTGTCAAAGAACCAGTAGATATAGAATTTGGTGTTTGTGGATTTTATGTAGGTGCACAATGTGATGTTTGTGGATTTCATGTGGGTGCACAATGTGATTTTTGTGGATGTACAATGTGATGTTTGTGGATTTCATGTGGGTGCACAATGTGATGTTTGTGGATATCATGTGGGTGCACAATGTGTTGTTTGTGGATTTCATGTCGATGCATAATGTGATTTTTGTGGATGTCATGTGGATGTACAATGTGATGTTTGTGGATTTCATGTGGCTTTACAATGCGATGTTTGTGGATTTCATGTGGATGCACAATTTTATGTTTGTGGATTTTATGTGGATGCACAATGTGATGTTTGTGGATTTCATGTGGATGCACACTGTGATGTTTGTTGGTTTTATGTGGGTGCACAGTGTGATGTTTGTGGATGTCATGTAGGTGCACAATGTGATGTTTGTGGATTTCATGTGGATGTACAGTGTGATTTTGTGGATGCACAATGTGATGTTAGTGGATGCATGATGTTACGTGTGTTGATGCACAATGAGATGTGTGTGGATGCATAATGTGATGTTTGTGGATGCACAATGTGATGTTTGTGGATGTAGAATATGGTGTTTGTAGATATCATGTGGATGCACAATGTGATGTTTGTGGATGTGCAATGTAATATTTGTGGATTTAATGTGGATGCACAATGTGATGTTTGTGGATTTCATGTGGATGCACAATATGATAGGATATTTATGAAAAAAACATTTCAGTGTTGATAGAGGAGTGAGACAGAGACCTATGGTGTAGACAGAGACCCATGGTGTAGACAGAGACCCGTGTTGTAGACAGAGACCCATTGCATGGACAGAGACCCATGTTGTAGACAGAGACCTGTTGCATAGACAGAGACCCATGGTGTAGTCATAGACCCGTGGTGTAGTTAAGACCTGTGTTGCAGACAGAGACCCGTTGTATAGACAGAGACACATTGCATAGACAGAGACCCATGGTGTAGTCATAGACTCATGGTGTAGACAGAGACCCATGGTGTAGACAGAGACCTGTGGTGTAGACAGAGACCCGTGGTGTAGACAGAGACCCGTTGCATAGACAGAGACCCATGGTGTAGTCATAGACTCATGGTGTAGACAGAGACCCGTGATGTAGTCATTGACCCATGATGTAGTCATTGACCCATGTTGTAGGCAGAGACCCATGTTGTAGACAGAGACCCGTTGCATAGACAGAGACCCATGGTGTAGTCATAGACCTGTGGTGTAATCATAGACTGCATGGTGTAGACAGAGACCTGTGTTGTAGACAGAGACCCGTTGTATAGACAGAGACCCATGGAGTAGACAGAGACCCATGGTGTAGACAGAGACCTGTGGTGTAGACAGAGACCCGTGGTGTAGACAGACCGATATTGTATTATATCCAGACATATCTTAGTAAATGATGTGATTCTGTTGTTCATTGAGTGAGTTTTTCTTCATTAAAATATGGGTGTGTACAGTGGGTGCGTGGGTGTGTATTGTGTCAGATGTGGGTGTGTACATTGTGTCAGATGTGGGTGTGTAAATTGTGTCAGATGTGGGCATGTACGTTGTGTCAGATATGGGCATGTACACTGTGTCTGATGTGGATGTGTACATTGTGTCAGTTGTGGGTTTTGTACATTGTGCCAGATGCAGGTGTGTACATTGTACCAGATGTGGGTGTGTACATTGTGTCAGATGTGGGTGTATACATTGTGTCAGATGTGGCTGTTAAAGTGAACATCTGATCGTCAAGTTGAAGGTGGTGAAGATACACATGATGATGATAATGAAGTACATGACATGGGAGGAGGCTGTTAATAGATGGTGATGATGCTAAAAGACAGAGATGCTAATGATGAGGATAAAGATGTTGAAAGACATGCAAGCGGCAGAGGTCAACCAGTGACCAGATGCAGGTAAATCTACAGTCTGTCTGGCATGATTATTGCTGACCTCATGCAGCCTTGAGTGTGTAGATTTGCTTGTTTACAGCTTAGCTTTAGACCTTGCTGTGTTGTACCATCCTCTCCCAGTATAGTTTGTGTTACCCTGTCTGTGTTGATGTATCCTCCCCTCCCTGTGTTCAGTTCCCTCTCTGTGTCCATCCACTTTCCTGATGTTCATCTCCCCTCTCTAAGTTCAGCTCCCCTCTGTGTTTATCTCCCTTCTATGTACATCTCCTCTCTGTGTACATCTCCCCTCTCATTGTTAATCTCTCTGTGTACACCTCCCCTGGTAGTGTTATCTCTCCTCTGTGTTCATCTCCCCTCTCAGTGTTCATCTCCACTCTGTGTACATCTCCCCTCTCAGTGTTCGTCTCCACTCTGTGTACATCTCCCCTCTCAGTGTTTGTCTCCACTCTGTGTACATCTCCTCTCTCAGTGCACATCTTCCTTCTCAGTGTTCGTCTCCACTCAGTGTTCATCACCCCTTTGTGTACATCTCACCTTTCAATGTTAATCTCCCCTCTGTGTACATCTCCAATATCAGTGTTCATCTCCCTTCTCAGTGTACATCTCCCTTCTCAGTGTACATCTCCCTTCTCAGTGTACATCTCCCCTCTGTGTACATCTATTCTTCCAATGTACATCTGTGCTTCCTGTGTCCATCTATTTCTTCCCTACCCCCAACTCTCGTATACATCTACCCTCCCTGTGTCCATATCCCTTCCTTGTGTCAATCTCCCTTCTATATGTCCACAGTCCCACCCCCGTGCCCATCTCCCCTCCTAGTGTCCAGCTCCCCTTCTCGTGTTCTTTTGGTTGATGAGTTATACGCCTGTACGTATTCTGTTGCCAAATGGCCATGCAATTATTGTATTTTATATTTATTTGAATGATTAAATAGTTGCCAATATTTTTGTGTTTTTATTTCAATGATCCAATAACTGTGATTATCTTTGTGTGGTTTTTGAATTTATTTGAATGATAAAATAACTGATATTTTTGTGTGGTTTTTGTTGTGAATGATCAAATAACTGTGATTATTTCTTGTGTTTTCACTTGAATGATCCAATAAATGTGATTATTTTTGTGTTTTTATTTAAATGATCCAATAACTGTGATTATTTTTGCGTGGTTTTTTAATTTAATTGAATGATTAAATAACTGATATTTTTGTATGGTTTTTGTTGTGAATGATCCCAATAACTGTGATTATTTTTGTGTTTTCATTTGAATGATCCAATAACTGTGATTATTTTTTGTGTTTTTATTTCAATGATCCAATAACTGTGATTGCTTTTTTGTGGTTTTTGAATTTAATTGAATGATCCAATAACTGTGATTATTTCTGTGTTTTTATTTCAGTGATCCAGTAACTGATTATTTTTGTATATCGTATATATTTTAACATTTCAATTTCTTTATCTGCTGCCTTTTGTTTGATTTGTGCATTTTCACCTAGATGTCTTTCTATTTGTGTTAATAATTGCAAATGATGTTCATCTTAATTTGTCTTTGTCATTTTGCCTTTCCTAACTCATTAATTATGATTCTTCCACGTTGTTTAAATATAACCAGAACTGATGTGGTTGAAATGGTATACTATAGCTACCACCATAGGCATACCTGTGGTTGAAATGGTAAACTACAACTACCACCATAGACATATTTGTGGTTGAAATGGTAAACTACAACTACCAGCATGGACACATCTGTTGTTGAAGCGCTGGTTCATGTGTTAACTTGATAGTCGTGTAGAAGAAGGTTTTGTTGATGATTTGTGTCATTGCTGGTACTTAGATGTGCTTACTGCATCCTTGTTTGGTTTAGCTTCTTAAGTTGGATGTTTGTGTGTGTTGTGTGGATTCTGGAATCATTGTTTGGTTTAACTCCTTCATTTGGATATTTGTGTGTGTTGTGTGGATTCTGGCATCATTGTTTGATTTAACTCCTTCAGTTGGATGTGTGTGTGTGGATTCTGGCATCATTGTTTGATTTAACTCCTTCAGATGGATATGTGTGTGTGGGTTCTGGCATCATTGTTTGGTTTATCTCCTTCAGTTGGATATGTGTGTGTGGATTCTGGCATCATTTTTTGATTTAACTCCTTCAGTTGGATATGCGTGTGTGGATTCTGGCATCATTGTTTGGTTTATCTCCTTCAGTTGGAAATGTGTGTGTAGATTCTGGCATCATTATTTGGTTTATCTCCTTCAGTTTAGTATTTGTATATGGATTCTGGCATTATTGTTTGATTTAACTCCTTCAGTTAGATATTTGTGTGTGTTGTGTGGATTCTTGCATCATTGTTTGGTTTATCTCCTTCAGTTTAGTATTGTATGTGGATTCTGGCATCATTGTTTGGTTTAACTTCTTCAGTTGGATATTTGTGTGTGTTGTGTGGATTGAATAATCAACATAAAGGTAAAGAACATATTTGATGCTTTATAATTGTCTGCAATCAATATAAATGGTGAAATGACAGCTGTCTTTATTATTGTCTGTAATCAATATAAATGATGATACAACAGCTATATTTATAATTTTCTGTAATCAATATATATGGTGATATAACAGCTGTCTTTATAATTTTGTCTTTAATCAGTATAAATGATGAAATTATGGCTAGCTTTATAATTGTTTGTAATCAATGTAAATGATGATATTACAGCTAGCTTTATAATTTATGTAATCAATATAAATGGAGATACTTCTTCTTCTTCTGCGTTCATCTGGAGTTTCTTTTTTTGGACGTGATTGCGTTGTGCCTGTTTACAGCAGAGCTGCATTCTTGCGCCGTTAGGCCAACACATCCGACTTCTGCGGGCATTTGTTGACCGGGTTAACCTTCCCGGAATGGAGATACTACAGCTAGATTTATGTCTGTAGTCAATATACATGATGATATGAGTGTTACTTTCATTAGTATAAGTAAATATAAATGGTGATATCATAGCTAGCTTTACAATTGTCTGTAGTCAATATAAATGATGATATGACAGCCAGATGTATCATTGTCTGTAGTCAGTATAAATGGTAGCATTACAACTATTTTCTTGTGTTCGATGCAGGAATCTGGACTCTTGCCCGAACGCTGTCCCTCCTTCAAATGAGATCACAACCCAGCAGGGGACACATCAGCCCCTCGTCAAACTGCAGTGGATCCCAATCACAGCCCGGTCACCCAGTCAGTATCCTTCACCCGACCAATCAGAAATACCTGGCCAGTAGGGGGTTCTATGAGAAGCAGGTCAGTCACAGTGTGTGTTTTTGTGTGCATGTGTGTGTGTGTGTGTGTCTGTATGCATGTGTTTGCTTGTCTGCCTACATGCATGTGTGTGTGTCTGTGTGCATGTGTTTGCCTGTCTGCCTACATGCATGTGTGTGTGTGTGTGTCTGTGTGCATGTGTTTGCCTACATGTGTGTGTGTCTGTGTGCATGTGTTTGCCTACATACATGTGTGTGTGTGTGTGTCTGTGTGCATGTGTTTGCCTGTCTGCCTACATGCATGTGTATGTGTGTCTGTGTGCATGTGTTTGCCTACATACATGTGTGTGTGTCTGTGTGCATGTGTTTGCCTGTCTGTCTACATGTATGTCTGTGTCTGTGTCTGTGTGCATGTGTTTGCCTGTCTGCCTACATGCATGTGTGCATGTGTTTGCCTGTCTGCCTACATGCATGTGTGTGTGTGTCTGTGTGCATGTGTTTGTCTGTCTGCTTACATGCATGTGTGTGTCTGTGTGCATGTGTTTGCCTGTCTGCTTACATGCATGTGTGTGTGTGCATGTGTTTGCCTGTCTGCCTACATGCATGTGTGTGTGTGTGTGTGTCTGTGTGCATGTGTTTGCCTGTCTGCCTACATGCATGTGTGTGTGTGTGCATGTGTTTGCCTGTCTGCCTACATGCATGTGTGTGTGTGTGCATGTGTTTGCCTGTCTGCCTACATGCATGTGTGTGTGTGTGTCTGTGTGCATGTGTTTGCCTGTCTGCCTACATGCATGTGTGTGTGTGTCTGTGTGCATGTGTTTGCCTGTCTGCCTACATGCATGTGTGTGTGTGTCTGTGTGCATGTGTTTGCCTGTCTGCCTACATGCATGTGTGTGTGTGTCTGTGTGCATGTGTTTGCCTACATACATGTGTGTCTGTGTGCATGTGTTTGCCTGTCTGCCTACATGCATGTGTGTGTGTGTGTCTGTGTGCATGTGTTTGCCTGTCTGCCTACATGCATGTGTGTGTGTGTGTCTGTGTGCATGTGTTTGCCTACATACATGTGTGTCTGTGTGCATGTGTTTGCCTGTCTGCCTACATACATGTGTGTCTGTGTGCATGTGTTTGCCTGTCTGCCTACATGCATGTGTGTGTGTGTGTCTGTGTGCATGTGTTTGCCTACATACATGTGTGTCTGTGTGCATGTGTTTGCCTGTCTGCCTACATACATGTGTGTCTGTGTGCATGTGTTTGCCTACATACATGTGTGTGTCTGTGTGCATGCGTTTGCCTGTCTGCCTACATGCATGTGTGTGTGTGTCTGTGTGCATGTGTTTGCCTGTCTGCCTACATGCATGTGTGTGTGTGTCTGTGTGCATGTGTTTGCCTACATACATGTGTGTGTCTGTGTGCATGCGTTTGCCTGTCTGCCTACATGCATGTGTGTGTGTGTCTGTGTGCATGTGTTTGCCTGTCTGCCTACATGCATGTGTGTGTGTGTGTCTGTGTGCATGTGTTTGCCTACATACATGTGTGTCTGTGTGCATGTGTTTTCCTGTCTGCCTACATGCATGTGTGTGTGTGTGTCTGTGTGCATGTGTTTGCCTGTCTGCTTACATGCATATGTGTGTGTGCATGTGTTTGCCTGTCTGCCTACATGCATGTGTGTTTGTGTCTGTGTGCATGTGTTTGTCTGTCTGCATACATGCATGTGTGTGTCTGTGTGCATGTGTTTGCCTGTCTGCTTACATGCATGTGTGTGTGTGCATGTGTTTGCCTGTCTGCCTACATGCATGTGTGTGTGTGTGTGTCTGTGTGCATGTGTTTCCATGTCTGCCTACATGCACGTGTGTGTGTGTGTCTGTGTGCATGTATTTGCCTGTTTGCCTACATGCATGTGTGTGTGTCTGTGTGCATGTGTTTGCCTACATGTATGTGTGTGTGCATGTGTTTGCCTGTCTGCTTACATGCATGTGTTTGCATGTCTGCCTACATGCATGTGTGTGTGTCTGTGTGCATGTGTGTGTGTGTCTGTGTGTCTGTGTGCATGTATTTGCCTGTTTGCCTACATGTATGTGTGTGTGCATGTGTTTGCCTGTCTGCTTACATGCATGTGTGTGTGTCTGTGTGCATGTGTTTGCCTGTCTGCCTACATGCATGTGTGTCTGTGTGCATGTGTTTGCCTGTCTGCTTACATGCATGTGTGTGTGTGTCTGTGTGCATGTGTTTGCCTGTCTGCCTACATGCATGTGTGTGTGTGTGTGTGTGTCTGTGTGTCTGTGTGTCTGTGTGCATGTGTTTGCCTGTCTGCCTACATGCATGTGTGTGTGTGTGTGTGTGTCTGTGTGCATGTGTTTGCCTGTCTGCCTACATGCATGTGTGTGTGTCTGTGTGCATGTGTTTGCCTGTCTGCCTACATGCATGTGTGTGTGTGTGTCTGTGTGCATGTGTTTGCCTGTCTGCCTACATGCATGTGTGTGTATGTGTCTGTGTGCATGTGTTTGCCTGTCTGCCTACATGCATGTGTATGTGTCTGTGTGCATGTGTTTGCCTGTCTGCTTACATGCATGTGTATGTGTGTGTGCATGTGTTTGCCTGTCTGCCTACATGCATGTGTGTCTGTGTGCATGTGTTTGCCTGTCTGCTTACATGCATGTGTGTGTGTGTCTGTGTGCATGTGTTTGCCTGTCTGCCTACATGCATGTGTGTGTGTGTGTGTGTGTGTGTCTGTGTGTCTGTGTGTCTGTGTGCATGTGTTTGCCTGTCTGCCTACATGCATGTGTGTGTGTGTGTGTGTCTGTGTGCATGTGTTTGCTTGTCTGCCTACATGCATGTGTGTGTGTCTGTGTGCATGTGTTTGCCTGTCTGCCTACATGCATGTGTGTGTGTGTGTGTCTGTGTGCATGTGTTTGCCTGTCTGCCTACATGCATGTGTGTGTGTGTGTCTGTGTGCATGTGTTTGCCTGTCTGCCTACATGCATGTGTGTGTGTGTGTCTGTG
The DNA here is from genome assembly GCA_014155875.1 of Cepaea nemoralis. Lineage (NCBI taxonomy): Eukaryota > Metazoa > Mollusca > Gastropoda > Stylommatophora > Helicidae > Cepaea > Cepaea nemoralis. The sequence continues at coordinate 711,776 of JACEFZ010019047.1, read as the reverse complement.
TGCATGTGTTTGCCTGTCTGCCTACATGCATGTGTGTGTATGTGTGTGTGTCTGTGTGCATGTGTTTGCCTGTCTGCCTACATGCATGTGTGTGTGTGTCTGTGTGCATGTGTTTGCCTGTCTGCCTACATGCATGTGTGTGTGTGTCTGTGTGCATGTGTTTGCCTGTCTGCCTACATGCATGTGTGTGTGTGTCTGTGTGCATGTGTTTGCCTGTCTGCCTACATGCATGTGTGTGTGTCTGTGTGCATGTGTTTGCCTGTCTGCCTACATGCATGTGTGTGTGTGTCTGTGTGCATGTGTTTGCCTGTCTGCCTACATGCATGTGTGTGTGTCTGTGTGCATGTGTCTGCCTACATGCATGTCTGTGTCTGTGTGCATGTGTTTGCCTGTCTGCCTACATGCATGTGTGTCTGTGTGCATGTGTTTGCCTGTCTGCCTGCATGCATGTGTGTGTGTGTGTGTCTGTGTGCATGTGACTATTTATAGTGTGCAGTGACTTGTGGTTGTTTTTAATGCCCACCTTTATCTCATATATTATAGTTGTTACTAATGTCCACTTTTATCTCACGACTTATGGTTCTTACTAATGTCCACTTTTATCTCACGTATTTATGGTTGTTACTAATGTCCACTTTTATCTTGCATCTTATGGTTGAAACTAATTTTCACTTTTATATCATGTTTTATGGTTGTAACTAATGTCCACTTTTATGTCACATCTTATGGTTGTTACTAATGTCCACTTTTTATCTCACGTCTTATAGTTGTTACTAATGTCCTCTTTTAACTCTCAACTTACAGTGGCTCATGGTTGTTACTAATCTTAAGATGCTTCATGCTTTTAATGGCAGTCTTTCAAAGTAACATTACAACTGACAGTCTTTCACAAGTAACACTACCACTGACAGTCTTTCACAAGTAAGTTTACCACTGACAGTCTTTCACAAGTGACATTACCACTGACAGTCTTTCACAAGTAAGTTTACCACTGACAGTCTTTCACAAGTGGCAGTACCACTGACAGTCTTTCACAAGTGACACTACCACTGACAGTCTTTCACAAGTAAGGTTACCACTGACAGTCTTTCACAAGTGACATTACCACTGACAGTCTTTCACAAGTGAAAGTACCACTGACAGTCTTTCACAAGTGACACTACCACTGACAGTCTTTCACAAGTGACAGTACCACTGACAGTTTTTCACAAGTGACAGTACCACTGACAGTCTTTCACAAGTGACAGTACCACTGACAGTCTTTCACAAGTGACATTACCACTGACAGTCTTTCACAAGTGACAGTACCACTGATAGTCTTTCACAAGTGACAGTACCACTGACAGTCTTTCACAAGTGACACTACCACTGACAGTCTTTCACAAGTGACATTACCACTGACAGTCTTTCACAAGTTACATTACCACTGACAGTCTTTCACAAGTGACACTACCACTGACAGTCTTTCACAAGGAAGGTTACCACTGACAGTCTTTCACAAGTTACATTACCACTGACAGTCTTTCACAAGTGACACTACCAATGACATTCTTTCACAAGTGACACTACCACTGACAGTCTTTCACAAGTAAGGTTACCACTGACAGTCTTTCACAAGTGACATTACCACTGACAGTCTTTCACAAGTAAGGTTACCACTGACAGTCTTTCACAAGTAAGGTTACCACTGACAGTCTTTCACAAGTGACATTACCACTGACAGTCTTTCACAAGTAAGGTTACCACTGACAGTCTTTCACAAGTGACACTACCACTGACAGTCTTTCACAAGTGACATTACCACTGACAGTCTTTCACAAGTAAGGTTACCACTGACAGTCTTTCACAAGTGACACTACCACTGACAGTCTTTCACAAGTAAGGTTACCACTGACAGTCTTTCACAAGTAAGGTTACCACTGACAGTCTTTCACAAGTGACACTACCACTGACAGTCTTTCACAAGTAAGGTTACCACTGACAGTCTTTCACAAGTGACACTACCACTGACAGTCTTTCACAAGTGACAGTACCACTGATGGTCTTTCACAAGTGACACTACCACTGACAGTCTTTCACAAGTAAGGTTACCACTGACAGTCTTTCACAAGTGACACTACCACTGACAGTCTTTCACAAGTGACAGTACCACTGACAGTCTTTCACAAGTGACAGTACCACTGACAGTCTTTCACAAGTGACACTACCACTGACAGTCTTTCACAAGTAAGGTTACCACTGACAGTCTTTCACAAGTGACACTACCACTGACAGTCTTTCACAAGTAAGGTTACCACTGACAGTCTTTCACAAGTGACATTACCACTGACAGTCTTTCACAAGTGACATTACCACTGACAGTCTTTCACAAGTAGGTTACCACTGACAGTCTTTCACAAGTGACACTACCACTGACAGTCTTTCACAAGTGACAGTACCACTGACAGTCTTTCACAAGTGACACTACCACTGACAGTCTTTCACAAGTAAGGTTACCACTGACAGTCTTTCACAAGTGACATTACCACTGACAGTCTTTCACAAGTAAGGTTACCACTGACAGTCTTTCACAAGTAAGGTTACCACTGACAGTCTTTCACAAGTGACATTACCACTGACAGTCTTTCACAAGTGACATTACCACTGACAGTCTTTCACAAGTAAGGTTACCACTGACAGTCTTTCACAAGTGACACTACCACTGACAGTCTTTCACAAGTGACAGTACCACTGACAGTCTTTCACAAGTGACACTACCACTGACAGTCTTTCACAAGTAAGGTTACCACTGACAGTCTTTCACAAGTGACATTACCACTGACAGTCTTTCACAAGTAAGGTTACCACTGACAGTCTTTCACAAGTAAGGTTACCACTGACAGTCTTTCACAAGTGACATTACCACTGACAGTCTTTCACAAGTAAGGTTACCACTGACAGTCTTTCACAAGTGACACTACCACTGACAGTCTTTCACAAGTGACATTACCACTGACAGTCTTTCACAAGTAAGGTTACCACTGACAGTCTTTCACAAGTGACACTACCACTGATAGTCTTTCACAAGTAAGGTTACCACTGACAGTCTTTCACAAGTAAGGTTACCACTGACAGTCTTTCACAAGTGACACTACCACTGACAGTCTTTCACAAGTAAGGTTACCACTGACAGTCTTTCACAAGTGACACTACCACTGACAGTCTTTCACAAGTGACAGTACCACTGATGGTCTTTCACAAGTGACACTACCACTGACAGTCTTTCACAAGTAAGGTTACCACTGACAGTCTTTCACAAGTGACACTACCACTGACAGTCTTTCACAAGTGACAGTACACTGACAGTCTTTCACAAGTGACAGTACCACTGACAGTCTTTCACAAGTGACACTACCACTGACAGTCTTTCACAAGTAAGGTTACCACTGACAGTCTTTCACAAGTGACACTACCACTGACAGTCTTTCACAAGTAAGGTTACCACTGACAGTCTTTCACAAGTGACATTACCACTGACAGTCTTTCACAAGTGACATTACCACTGACAGTCTTTCACAAGTAAGGTTACCACTGACAGTCTTTCACAAGTGACACTACCACTGACAGTCTTTCACAAGTGACAGTACCACTGACAGTCTTTCACAAGTGACACTACCACTGACAGTCTTTCACAAGTAAGGTTACCACTGACAGTCTTTCAAAAGTGACACTACCACTGACAGTCTTTCACAAGTAAGGTTACCACTGACAGTCTTTCACAAGTGACAGTACCACTGACAGTCTTTCACAAGTAAGTTTACCACTGACAGTCTTTCACAAGTGGCAGTACCACTGACAGTCTTTCACAAGTGACACTACCACTGACAGTCTTTCACAAGTAAGGTTACCACTGACAGTCTTTCACAAGTGACATTACCACTGACAGTCTTTCACAAGTGACAGTACCACTGACAGTCTTTCACAAGTGACACTACCACTGACAGTTTTTCACAAGTGACAGTACCACTGACAGTTTTTCACAAGTGACAGTACCACTGACAGTCTTTCACAAGTGACAGTACCACTGACAGTCTTTCACAAGTGACATTACCACTGACAGTCTTTCACAAGTGACAGTACCACTGATAGTCTTTCACAAGTGACAGTACCACTGACAGTCTTTCACAAGTGACACTACCACTGACAGTCTTTCACAAGTGACATTACCACTGACAGTCTTTCACAAGTTACATTACCACTGACAGTCTTTCACAAGTGACACTACCACTGACAGTCTTTCACAAGGAAGGTTACCACTGACAGTCTTTCACAAGTAAGGTTACCACTGACATTCTTTCACAAGTGACACTACCACTGACAGTCTTTCACAAGTAAGGTTACCACTGACAGTCTTTCACAAGTAAGGTTACCACTGACAGTCTTTCACAAGTGACACTACCACTGACAGTCTTTCACAAGTAAGGTTACCACTGACAGTCTTTCACATGTGACATTACCACTGACAGTCTTTCACAAGTAAGGTTACCACTGACAGTCTTTCACAAGTGACACTACCACTGACAGTCTTTCACAAGTAAGGTTACCACTGACAGTCTTTCACAAGTGACATTACCACTGACAGTCTTTCACAAGTAAGGTTACCACTGACAGTCTTTCACAAGTGACACTACCACTGACAGTCTTTCACAAGTAAGGTTACCACTGACAGTCTTTCACAAGTGACACTACCACTGACAGTCTTTCACAAGTAAGGTTTACCACTGACAGTCTTTCACAAGTGACACTACCACTGACAGTCTTTCACAAGTAAGGTTACCACTGACAGTCTTTCACAAGTGACCAGTACCACTGACAGTCTTTCACAAGTGAGGTTACCACTGACAGTTTTTCACAAGTGACAGTACCACTGACAGTCTTTCACAAGTGACAGTACTACTGACAGTCTTTCACAAGTAAGGTTACCACTGACAGTCTTTCACAAGTGACATTACCACTGACAGTCTTTCACAAGTGACATTACCACTGACAGTCTTTCACAAGTGACTTTACCACTGACAGTCTTTCACAAGTGACATTACCACTGACAGTCTTTCACAAGTGACAGTACCACTGACAGTCTTTCACAAGTGAGGTTACCACTGACAGTCTTTCACAAGTGACACTACCACTGACAGTCTTTCACAAGTGACACTACCACTGACAGTCTTTCACAAGTGACAGTACCACTGACAGTCTTTCACAAGTAAGGTTAGGTTACCACTGACAGTCTTTCACAAGTGACAGTACCACTGACAGTCTTTCACAAGTGACATTACCACTGACAGTCTTTCACGAGTAAGGTTACCACTGACAGTCTTTCACAAGTAAGGTTACCACTGACAGTCTTTCACAAGTAACACTACCACTGACAGTCTTTCACAAGTAAGGTTACCACTGACAGTCTTTCACAAGTGACACTACCACTGACAGTCTTTCACAAGTGACATTACCACTGACAGTCTTTCACAAGTAAGGTTACCACTGACAGTCTTTCACAAGTGACAGTACCACTGACAGTCTTTCACAAGTGACAGTACCACTAACAGTCTTTCACAAGTGACACTACCACTGACAGTCTTTCACAAGTAAGGTTACCACTGACAGTCTTTCACAAGTGACACTACCACTGACAGTCTTTCACAAGTGACACTACCACTGACAGTCTTTCACAAGTAAGGTTACCACTGACAGTCTTTCACAAGTGACATTACCACTGACAGTCTTTCACAAGTGACATTACCACTGACAGTCTTTCACAAGTAAGGTTACCACTGACAGTCTTTCACAAGTGACACTACCACTGACAGTCTTTCACAAGTGACAGTACTACTGACAGTCTTTCACAAGTAAGGTTACCACTGACAGTCTTTCACAAGTGACATTACCACTGACAGTCTTTCACAAGTGACATTACCACTGACAGTCTTTCACAAGTGACTTTACCACTGACAGTCTTTCACAAGTGACATTACCACTGACAGTCTTTCACAAGTGACAGTACCACTGACAGTCTTTCACAAGTGAGGTTACCACTGACAGTCTTTCACAAGTGACACTACCACTGACAGTCTTTCACAAGTGACACTACCACTGACAGTCTTTCACAAGTGACACTACCACTGACAGTCTTTCACAAGTAAGGTTAGGTTACCACTGACAGTCTTTCACAAGTGACAGTACCACTGACAGTCTTTCACAAGTGACACTATTACTGACAGTCTTTCACAAGTAAGGTTACCACTGACAGTCTTTCACAAGTGACAGCACCACTGACAGTCTTTCACAAGTAACACTACCACTGACAGTCTTTCACAAGTGACAGTACCACTGACAGTCTTTCACAAGTGACACTACCACTGACAGTCTTTCACAAGTAAGGTTACCACTGACAGTCTTTCACAAGTGACACTACCACTGACAGTCTTTCACAAGTAAGGTTACCACTGACAATCTTTCACAAGTGACAGTACCACTGACGGTCTTTCACAAGTGACACTACCACTGACAGTCTTTCACAAATAAGGTTACCACTGACAGTCTTTCACAAGTGACACTACCACTGACAGTCTTTCACAAGTGACACTACCACTGACAGTCTTTCACAAGTGACAGTACCACTGACAGTCTTTCACAAGTGACACTACCACTGACAGTCTTTCACAAGTAAGGTTACCACTGACAGTCTTTCACAAGTGACACTACCACTGACAGTCTTTCACAAGTAAGGTTACCACTGACAGTCTTTCACAAGTGACATTACCACTGACAGTCTTTCACAAGTGACATTACCACTGACAGTCTTTCACAAGTAAGGTTACCACTGACAGTCTTTCACAAGTGACACTACCACTGACAGTCTTTCACAAGTGACAGTACCACTGACAGTCTTTCACAAGTGACACTAAAAATGACAGTCTTTCACAAGTAAGGTTACCACTGACAGTCTTTCACAAGTGACACTACCACTGACAGTCTTTCACAAGTGAGGTTACCACTGACAGTTTTTCACAAGTGACAGTACCACTGACAGTCTTTCACAAGTGACAGTACTACTGACAGTCTTTCACAAGTAAGGTTACCACTGACAGTCTTTCACAAGTGACATTACCACTGACAGTCTTTCACAAGTGACATTACCACTTCACAAGTGACTTTACCACTGACATTCTTTCACAAGTGACATTACCACTGACAGTCTTTCACAAGTAAGGTTACCACTGACAGTCTTTCACAAGTGACTTTACCACTGACAGTCTTTCACAAGTGACTTTACCACTGACAGTCTTTCACAAGTGACATTACCACTGACAGTCTTTCACAAGTAAGGTTACCACTGACAGTCTTTCACAAGTGACATTACCACTGACAGTCTTTCACAAGTGACTTTACCACTGACAGTCTTTCACAAGTGACATTACCACTGACAGTCTTTCACAAGTAAGGTTACCACTGACAGTCTTTCACAAGTGACATTACCACTGACAGTCTTTCACAAGTAAAGTTACCACTGACAGTCTTTCACAAGTGACAGTACCACTGACAGTCTTTCACAAGTGACAGTACCACTGACAGTCTTTCACAAGTAAGGTTACCACTGACAGTTTTTCACAAGTGACAGTACCACTGACAGTCTTTCACAAGTGACATTACCACTGACAGTCTTTCACAAGTGACCAACCACCTCTCTCCCTGTCATGACCAGTATTTGTATGTTAAACATGCCCATATCACACAACACAACTACAGATATCACCTCACACAACATGGCTACAGATATGATCTCACACAACACAGCTACAGATATGACCTCACTCAACATGGATACAGGTATGACCTCACACAACACAGCTACAGATATGACCTCACACAACACAGCTGCTGTTGTTGTTTGTCCATCAAGAATGATGATGACCATTCATTTCATCCAGTGGGGTTGACAGTATGTAGCCGTGAGTTCTAAGATGGCTGATAAGGCCTATTTTGGCTCGAAATGTTCTTTGACAATGTGGACAAAGAATGCTTGATGTTTCTGGAGGAGGATTTTCTGCAGTGGTTTTTCTGTTCTGTCTTTTCTTCACAGCTCTTGCAGTCCTGGTTGCCTCACAAGTGACTGCACCCTTGTGTAATGATGTACGCCACGAATTTCGGTCTCTGGCTGCAGTCTCCCAGGTGTCATGATGAATTCCAAAAGCATTCAGTGAGATTTTCAGAGTGTCTTTAAAGCGTTTCCTCTGGCCGCCTTGGGAGCGTTTACCACAACGCAACTCGCCATAAAAAATTCGTTTAGGGAGCCTGTGATCTGGCATGCGAGTCAAGTGACCAGCCCAGCGATTCTGATTCTTCATTAGTAGAGTGTGGATACTGGGCATGGATGCTCTTTCTAGGACTTCAGTGTCTGGGATCTTGTCTTGCCATTTAATCTTCAGTAACTTCCTAAGGCAGACTGTGTGGAAGTGGTTTAATTTCCTAACGTGTCGCTGATAAACAGTCCAGGTTTCACATGCATATAGCAGTGTGGATAATACAACTGCTTTGTAGACTTTCAGCTTTGTTTGCAGGCTTATTCCAGTTCTGTCCCATACATTCTTGTACAGTCTGCCAAAGGCCACACTGGCCTTGGAGATTCTTGCATTCACTTCATCATCAATTGTGGCAGCTTGTGACACAGTGCTGCCAAGATAGGTGAATTTGTCCACAACACTATGACCATTCACTTTGATATTCGGCACGGTGTGATTATTCCCTGGAGCTGGCTGGTACATAACTACAGTCTTCTCCAAGTTGATATTGAGCCCATAGTTGGCACAGGCATGTGAGAAAGCTGAAACATTATGTTGCATGTCCGCCTCTGAGTTGGCGTATAGAGCGCAATCATCAGCAAATAGGAGCTCTCTGATGGTGTCGCTGTCAATTTTGGTTTTAGCTTTCAGCCTTCTGAGATTGAATAACTTTCCATCCATGTGGTAGTTGATGTCTATTCCAATGTCGTTGTTCTCGACGGCATTCATCAACATAGCTGAAAACATGATGCTAAACAGTGTTGGTGCCAGGACACATCCTTGCTTCACTCCATTGGTGACAGGAAAGGGTTCAGATAGTTCACCATTTTCCTGTACTCTTGCCTGCATGCCATCATGAAATAGCTGCACTATTTGGACAAACTTTCGTGGACAGCCATATTTTGCCATAATCTTCCACAGTCCTTCTCTGCTGACTGTATCAAAAGCCTTGGTAAGGTCAATGAAAACACAGCTACAGATATGACCTCACACAACACGGCTACAGATATGAACTCACACAACACAGATACAGATATGACCTCACGCAACATGGCTACAGATATGAACTCACACAACATGGCTACAGATATGAACTCACACAACATGGCTACAGACATGACCTCAAACAACATGGCTACAGACATGACCTCACACAACATGGATACAGATATGAACTCACAACACAGCCATAGATATGACCTCACACAACATGGCTACAGACATGACCTCACACAACATGGCTACAGATATTAACTCACACAACATGGCTACAGACATGATCTCAGACAACATGGCTACAGACATGACCTCACATAACACAGCTACAGATATGACCTTGCGCAGCTACAGATATGACCTCACACATGACTACAGATATGACCTCATAACACAGCTACAGATATGACCTCATAACACAGCTACAGATATGACCTCATAACACAGCTACAGATATGACCTTACGCAGCTACAGATATGACCTTGCGCAGCTACAGATATGACCTCACACATGACTACAGATATGACCTCACACATGACTACAGATATGACCTCATAACACAGCTACAGATATGACCTCATAACACAGCTACAGATATGACCTCACATAACACAGCTACAGATATGACCTCATAACACAGCTACAAATATGACCTCACACAACACAGCTACATATATGACCTCACACAACACAGCTACAGATATGACCTCACACAGCAAAGCTACAGATATGACCTCACACAACACAGCTACAGATATGACCTCACACAACACAGCTACAGATATGACCTCACACAACACAGCTACAGATATGACCTCACACAACACAGCTACAGATATGACCTCACACAGCAAAGCTACAGATATGACCTCACACAGCAAAGCTACAGATATGACCACACACAACACAGCTACAGATATGACCTCACACAACACAGCTACAGATATGACCTCACACAGCACAGCTACAGATATGACCTCATACAACACAGCTACAGATATGACCTCACATAACACAGCTACAGATATGACATCATATCACAGCTACAGATATGACCTCACACAACACAGCTACAGATATGACCTCACACAACACACCTACAGATATGACCTCACACAACACAGCTACAGATATGACCTCACACAACACGGCTACAGATATGACCTCACACAACATGGCTACAGATATGACCTCACACAACATGGCTACAGATATGACCTCACACAACACAGCTACAGATATGACCTCACACAACATGGCTACAGATATGACCTCACACAGCAAAGCTACAGATATGACCTCACACAGCAAAGCTACAGATATGACCACACACAACACAGCTACAGATATGACCTCACACAACACAGCTACAGATATGACCTCACACAGCACAGCTACAGATATGACCTCATACAACACAGCTACAGATATGACCTCACATAACACAGCTACAGATATGACATCATATCACAGCTACAGATATGACCTCACACAACACAGCTACAGATATGACCTCACACAACACACCTACAGATATGACCTCACACAACACAGCTACAGATATGACCTCACACAACATGGCTACAGATATGACCTCACACAACATGGCTACAGATATGACCTCACACAACATGGCTACAGATATGACCTCACACAACACAGCTACAGATATGACCTCACACAACATGGCTACAGATATGACCTCACACAACACAGCTACAGATATGACCTCACACAACATGGCTACAGATATGACCTCATAACACAGCTACATATACGACCTCGCACATGGCTACAGATATGACCTCACACAACACAACTACAGATTAGGCTTCACACAATATGGCTACAGAAATGACCTCACACGAAACAGCTACAGATATGACCCCACACAGCACAGCTAAAGATATGATCTCACACAACACAGCTACAGATAAGGCCTCACACAATATGGATACAGAAATGACCTCACACAAAACAGCTACAGATATGACCTCACACAGCACAGCTACAGATATGACCTCACACAACACAGATACAGATATGACCTCATAACACAGCTACATATATGACCTCACACATGGCTACAGATATGACCTCACACAACACAACTACAGATATGACCTCACACAACACAGATACAGATATGACCTCATATCATTCATCATCATTGGCACCTTGCCGTCTTGACAGACGATAGTTTGTGCTTTAAAAAGGCATAATAACTTTTAACTATGGCGGTAGCGAGTGTGACTTATAAGGCCAATTTGCGCTGTAAATGTCCGTTCACAGTGGGTGCATGTGAACACATGGTCATTTCCACCATCATGCACCATCTTACGTCTCAAACGCTTGGTGTGTGACTTTTCTGCAATAATTTTCTCCTTTGACTTTATTCCATTTCTGATATTTGCCCTCCATGCAACACGTTCAGCGGCGACTTGCTCCCAATGTGCATTATCAATGCCTGTATCAATCATGTCCCGCTTACACACATCTTTGTATCGTAGTAGAGGCCGACCCTGAGATCTCTTACCCATCTGTAATTCACCAAAAAAGATATCCTTTGGTATTCTACCATCATCCATCCTCCTAAGATGTCCTATCCATCTAAGTCTACGAAGACTGAGCATGGAATAAACTGTCACACAACCTGATCTTTCCAATACTTCAGTATTTGTGATTTTGTCTTGCCACTTAATACCAAGAATTCTTCGCAGACACCGCATATGAAAGCTGTTTAAGTTGTTCTCTTGGTGTGAGTAAGTTGTCCAGGTTTCACTGCCATAGAGAAGAGTACTAAGGACACAGGCTTGATAGACAAGGACTTTTGTTTTGGCAGTAAGCTTCCTGTTCTCCCAGACTCTTTTTCTTAACCTGTTCATTGTTGTTGCTGCCTTACCAATCCGGATGTTGATTTCCTGATCTAGGGATAATTTGCTATTTACCACTGATCTTAGATATGTAAAATGGTCTACTATCTCTAGTTCGGCGTCGTCAATAAAGATTGATGGTACCCCATGTGCACCTTGTGACATAATCTGTGTCTTCTTTTTGCTAATTGTTAAACCAAATTCAGAACAAGCATTGGAGAATGCAGATAGTAGACATTGCAATTCTTCCTCAGAGTGGGTCGTAACTGCAGCATCATCTGCAAAAAGCAACTCTCTGATCAGTACCCTCCTAATTTTGGTCTTAGCCTTCAATCTCTGAGCATTGTAGAGGCCGCCATCTGAGCGTGAGTGAATGTATATACCACCATCCTGATCATGAAATGCATATTTCAGTAGAAGTGAAAAGTATATTCCAAAGAGGGTGGGAGCTAGTACACAACCTTGCTTAACTCCACTCTTGATTTCAAATTCTTCAGAAGTTGCACCATCAAACTTGATTATACCCTTCATGCCTGTGTGGAACGATTCCACAATGGACAGAAGAGTTGGTGGGCAGCCAATCTTCTTTAGTGCCTTGAACAGACCCTCACGACTGACCAAATCAAATGCCTTTGTGAGGTCGATGAAGGCAATAAACAGTGGTTGATTCTGTTCACGGCATTTTTCTTGCATTTGTCGCAATGAGAATATCATATCAGTGGTAGACCGGTTCTGTCGAAAGTCACACTGTGATTCGGGGTAGACTTGATCTCCTAGGACTTGAAGTCTGCGCAGAACAATTCTGGCAAATACTTTTCCAACAATACACAGAAGTGAGATACCCCTATAGTTGTTGCAGTCGCTCCGATCGCCCTTGTTCTTGTACAGTGTTATGTTGCTTGAATCTTTGAAATCCTGTGGGACTTGTCCTTCACGCCAGCATAGCTCTATTAGCTGGTGGATCTGTATAGTGAGTGTGTCTTGCCCACTCCTGATAACCTCTATTGGAATCCCATCCTTACCTGGAGCCTTGCCAGATGCAAGTTCATTGTCTACGCCAACTGACAAGGACTTATAACCCGTAACAGTTGCCTCTCGCTTTGATTCCGAGACCAGTTAAGACCAGGGATGGAGTTATTGCCTCTCCATAGCACAAAGCCTGGGCTAAAATATAGAGATCTTGTGTTGCCCATGCAGCATGATCCCTCTCTCGGCCTGCCTAGTTTACTCCAGAGGAAAGGTAACACCCCTACATCTGGAACAGGACAAGCTGCAGAAGCTGCCGGATCAGCAAAGCAATGCTCTAACTGTCCGCCTGTCGGAGCTTCGATCCTAGACCAGTCGCCAACCAAGGCTTAGGGCCTGGTCTGCCCTGCCATGACATTTTGTCTTTAGCTTGCATTTCCTCGCACCAGGGTAAGGCTTGTACCCTCCCAATTGCGCTCTTCCGCCCGAAGCCGTTGGCACAATGTGGGGTGTCGGGTTTGGTAAGCGCCGCCCAACGTTCAGCGCTAACAGAAACATGACCTCATAACACAGCTACATATATGACCTCACACAACACAACTACAGATAAGGCTTCACACAATATGGCTACAGAAATGACCTCACACAAAACAGATACAGATATGACCTCATACAACATGGCCACAGATATGACCTCACACAACACGGCCACAGATATTTTAAAATGTTTTTTATTTGCTCTCTCTCACTCAAACGTAGTCCATATACACTACTTCTAGTAGTGCTGGACTTAATTTTGTGTGTGAATTAGCTTTACCCATTAATAGTGTCCCTCGCCATCAGGTGAACTCACTCCGACTTCAGAGGTACTTGTAATTAACATCCCCAAGTCAAGGGCAATAGGTAAATATTTTAATCCAACTGTCCATTGTAGGGGTTAAACCCCTTACCTCAGACAACACAGATACATATATGACCTCATATTCAGCTGTAGTTTGTTGTTCAATTACTAGTTGTTCATGTTCTCAGATACTCAGTGGTTGACATTTTTCTCCAGGGTTGGCCCAAGGGTAGTTTTCCTGAACCAGAAGAGGACAGTCCCGATGCAGCCAAGGAGAAGGTGGAGGCCATCAAGAATGCTGAGTCTAGAAGGAAGATGTTTCAGAAAACCAGATCACGGCGTAACTGGAGCATGTGTGATTCTGACGAGAACGACCAACATTTGCGAGGTGGGGAGTGGGTCACTAAATCAGTTGATGACTCTAGAAGCCATGAGGACATTGTAGGACAGGATGATTCCCTGGGCCATGGGACCTACTTCAGCACCACGGAGTCGTCCACTGACAGTCTGGACACTCCCAACCTGGAAACTGAGAGGGCATTTGAGAATATTCGACGAGAGTTTCACGAGAGCAGACGCAGGGAATATTCATCTTCTGATGATTTGTTTGTGCCAATGAGGAGAAAACGTTTGTCCAGCGAGGTCGTTGACATTAATGAGAATATGCTTTCAGATCATGGATTTGACTTACTGAACACTCACGGAGGCAGCACTAACTACTTTGTCTCACCAGCTAGCTCCAGGCAGACCACTGTGGAAAAGGCACCAACGATTTCTGATCACGCCCTGAGTATCAACGTCACTGATGATGTCGACAGTGAGAATAAGAACACAGAAACTGACAGCAAGCCGCACCTTCAAGGTCACAGTAAATCTCCAGTCATGGTCAACAAAAGTGTCCGTGTTGGGCACACGCATGATGAGGGGATCGGTGATGTCCGCATCATCATCTCCAGCTCTGACAGCAGCAGTGGGCAGCGCCGTCAACATTTCTTCGGTGAGGATGACCACCAGAATGTTAAGTCTGTCAATTTGATGGTGGACAATGTACAGACGGCATCTTCTGATTCTGGTTCCAGCAGCAGTGCCACCGTGCTGGGCAGCAGTTATCTGATGCTGGCATCAGATGAGGCTGACCTCCGGCGTCTCAGTGAGTCAGAACACAGCGTCACTGACAAGGACTCCATATCTAGAAGCAACAGCCCGTATAGTTTTAATCACAATGATGCCACAGCCAAGCAGATGATGTCAAACAGCTGTCAGACCACAGATACTGATTTCATCATGGCTGCTGCCGTCGCTGGCAGTCACCAGGTCAGTGTCAACACACAGACAACCAGCGGCAGGATTCCCCTTCATCTGCACATCACTGGCCCAGGGCTTCCCAGTCAAGCAACAGACTCTAAGGACAGGGACTACGCATTACTGGAACAGAGCCCTAAAGTGCAGTTGTCCGCAATTCCACCTACCATCAGTCACTTGGAACTGATGCGCAGATTACAACATTCACAGAGTGAGTGCCTTTCTTCTGGTTGTTATTTTAACGTGTGTTTGTTTAATGTTACACTAATTACCCACGTTCTGTTTGTATTTTTATTTGATTTCTTCACTACCTTCTCTCTCTGCATGTTTCACTAATTACACCTGTGTTCTGTTTGTAGTTTTGTTTGATTTATTCAGCATCACACACATACACATACAATCACAAATACAACTGGCAGTCTGGGTTGTAGCTTCATGTATGAACTGATGACAGCTCAGTTCAGTCTGGGTGAGGACTGGTCACTGAGCTGCTGTCAACCTTTGACAGACTGGCATTGTTGTTAGCAGCTGATCTGTGAGACCAGGCTTCACTTCTTCACAGCTACTGTGTGCAGGGTGAAGTTTGTGTCTGAAGTTGAGTTAAATTTAGGCAGCTGATTGAAATTTATCTTACAATAGAAATTCTGGTTTATATCATTGACTTGTGTATCAATTCAACATTGGCTAGTGTACTTGACTTGTGTATCAGTTCAACATTGGATAGTGTACTTGTCTTGTGTATCAGTTCAACATTGGATATTGTACTTGGTATCAGTTCAACATTGGATATTGTACTTGGTATCAGTTCAACATTAGATATTGTACTTGTCTTGTGTATCAGTTCAACATTGGATAGTGTACTTGTCTTGTGTATCAGTTCAACATTGGATATTGTACTTGTGTATCAGTTCAACATTGGATAGTGTACTTGTCTTGTTTATCAGTTCAACATTGGATAGTGTACTTGTGTATCAGTTCAACATTGGCTAGTGTGCTTGTGTATCAGTTCAACATTGGGTATTGTACTTGTGTATCACTTCAACATTGGCTTGAGTACTTGTGTATCAGTTCAACATTGGATATTGTACTTGTGTATCAGTTCAACATTGGCTAGTGTACTTGTGTATCAGTTCAACATTAGATATTGTACTTGTGTATCAGTTCAACATTGGATAGTGTACTTGTGTATCAGTTCAACATTGGATATTGTACTTGTGTATCAGCTCAACATTGGATAGTGTACTTGTCTTGTTTATCAGTTCAACATTGGATAGTGTACTTGTGTATCAGTTCAACATTGGATATTGTACTTGTGTATCAGTTCAACATAGGATAGTGTACTTGTCTTGTTTATCAGTTCAACATTGGATAGTGTACTTGTGTATCAGTTCAACATTGGCTAGTGTACTTGTGTATCAGTTTAACATTGGCTAGTGTACTTGTGTATCAGTTCAACATTGGATAGTGTACTTGTCTTGTTTTATCAGTTCAACATTGGATAGTGTACTTGTGTATCAGTTCAACATTGGCTAGTGTACTTGTGTATCAGTTTAACATTGGCTAGTGTACTTGTGTATCAGTTCAACATTGGATAGTGTACTTGTCTTGTTTATCAGTTCAACATTGGATAGTGTACTTGTGTATCAGTTCAACATTGGCTAGTGTACTTGTGTATCAGTTTAACATTGGCTAGTGTACTTGTGTATCAGTTTAACATTGGATAGTGTACTTGTCTTGTGTATTAGTTCAACATTGGATAGTGTACTTGTCTTGTGTATCAATTCAACATTGGATAGTGTACTTGTGTATCAGTTCAACATTGGATAGTGTACTTGTGTTTCAGTTCAACATTGGATATTGTACTTGTGTATCAGTTCAACATTGGATAGTGTACTTGTGTATCAGTTTAACATTGGATATTGTACTTGTGTATCAGTTCAACATTAGGTATTGTACTTGTGTATCAGTTCAACATTGGATATTGTACTTGGTATCAGTTCAACATTGGATATTGTACTTGTGTATCAGTTCAACATTGGATATTGTACTTGTGTATCAGTTCAACATTGGATAGTGCACTTGTGTATCAGTTCAACATTGGATAATGTACTGGTGTATAACTATAATGTGCTGTTCTGTAGTGTGAGCTTTATATATAAGGTCTGTTCTATATTATGAGGTTAATATTAATATATGAGGTATGTTCTATATTGTGAGGTTAACATAAAATGGCTGTTGTATATTGTGAGGTTAATATATAAGGTATATTCTAGATTGTGAGCTTAATATATAAATTGTTCTATATTGTGAGGTTAATATATAATGTTCATTCTGTATTGTGAGGTTAATATATAAGGTATGTTCTAGATTGTGAGCTTAATATATAAGTTGTTCTATATTGTTAGGTTAATATATAAGGTCCGTTCTGTATTGTGAGGTTAATATATAAGGTCTGTTCCATATTGTGAGCTTGATATATGTTTTTGTTCTATATTGTGAGGTTAATATATAAGTTGTTCTATATTGTGAGGTTAATATATAAGATATGTTCTATATTGTGAGGTTAACATATAAGGTCTGTTCAATATTGTGAGCTTAATATATAAGTTTTTGTTCTGTATTGTGAGGTTAACATACAGGGTGGGGCAAAATGATCTGACACTTTTGTTAACTTTAATAAAACAAATTAGAATAAATGAACAAAAAAGTATTGTTATTTATCAAATGTACACATGATGCCATTTTGTTTTATGTTGTTTGAATAATGAAAAAAAGTATTTTTATTTTCTAAATGTACATATGTTTTCATTTTCTTTTAAAAATTACATCAGTCAAATGTTCGCCGTTATTGTCCACACACTGTTGAAGACGTTCGCGAAAGTTGTCCATAACTCGGCAGATCATTTCATGTGGAATAGAATCAATTTCTTGATGAATTGCATCTTTCAATTGTTCAATAGATCGGGGGCGATGAATGTATGTATACCTTTGATTTTAGGTATCCCCAGAGAAAAAAATCACACGGGTTCAAGTCAGGTGATCAGGCAGGCCAACCGATGTCACTTCGGAATGAAATTAAATGACCAGGGAACATCTCCCTCAAAATTTCCATTGAACATCTAGACGTGTGGGCTGTTGCGCCATCTTGTTGGAACCAAACATTATTTCTGATGTCAAATTCATCCAATTTGGGTTGCAGAAAAGTGTCCAGCAACACGCAATATCGTTCAGAGTTAACGGTCACTGTAACATTGTCTTCTTCAAAAAAAGTACGGACCCAAAATGCCAAATTCTGCTATCGCACACCATACAGTTACATGAGGGGCGTTCGTGTAACTCATTAGGATTGTTTTGGGACCTATAGCGGAAATTTTGCTTATTCGCGCTTCCACACAAATGAAAATGGGCCTCTTCACTTAAAATCACAATAGCAGTACGGGGAACCTGTTGTTGAATTTCCCCACACATATCATTATTCAAACAACATAAAGCAAAATGGCATCATGTGTACATTTGATAAATAAAAATACTTTTTTGTTCATTTATTCTAATTTAGTTTTATTAAAGTTACATATGTGTCAGATCATTTTGCCCCACCCTGTATAAGTTGTTCTGTGTTGTGAGGTTAACATATAAGGTGATGTTCTATATTGTGAGGTTAACATATAAGTTGTTCTATATTGTAAGCTTAGCATATAAGTTGTTCTATATTGTGAGGTTAACTTATAAGGTGCTGTTCTATATTGTGAGCTTAATATATAAGTTTTTGTTCTATATTGTGAGGTTATGTTTGAGTAAAACAACAGACACCATGAGACTGGGGAAACGCCATAATTATCCCAATTTGGAAAAACAAAGGCAGTAAAAGAGACTGCACCGAATACAGAGGCATTTCCCTTTTGAGTCATACTGGGAAAATATTTTGCAAACTTCTTGAGAAAAGATTTTTAACTACTATAGAACCCCAGCTAAGCGAAACACAACTTGGATTTAGGAAAAACAAAGGATGCACAGATGCCATTTTTGCTCTTAGACAACTTATAGAAAAGTCAATCAAATTCAATGAAACACTCTACTTAGCCTTTGTCAACCAAGAAAAGGCATTTGATAGAGTAGATAGAAACAAGCTGTAGGAAATCCTTAAACAATATGGAGTGAGTACACATCTAATAAACCTATGTAGAAGCTTATACAACAACAGTGAATGCATAGTGAGAGCAACTGGAGGACACTCAGAACTCTTCACCATAAGATCTGGAGTACGACAAGGTTGTTTCCTGTCCACTCTCTTGTTCATGACATATATAGATAACATGTGTAAAGAAACCAGCCAAACAGAGACAGCAAGAATACCGCATGACGAGAACACAGAAGAAAAACCATCTGCAAATTTAACCATTAGAGAACTCCTGTTTGCGGACGACCAAGCACTAATAGCAAAATCAGAAGTTGAATTACAAGACCACATGAATAGTCTAAACGAAATGTGTAGGGAACATAACATGAAAATTAGCACAAGTAAAACAGAGGTAATGACTATAACTAAAGAAGAACAAACAACAATTCACCTAAACGAACATCCCTTGAAACAAGTAAAGAGTTTCAAGTACCTAGGAAGTATAATATCATCAAATGGCAAATCAGAAGACGAGATTGAAAATAGATGCAATAAGGCAAACCAACTCACTGGACAAATGGCACCAATACTAAAGAACAAACATGTATCAATAACTACTAAGAAAGCACTTTACAACACAATCTTCCTACCAACTCTATGTTACCAATGCCAAACCTGGACAACGACAGAAAAAGAGAAAAGAAAAATCACAGCAACAGAAATGAGATTCCTGAGAATAATACTCAATATATCAAGAAGAATTCATCAGAAATATATCAGAAATGAAGAAATTAGGACTAAAGTGGGGGTTATAGCTGCGCTAGATTTTATTAGAAGGCAGCAAGTCAAATGGTTTGGCCATGCAAGTAGGTTACCAACTAACAATATACCACAACAAGCAATGATGTACAGACCAGAGGGAAGCAGAGGAAGAGGTTGACCATGTAAAAGATGGACGCAGGGAATAACAGAGTCCATGGGAATATCAATGCATGACTCCCATAAGTGGGCACTCTCCCGCTGTTTATACTTCACCTTGACACCGCAATGTACAAGAGGAACACAATGAGATTGTCAGGTTAATATACATGTATACGGTGCTGTTCTATATTGTGAGCTTAATATATAAGTTCTATATTGTGAAGTTAACATATAAGGTCTGTTCTATATTGTGAGGTTAACATATAAGGTCTGTTCTATATTGTGAGGTTAACATATAAGATTTGTGCTATATTGTGAGGTTAAAATATAAGCTCTGTTCTGTATTATGAGGTTAATTAATATGTAAGATGCTATTCTATATTGTGAGATTAACATAAAAGGTCTGTCCTATATTGTAAGGTTAATTATATAAGGTGCTGTTCTATATTGTGAGGTTAAAATGCAAGTTTATGCAACTTGTGAGCATAGTATATTTTAAAGTGCTGTTGTACAATGCACAGTTTATATATGTTTATATCAGTCGACTGATATGAAGCTGCAATAGATAGTACCAAGATCAAGAGACCAGAGAGAAATCACACCATGGGACAGATCTGGACTGGGGTTACATTGAGAAACAGGCACCGATGTGATTCTGCACACACAAATCATTCTTGCCAATGTAGCGTCTGTGGAAGGACAACACCTGTCTTCTCTTGCTCTCACGGGAATTCCAGCTCTGTAGACATTTGCACTAGAGTGAGAAGATGTAGCTGTAGAAACAGCAAGAGGGGTCAGGACTGTAGTAACAGGGCTTCCGCAGTCAGTGTAGAGGGCAGAGGAACGGTTATGCCTGCCTGTCAGAGAAATCATGATGAGGCTTGTGCTCATATTCAACAGTGTGAGGAGCATGAGACCACTAGAGGGACTGAGGTGTGTGGTGCTGACTCTCATCTAGAACAAAGCACTGTGAGTGCTGACCTTTGCTGTTATCTGCCTCGTCTGTTCACGGTGAGGGAATTACACAGGCCAGCTTGTAGGAACGTATGTGGTCCTTGTGTGGTACATCGCTGTCAGTGTGTGGCTGTGTGTTGTAGGCACACGTGTAGCTGTGCCATAGTCAATCAGCCAACAACGCACACAGTTGTTAAACCCAGTAAGTTTACCATTTTCTTCATAATGATTTTACCATTTGATTTACAACACACAGTAAGTTTTAATTCTGATTTACAACACAGTAAGTTTACAATCTGATTTACACCTCAGTCGGTTTGCCATCTGATTTACAACACATAGTAAGTTTACCATCTGATTTACAACACATTAAGTTTACTAACTGATTAACAACACACAGTGAGTTTACCATGTGATTTACAACACAGAAAATTTACCATTTGGTTTACAACACACAGAAAGCTTATCATCTGATTTACTTTACAGTAAATTTACCATCTGATTTACAACACACAGTAAGTTTATCATCTGATTTACAACACACAGTTTACCATCTGATTTACAACACAGTAAGCTTACCATCTCGTTATCAAACTTTTCACCTGAAATATGCTGTCACTTGCTGCACGATGTGATCATTATCTCACTAGATGATCTGGTCAGTATCACACTAAATGGTGTTGTCATTATCTCACTAGATGGTGTGGTCATTATCTCACTAGATGGTGTGGTCATTATCTCACTAGATGGTGTGGTCATTATCTCACTAGATGGTGTGGTCATTATCTCACTAGATGGTGTGGTCATTATCACACTAAATGATGTGGTCATTATCTCACTAGATGGTGTGGTCATTATCTCACTAGATGGTGTGGTCATTATCTCATAGGTAAAAGTTATGCCTTTTTAAAGCACAAACTATCGTCTGTCAAGATGGCAAGGTCCCAATGGTGTGGTCATTATCTCACTAGATTGTCATTATCACACTAGATAGTGTGATCATTATCTCACTAGATGGTGTGGTCATTATCTCACTAGATGATGTCATTATCACACTAAATGGTGTGGTCATTTTACCAATAATTGGTGTGGTCATTATCACACTAAATGATGTGGTCATTATTTCACTGGACACTTAGCCTCCCAGAAAATGTTCTGATACTCATTTGGTGTGGATTGGTTTGACCCACTGGTCACCAAATCATTTCTCAAGGAAGGAGGTTTGAATCTATGACCAAGAAGCTGGCAGGTGAGTGTGCCAGCCACACTGCCACCATGGCTCTGTCCACTTCACATCAGAAGATGAAATGTGTTACTATGTGAGTGTCATCTCTGGTCTCCATTGCTCCACAGATGACCTCTCACGTGTAGGTAGTGTGTTACTGTGTGAGTGCCATCTCTGGTCTCCATTGCCCCACAGATGACCTCTCACGTGTAGGTAGTGTGTTACTGTGTGAGTGCCATCTCTGGTCTCCATTGCCCCACAGATGACCTCTCACGTGTAGGTACTGTGTTACTGTGTGAGTGTCATCTCTGGTCTCCATTGCTCCACAGATGACCTCTCACGTATGGGTAGTGTGTTACTGTGTGAGTGTCATCTCTGGTCTCCATTGCTCCACATCAGAAGATGAAATGTGTTACTGTGTGAGTGTCATCTCTGGTCTCCATTGCTCCACAGATGACCTCTCATGATTGGGTAGTGTGTTACTGTGTGAGTGTCATCTCTGGTCTCCATTGCTCCACAGATGACCTCTCACGTATGGGTAGTGTGTTACTGTGTGTCATCTCTGGTCTCCATTGCTCCACAGATGACCTCTCATGAATGGGTAGTGTGTTACTGTGTGAGTGCCATCTCTGGTCTCCATTGCTCCACATCAGAAGATGAATTGTGTTACTGTGTGAGTGTCATCTCTGGTCTCCATTGCCCCACAGATGACCTCTCACGTATGGGTAGTGTGTTACTGTGTGAGTGTCATCTCTGGTCACCATTGCCCCACAGATGACCTCTCACGTATGGGTAGTGTGTTACTGTGTGAGTGTCATCTCTGGTCTCCATTGCTCCACATCAGAAGATGAATTGTGTTACTGTGTGAGTGTCATCTCTGGTCTCCATTGCCCCACAGATGACCTCTCACGTGTAGGTAGTGTGTTACTGTGTGAGTGCCATCTCTGGTCTCCATTGCTTCACATCAGAAGATGAAATGTGTTACTGTGTGAGTGTTATCTCTGGTCTCCATTGCTCCACAGATGACCTCTCACGTATGGGTAGTGTGTTACTGTGTGAGTGTCATCTCTGGTCTCCATTGCTCCACAGATGACCTCTCACTTATGGGTAGTGTGTTACTGTGTGAGTGTCATCTCTGGTCTCCATTGCTCCACAGATGACCTCTCACGTGTAGGTAGTGTGTCACTGTGTGAGTGTCATCTCTGGTCTCCATTGCCCCACAGATGACCTCTCACGTATGGGTAGTGTGTTACTGTGTGAGTGTCATCTCTGGTCTCCATTGCCCCACAGATGACCTCTCACGTATGGGTAGTGTGTTACTGTGTGAGTGCCATCTCTGGTCTCCATTGCCCCACAGATGACCTCTCACGTGTAGGTAGTGTGTTACTGTGTGAGTGTCATCTCTGGTCTCCATTGCTCCACATCAGAAGATGAATTGTGTTACTGTGTGAGTGCCATCTCTGGTCTCCATTGCTCCACAGATGACCTCTCACGTGTAGGTAGTGTGTTACTGTGTGAGTGTTATCTCTGGTCTCCATTGCTCCACATCAGAAGATGAATTGTGTTACTGTGTGAGTGTCATCTCTGGTCTCCATTGCTCCACATCAGAAGATGAATTATGTTACTGTGTGAGTGCCATCTCTGGTCTCCATTGCCCCACAGATGACCTCTCACGTATAGGTAGTGTGTTACTATGTGAGTGTCATCTCTGGTCTCCATTGCTCCACATCAGAAGATGAATTGTGTTACTGTGTGAGTGCCATCTCTGGTCTCCATTGCTCCACAGATGACCTCTCACGTGTAGGTAGTGTGTTACTGTGTGAGTGCCATCTCTGGTCTCCATTGCCCCACAGATGACCTCTCACGTATGGGTAGTGTGTTACTGTGTGAGTGTCATCTCTGGTCTCCATTGCTCCACATTAGAAGATGAATTGTGTTACTGTGTGAGTGTCATCTCTGGTCTCCATTGCTCCACAGATGACCTCTCACATATGGGTAGTGTGTTACTGTGTGAGTGTCATCTCTGGTCTCCATTGCTCCACAGATGACCTCTCACGTGTAGGTAGTGTGTCACTGTGTGAGTGTCATCTCTGGTCTCCATTGCTCCACAGATGACCTCTCACGTGTAGGTAGTGTGTCACTGTGTGAGTGTCATCTCTGGTCTCCATTGCCCCACAGATGACCTCTCACGTATGGGTAGTGTGTTACTGTGTGAGTGTCATCTCTGGTCTCCATTGCCCCACAGATGACCTCTCACGTATGGGTAGTGTGTTACTGTGTGAGTGTCATCTCTGGTCTCCATTGCTCCACATCAGAAGATGAATTGTGTTACTGTGTGAGTGCCATCTCTGGTCTCCATTGCTCCACAGATAACCTCTCACGTGTAGGTAGTGTGTTACTGTGTGCGTGTCATCTCTGGTCTCTATTGCTTCACATCAGAAGATGAATTGTGTTGAGTGCCATCTCTGGTCTCCATTGCTCCACATATGACCTCTCACGTATGGGTAGTGTGTTACTGTGTGAGTGTCATCTCTGGTCTCCATTGCCCCACAGATGACCTCTCACGTGTAGGTAGTGTGTTACTGTGTGAGTGTCATCTCTGGTCTCCATTGCTCCACATAAGAAGATGAATTGTGTTACTATGTGAGTGCCATCTCTGGTCTCCATTGCTCCACAGATGACCTCTCACATATGGGTAGTGTGTTACTGTGTGAGTGTCATCTCTGGTCTCCATTGCTCCACATTAGAAGATGAATTGTGTTACTGTGTGAGTGTCATCTCTGGTCTCCATTGCTCCACAGATGACCTCTCACGTATGGGTAGTGTGTTACTGTGTGAGTGTCATCTCTGGTCTCCATTGCTCCACAGATGACCTCTCACGTATGGGTAGTGGGTTACTGTGTGAGTGTCATCTCTGGTCTCCATTGCTCTACAGATGACCTCTCATGTATGGGTAGTGTGTTACTGTGTCATCTCTGGTCTCCATTGCTCCACAGATGACCTCTCATGAATGGGTAGTGTGTTACTGTGTGTCATCTCTGGTCTCCATTGCTCCACAGATGACCTCTCACGGATGGGTAGTGTGTTACTGTGTGAGTGTCATCTCTGGTCTCCATTGCTCCACAAATGACCTCTCACGTATAGGTAGTGTGTTGTGTGTCATCTCTGGTCTCCATTGCTCCACAGATGACCTCTCATGATTGGGTAGTGTGTTACTGTGTGAGTGTCATCTCTGGTCTCCATTGCTTCCACAGATGACCTCTCACGTATGGGTAGTGTGTTACTGTGTGTCATTTCTGGTCTCCATTGCTCCACAGATGACCTCTCACGTATGGGTAGTGTGCAGTCAGACAGCAGTGGATTTGGTGATGCAGACCCAGCCGTGGAGTCAGCAGTCCCTGAGTCAGACAATGTGAAGGTGAGTAGTCACAGAGTCATGTCATCACTGAGTCTTTCATGTGGTGAGATCTTTGTTGGTATGGGATGTGAGCAGTGCTTTATGGGTAGAGGGCATGTCAGGTTGAGATGTGGGTATTTAGGTTTGAGGTGTGGGTAAATAGGGAAGCGGGGTGTTGAGATTTGAGTGGGTGGATAGATGGAGAGTGTGTGTGTAGATGAAGTGGGTATAGATAGATAGGTGGAGTATGTGTAAATGGAGTGATTGTAGATAGATGTGTGGGTAGGAGTATAAATAGGTGTATGGATGGGTAGGTGTATGGGTTGGTGAGAATAGGGAATCTTGAGATTTAATAGGAAGACTGAGATATGAGAGGAGTTAGATATGGTTAGATTAGGTGTATGGTTAGAATATAATAACCAAGTTGAGATCAGGGAGGAGTTAGATATGGCTAGATTAGGTGTATGGTTAGAATATAATAACAAAGTTGTGATACCCTCTTTCCAGCAGCTGGCCAGTCTAGGGTCCAGTAGTGAGAGCTGTAGAACAATGGCCAGCAGTGCTGTCACAGCTATCCTGGCCAAGCAACACAAGGAGGAGATAGGCACACAGACATCCCTGGACTCTGGCAGGGTGGAGGTCTCCTCATGTCGGGTGAGTATAGTAGGGGAGGGGAGGAGGGAAAGATAGAGAAGTTGATAGTTACCCCAGCATGTCTGTCAGCCAATCTGGAACCTACTGTATAGATGGTACTTCAGAGACACAAAGGGGTTCTGTCAGCCAACTGTGGACCTGTTGTATAGATTATATTTCAGATACATACACAGGTTCTATGAGCTAACCTTAAATCTAGTGTGTAGATGATATTTCAGACTCAAAGATTCTGTGAACCAATATTGAACCTATTATATAGATGATATTTTATATACACACAGAGGGCCGTTGAGTTGAGTTGAGTTAAGAACCGACATCACTGCACTCAGGGCATTCCCATACGTGCTCTGTCCCCTCGTTCAACAGCCAGCAAAGAGTCATACTACTAAACGTTCCCACCGCTCTGATTAAAAGTTCTCCTGGTCTTCCCGCTAAGTTTTGAGAAACCCCTGCGATCCCCCGCAATCTCATTCACATATGGGTTCTCAATCTGTTCCTCCGCCTTCTCCACCTGGTCCCACAAGCGCACGACCACCTCCCCCTTGTCCATAGGCAAAATTCCACCAAGAGGTGCCTTCCCTGCTAGCCTATCGGCCTGTTCATTTCCCCTGTACACCCGCATGGCCTATGAGGTCATATGAGCCAATATTGAGCCTATTATATAGATATTTTATATATATACACAGAGATTCTATGAGCCAATTTAGAATCTATTATATAGATGATATTTTATATACCCACAGAGGTTCTATGAGCCAATATTGAATCTATTATACAGATGATTGCAGGTCTGCATGGCCGAATGGGTAAGAACGCATGTTCTTAAACCGTTGTGCTGATGCCATGGTAAGCAGTTCAGCCCCTACACCAAACACCTGGACTAAAATGTTGACCTGTCATCCTTGACTTGGGGACATAAATTACAAGTACCTCTGAAGTCGGAGTGGGTTTGCCTGATGGCGAGGGACGCTGTTAATAGGGATAGCTAATCCACACAGAAAATTTTCCATGACTACTATAAATAGTGTGTATGGACTACGCTTGAGTTCAAAGCGAGCGAGCGCCAAATTAAAAAAAAAGATGATTATTTATATACCCACAGAGGTTCTGTGAGCCAGTATTGAACCTATTATATAGATGCTATCTTATATACACAGAGAGGTCCTATGAGCCAATATTGAACTTATTATGTAGATGTTTTATATACACAGAGAGGTCCTATGAGCCAATATTGAACTTATTATATAGATGTTTTATATACACAGAGAGGTCCTATG
The DNA here is from genome assembly GCA_014155875.1 of Cepaea nemoralis. Lineage (NCBI taxonomy): Eukaryota > Metazoa > Mollusca > Gastropoda > Stylommatophora > Helicidae > Cepaea > Cepaea nemoralis. The sequence goes on along the minus strand of JACEFZ010019047.1, from coordinate 683,934 downwards.
AGCCAATATTGAACTTATTATGTAGATGTTTTATATACACACAGAGTTTCTATGAGCAAATATTGAACCCTTTATATAGGTGACATTTTAAAGACTGATCTGATATCTGTTGTTCTTGCTGCAGGTGAAGACCTCTAGAGATGTGACAATCACGGCCAGGCCAGACTCTGTCACAGAGAACCCAAAACCTGACGAGGAAAGTCACCATTATGTGACTATGTGCTACATACCCACTCTGAGCTCCAGGTTTGGGCAGTCAGCTGGGCTGCCACACAGAGCTCTTCCTGATGATGATGTTGATGGAGCAGATATGAATGTCTCAGCCTGGAGGGCCAGGTCTGGGAGTGAGTCACGGCATACTGTTGTCTTCCACAATGATGATCATACCTACACAAGACCTCGGCTGCACACAGCTTCTGGGTCAGAGTTTGTGAAGACTGGTGGTGCAACTCACTTAAATAACCACGGATACGAGATTCAGGGAATTCACATAAACACAAGTCCATACGATGCTCCAGGTTCCAGAGCTGTGCAGAGACACCATACCTCAGAATATAATGTCTACAACCATAGGCGTATACAAGACCAGCAGCAGCAACAAGATGGCAGCCCTGAATGGTATCCTAACCAGCGTGGGCAGAGATATGGCCGGGGGTCTCCTCACAAGTACACATCTCAGATAGACTTGTACACCAGCCCTGGAGGCTTCAGCAGGAAGCAAGTGTTGGCTACCAACTCTGCCCTGGCTAGTCCTCGTAGGCATTCAGATGAAGGAATCTTGGAGGGCAGAAATACCACACCCTTGTCTGTAGAGCTGGCTCTAGCAAGGAGTTCTGGAATCAAAGTTTCGCCGTCCCCACACTCTCCATACACTGATGCTAAACTAGCCAGTATGAGAGCTGCAGTAAATACAGCCAACACAACAGTGACGTCACTGAGCAACAGCAGCAACACCACTAGCAGGATTAGTGGCTCAGGTATCCATGACAGCGTTGCCGTGGAAACACCTTCTCACTATAAGACAGAAGCTGGTTTTCACTTTCCGCCCTTGGCTGGCAACATCAGTGGCCTGCAGGCAGGCTTCCGTCACCCTGGCGGTGTCAAAGGCCAGAACTTTCATTCCACTGCCAGACAGAGGTCATGTGACATTCTCGATGATGATTTTGAGGGCAGGTGCCCCCTAACTGCATCCCTGCATTCTAGGATGTCTGATGACCTGGACTTGTGCTCTCCACTCACAGAGGACATCTCAGACATTTCCATACAGTCTTCCCCAGAGGTTGGCTCCAAATCAGGACTGCTGGATGCACGCAAGCTAGCCAGGCTGGTCAACCAACCTGTACACTTCATGGTCAGTGTTGTTATATATGAGTCTTTAGTAGATTATCCATGTCATGTTTGAGCAGATTTATTTCTGGTCATGTATGAGCAGATTTATTTCTTGTCATGTTTGGGTAGATTTATTTCTGGTCATGTTTCAGTACATGTATTTCTGGCCATGTTTGAGTAGATTAATTTCTGTTCATGTTTGAGTGGATTCATTTCTGGTCGTGTTTGAGTGGATTCATTTCTGGTCATGTTTGAGTAGCTTTATTTCTGGCCATGTTTGAGTAGCTTTATTTCTGGCCATGTTTGAGTAGATTTATTTCTGGTCATGTTTGAGTAGATTTATTTCTGGCCATGTTTGAGTAGCTTTATTTCTGGCCATGTTTGAGTAGATTTATTTCTGGTCGTGTTTGAGTAGATTTATTTCTGGTCATGTTTGAGTAGATTTATTTCTGGCCATGTTTGAGTGGATTAATTTCTGTTCATGTTTGAGTGGATTCATTTCTGGTCATGTTTGAGTAGATTTATTTCTGGTCATGTTTGAGTGGATTTATTTCTGGTCATGCTTGAGTGGATTTATTTTTGGTCGTGCTTGAGTGGATCTATTTCTGGTGATTTTTGAATGCATTTATTTCCGGCCATGTTTGAGTACATGTATTTCTGGCCATATTTGAGTGGATTAATTTCTGTTCATGTTTGAGTGGATTCATTTCTGGTCATGTTTGAGTAGATTTATTTCTGGCCATGTTTGAGTGGATTTATTTCTGGTGAATTTTGAATGCACTTATTTCTGGTCGTGTTTGGGTACATTTATTTCTGGCCATGCTTGAGTTGATTTATTTTGCATCTTTGTGGCTTGTTAAAACTTCACATTTCAGCTTGCATAATTCCATGAGGCAGAAATTACTTATTTCTAAATGTGTATAATCTCACAGGGCAGAAATTACTTCATATTTCTTTATATGTATACTCTCAAATGGTAGAAATTACTTCATATTTCATTATGTGTATACTCTCACATGGTAGAAATTATTTCATATTTCTTTATGTGTATAATCTCACAGGGCAGAAATTACTTCATATTTCATTATGAGTATACTCTCGCATGGATAAATTACTTCATATTTCATTATGTGTATACTCTCACATGGTAGAAATTAGTACATATTTATTATCTGTCTAATCTCACAGGGCAGAAATTACTTCATATTTCTATTGTGTGTATAATCTCACAGGGCAGAAACTACTTCATATTTCTATATGTGTATAATCTCAGAGTGCAGAAATTACTTAATATTTCTATGTGTATAATCTCACAGGGCAGAAATTACTTCATATGTTTGTCTGTGTTATCTCACAGGGCAGAAATTACTTCATATGTTTGTCTGTGTTATCTCACAGGGCAGAAATTACTTCATATGTTTGTCTGTGTTATCTCACAGGGCAGAAATTACTTCATATGTTTGTCTGTGTTATCTCACAGGGCAGAAATTACTTCATATGTTTGTCTGTGTTATCTCACAGGGCAGAAATTACTTCATATGTTTGTCTGTGTTATCTCACAGGGCAGAAATTACTTCATATGTTTGTCTATGTTATCTCATAGGGCAGAAGACGTAGCTCGCAGCGTCGCTGCAGTCTTCAGTTTCAGGATTGGAGTTTACTGAATAAAAGAAAGGTAGGACATCCTTCACTAGCAACCAGCCTACACCATCATCTGTCTGTGCTAGCAGCTCCTTATCTTACAACCAGCCTGCACCATTGTCTGTCTGCCCTAGCAGCTCCTTACTTCACAACAACCAGCCTACACTATTGTAAGTATGCCCCAGCAGTTCCTTATCTCACAATAACCAGCCTACACCATTGTCTGTCTGCCCTAGCAGCTCCTTACTTCACAACAACCAGCCTACACCATTGTCTGTCTGTCCCAGCAGCTCCTTATGTCACAACAACCAGCCTATTGTCTGTCTGTCCCAGCAGCTCCTTATGTCACAACAACCAGCCTACACCATTGTCTGTCTGTCCCAGCAGCTCCTTATCTCACAACAACCTGCCTACAACATTTTCTGTCTGCCTGCTCTAGCAGCTCCTTATCTCGAACGAACGAAAGGACTTTATTTTCAAAGGGTAACAAATTGGGCACACAGGCCCGTCTTACATTTGGCCCTTCCAATCACTGATCTTTCGTTCATCAATAGTGCATAATACATTCACATAGGAAAAAAAACATGTCAAAAGAATGTTGTAAACATAATGCATATTACCATGTTATGAGACACATCCCCCACCCACCCATCCCTCGCACACACACACCCCTAGGCACACATACATCCCCCCTCGCATGTACACACATCTCCCCCTATGTACACATCTCCCCACCCAAACACATCTTCCACTCACCACACATCCCCACCCACACACCCTCAGGCACACATGCACCCACCCACGCATCCCCCCACCTACACACATCACCTCACCAACACTCACCCACCAACATATCCTCCACCACCCACCCACCCAGCCAAACACACATCCCCCAACTACACATCCCCCACCCACACATCACGCACCTACCCACATTTCCCTCACTTACACACATCCCCACTCACACAATCTCCCCCAACCTACCCACACATCCTGAACCCACACACATCCCCCAACCTACACACACTCACCCTCCAGTCACTCATTCCCCAATCATACATCCCTTAACCACACATCCCCCACCCACGCACACATCCCCCACACATACATCCCCCATTCACAAACACACACCTCCCACACACACCCCACGAGCCACATTTACTCCCATGCACATCCCCAACCCACACACATCTTCCCCCACCCATACACTCATCCCCGACACATCCATCCACTCATGTACTCATCCCTCAACCACTCACACCACACATCCCCCACCCACCCATCAACATATACATCTCCCACCCACACTCACACACCCCCCACCCATACACTCATCCCCCACACATCCATCCACTCATGTACTCATCCCTCAACCACTTACACCACACATCCCCCACCCACCCATCAACACATACATCTCCCACCCACACTCACACACCCCAACCACCCAGCCAAACACACCTCCCCCACCCTCACATCCTTTACTCACCTGCACATCCCACACCCAATCACACCTTCCCCACCCAGCTACACATCCCTTCACCCACCCACACAAATCCCAATCACAACCCCTCCACATATACATCCCCCACACACATCCCACACACACATCCCCCCCCCCCTGACACACACCCACACACATATCCTCACATCTCACAACAACCAGCCTACACCATTGTCTGTCTGTCTATCCTAGCAGCTCCTAATCTCACAACAACCAGCCTATGCCATTGTCTGTATGCCCTAGCATTTCCATATCTCACAACAGCCTACATCATTGTATGTCTGTCTGTCTGCCCTAGCAGCTCCTTATCTCACAACCTGCCTACACCATTGTCTGTCTGTCTTAGCAGCTCTTTATCTCACAGCAACCAGCCTACACCATTGTCTGTCTGTCTGTTCTAGCAGATCTTTATTTCACAACAACCTGCCTACACCATTGTCTATCTGTCTTAGCAGCTCTGCCATGGATCTAGGTCAGGTCATGGGCCACCTGGTACAGACAGCCTACAGCTTCATGCAGTCTGATGTGAAGATGAGAAGATCGAGAATCACGCCTTGCATGAGGGGAATCGCTGAGCAGGGGATAACATCTCCTTGAAGGCTCATTCACGTCTAGACCGAGTTCGGGGTCGGACTGATGATATACGATCCCCCATGTATGCCAACAAGCTTATAGGTCGAACTGGCGTGAAGCATCCTGTTGTTCTCCATGGGTATCTTGTATCAGAATGTAGACATGCCTCCATGCTGACTGTGGTGCGCATATAGCTCTACTTGATGTGGACTAGCAACTAGACTTCTTACTTCCTCTGTGAATATGACTCTTTGCTTGCTTGCTTGTGTTCGTTGGCTTGAGCTCCAACCTGAGGTCTGCGTGAGTATCCGTTGTCCCATGTATGGCTTATTGGTGTGCAGACTGGTGGTTCCTCACCATACAGGCAGACACTCTCCAACTTTGGAGGAATCGCCGATCCTACTGACTTTAGCCAGGACCCCGAAGGGACCTGTTGCCGAGGACGCGTCAATAGGTCTTGGCCAGTATATAACCCGGCCCTGGTGCCTTGGAAACACCTCTGTGTCCCATGACTCTTTATACACATACATGACGTAAATATGAACATCACTTCAATGACGACTCTTCACGACACACAGCGACATTATTTCGACACAGTTTATTATTGTCTGTTTAAAACAAGTCACAAATTGCTTCATCAATAAACACTGTTAATAAAACTGCAAACAGATCATACTTACACTCTATAATCAACTCGGTAGACAAAGCTCTCAGATGACGTCAGCATTCATACTCTGTTTCACCAGCTCAGCAAATACACAATGTGGTGGCAAGATACGTTTCTGCCATTCGCCATCATAAGTCCGACCCCGAACTCGGTGTAGACATGAATGAGCCTTCAAGGGGATGTTATCCCCTGCTAAGCTGTAGGCTGTCTGTACCGGGTGGCCCATGACCTGACCTAGGTCCATGGCAAACTCCTTATCTCACAATAACCAGCCTACACCATTGTCTGTCTGTCTGCCTTAGCAGCTCCTTATCTCAACAACAACCAACCTACACCATTGTCTGTCTGTCTGCCTTAGCAGCTCCTTATCTCAACAACAACCAACCTACACCATTGTCTGTCTGTCTGCCTTAGCAGCTCCTTATCTCAACAACAACCAACCTACACCATTGTCTGTCTGTCTGCCCCAGCAGCTCCTTATCTCAACAACAACCAACCTACACCATTGTCTGTCTGTCTGCCTTAGCAGCTCCTTATCTCAACAACAACCAACCTACATCATTGTCTGTCTGTCTGCCCCAGCAGCTCCTTATCTCACAACAACCAGCCTACATCATTGTCTGTCTGTCTGCCTTAGCAGCTCCTTATCTCAACAACAACCAACCTACATCATTGTCTGTCTGCCTTAGCAGTTCCTTATCTCAACAACAACCAACCTATACCATTGTCTGTCTGTCTGTCTGCCTTAGCAGCTCCTTATCTCAACAACAACCAACCTACACCATTGTCTGTCTGTCTGCCCTAGCAGCTCCTTATCTCAACAACAACCAACCTACATCATTGTCTGTCTGTCTGCCTTAGCAGCTCCTTATCTCACAATAACCAACCTACACCATTGTCTGTCTGTCTGCCTTAGCAGCTCCTTATCTCAACAACAACCAACCTACACCTTTGTCTGCCTTAGCAGCTCCTTATCTCAACAACAACGAACCTACATCATTGTCTGTCTGTCTGCCTTAGCAGCTCCTTATCTCAACAACAACCAACCTACACCATTGTCTGTCTGCCTTAGCAGCTCCTTATCTCAACAACAACCAGCCTACATCATTGTCTGTCTGTCTGCGCTAGCAGCTCCTTATCTCACAACAACTAGCTTACGCTATTGTCTGTCCTAGCATCTCTTTGTCTCACAACAACCAGCCTATACCATTGTCTGTCTGTCTGCCTTAGCAGCTCCTTATCTCAACAACAACCAACCTACACCATTGTCTGTCTGTCTGCACTAGCAGCTCCTTATCTCACAACAACTAGCTTACGCTATTGTCTGTCCTAGCATCTCTTTGTCTCACAACAACCAGCCTATACCATTGTCTGTCTGTCTGCCTTAGCAGCTCCTTATCTCCCTAGAACCTGCTTACTCTGTTGCCTGTCTGCCCCAGCAGCTCCTTATCTCACAACAACCAGCCTATACCATTGTCTGTCTGTCTGCCTTAGCAGCTCCTTATCTCAACAACAACCAACCTACACCATTGTCTGTCTGTCTGTCTGCCCCAGCAGCTCCTTATGTCAACAACAACCAACCTACATCATTGTATGTCTGTCTGCCTTAGCAGCTCCTTATCTCAACAACAACCAACCTACACCATTGTCTGTCTGTCTGCCTTAGCAGCTCCTTATCTCAACAACCAACCTACACCATTGTCTGTCTGTCTGTCTTAGCAGCTCCTTATCTCAACAACAACCAACCTACACCATTGTCTGTCTGTCTGCCTTAGCAGCTCCTTATCTCAACAACCAACCAACCTACATCATTGTCTGTCTGCCCCAGCAGCTCCTTATCTCAACAACCAACCAACCTACATCATTGTCTGTCTGCCCCAGCAGCTCCTTATCTCAACAACAACCAACCTACACCATTGTCTGTCTGTCTGCCCCAGCAGCTCCTTATCTCAACAACAACCAACCTACATCATTTTCTGTCTGTCTGCCTTAGCAGCTCCTTATCTCAACAACAACCAACCTACACCTTTGTCTGTCTGTCTGCCCCAGCAGCTCCTTATCTCACAACAACCAACCTACATCATTGTCTGTCTGTCTGCCTTAGTAGCTGCTTATCTCACAACAACCAGCCTACACCATTGTCTGTCTGTCTGCCTTAGCAGCACCTTATCTCAACAACAACCAACCTACATCATTGTCTGTCTGTCTGCCTTAGCAGCTCCTTATCTCAACAACAACCAGCCTACACCATTGTCTGTCTGTCTGCCTTAGCAGCTCCTTATCTCAACAACAACCAACCTACATCATTGTCTGTCTGTCTGTCTGCCTTAGTAGCTGCTTATCTCACAACAACCAGCCTACACCATTGTCTGTCTGTCTGCCTTAGCAGCTCTTATCTCAACAACCAACCAACCTACACCATTGTCTGTCTGTCTGCCTTAGCAGCTCCTTATCTCAACAACCAACCAACCTACACCATTGTCTGTCTGTCTGCCCCAGCAGCTCCTTATCTCCCTAGAACCTGCTTACTATGTTGCCTGTGTGCCCCAGCAGCTCCTTATCTCAACAACAACCAACCTACATCATTGTCTGTCTTCTGCCCTAGCAGCTCCTTATCTCAACAACAACCAACCTACACCATTGTCTGTCTGTCTGCCTTAGCAGCTCCTTATCTCAACAACAACCAACCTACACCATTGTCTGTCTGTCTGTCTGCCCCAGCAGCTCCTTATGTCAACAACAACCAACCTACATCATTGTCTGTCTGCCCCAGCAGCTCCTTATCTCACAACAACCAACCTACATCATTGTCTGTCTGTCTGCCTTAGCAGCTCCTTATCTCACAACAACCAACCTACACCATTGTCTGTCTGTCTGCCTTAGCAGCTCCTTATCTCAACAACAACCAACCTACACCATTGTCTGTCTGTCTGCCCCAGCAGCTCCTTATCTCAACAACAACCAACCTACATCATTGTCTGTCTGTCTGCCTTAGCAGCTCCTTATCTCAACAACAACCAACCTACACCTTTGTCTGTCTGTCTGCCCCAGCAGCTCCTTATCTCACAACAACCAACCTACATCATTGTCTATCTGTCTGCCTTAGTAGCTGCTTATCTCACAACAACCAGCCTACACCATTGTCTGTCTGTCTGCCTTAGCAGCACCTTATCTCAACAACAACCAACCTACATCATTGTCTGTCTGTCTGCCTTAGCAGCTCCTTATCTCAACAACAACCAGCCTACACCATTGTCTGTCTGTCTGCCTTAGCAGCTCCTTATCTCAACAACAACCAACCTACATCATTGTCTGTCTGTCTGTCTGCCTTAGTAGCTGCTTATCTCACAACAACCAGCCTACACCATTGTCTGTCTGTCTGCCTTAGCAGCTCCTTATCTCAACAACCAACCAACCTACACCATTGTCTGTCTGTCTGCCTTAGCAGCTCCTTATCTCAACAACCAACCAACCTACACCATTGTCTGTCTGTCTGCCCCAGCAGCTCCTTATCTCCCTAGAACCTGCTTACTATGTTGCCTGTGTGCCCCAGCAGCTCCTTATCTCAACAACAACCAACCTACATCATTGTCTGTCTTCTGCCCTAGCAGCTCCTTATCTCAACAACAACCAACCTACACCATTGTCTGTCTGTCTGCCCTAGCAGCTCCTTATCTCAACAAAAACCAACCTACACCATTGTCTGTCTGTCTGCCCTAGCAGCTCCTTATCTCAACAACAACCAACCTACACCATTGTCTGTCTGTCTGCCTTAGCAGCTCCTTATCTCAACAACAACCAGCCTGGATCACTGTCTGTCTGCACTAGCAGCTCCTTATCTCATCAACAACCAACCTACACCATTGTCTGTCTGTCTGCCTTAGCAGCTCCTTATCTCAACAACAACCAACCTACACCATTGTCTGTCTGTCTGCCTTAGCAGCTCCTTATCTCAACAACAACCAGCCTACATCATTGTCTGTCTGTCTGCCTTAGCAGCTCCTTATCTCAACAACAACCAACCTACATCATTGTATGTATGTCTGCCTTAGCAGCTCCTTATCTCAACAACAACCAACCTACATCTTTGTATGTATGTCTGCCTTAGCAGCTCCTTATCTCAACAACAACCAACCTACACCATTGTCTGTCTGTCTGCCTTAGCAGCTCCTTATCTCAACAACAACCAGCCTACACCTTTGTCTGCCTGTCTGCCCCAGCAGCTCCTTATCTCACAACAACCAACCTACATCATTGTCTGTCTGTCTGCCTTAGTAGCTGCTTATCTCACAACAACCAGCCTACACCATTGTCTGTCTGTCTGCCTTAGCAGCACCTTATCTCAACAACAACCAACCTACATCATTGTCTGTCTGTCTGCCTTAGCAGCTCCTTATCTCAACAACAACCAGCCTACACCATTGTCTGTCTGTCTGCCTTAGCAGCTCCTTATCTCAACAACAACCAACCTACATCATTGTCTGTCTGTCTGTCTTAGTAGCTGCTTATCTCACAACAACCAGCCTACACCATTGTCTGTCTGTCTGCCTTAGCAGCTCCTTATCTCAACAACAACCAACCTACATCATTGTCTGTCTGTCTGCCCAAGCAGCTCCTTATCTCCCTAGAACCTGCTTACTCTGTTGCCTGTGTGCCCCAGCAGCTCCTTATCTCAACAACAACCAACCTACATCATTGTCTGTCTGTCTGCCCTAGCAGCTCCTTATCTCAACAACAACCAACCTACACCATTGTCTGTCTGTCTGCCTTAGCAGCTCCTTATCTCAACAACAACCAACCTACACCATTGTCTGTCTGTCTGTCTGCCCCAGCAGCTCCTTATCTCACAACAACCAACCTACACCATTGTCTGTCTGTCTGCCCCAGCAGCTCCTTATCTCAACAACAACCAACCTACATCATTGTCTGTCTGTCTGCCCTAGCAGCTCCTTATCTCACAACAACCAACCTACACCATTGTCTGTCTGTCTGCCCTAGCAGCTCCTTATCTCACAACAACCAGCCCACACCATTGACAGTCTGTATATCTGTCTATCCTAGCAGCTCCTTATCTCACAACAACCAGCCAACACCATTGACAGTCTGTATATCTGTCTATCCTAGCAGCTCCTTATCTCACAACAACCAGCCAACACCATTGACAGTCTGTATATCTGTCTATCCTAGCAGCTCCTTATCTCACAACAACCAGCCAACACCATTGACAGTCTGTATATCTGTCTATCCTAGCAGCTCCTTATCTCACAACAACCAGCCAACACCATTGACAGTCTGTATATCTGTCTATCCTAGCAGCTCCTTATCTCACAACAACCAGCCAACACCATTGTCTGTCGGTATATCTGTCTGTCCTAGCAGCTCCTTATCTCACAACAACCAGCCTATATATACCATTGTCTGCTTGGCACTTGGCTGATTATATTGTCCTGTGATTTTCTGTAGATATAATATTTTTAGATAGAATACGTAATTGTAGTGTTGTAAGTTATGCATTATTATTTGCTCATCATCAGTGTTATTCTTATTGTCACTATCTTGTAGAGACTGCAGGAAGAAAACCAACTACTTCAGAATGCTGTCCAGAAGTATAAGACCGACCTAACCATAATGGAAGCCTCTTTCATGGTGGACTACCAGGCCATGTATCCAGACATGACCGACCTGGAGAGGTATGCTAGCTAGTGTAAGCATGAACTGAGTCATGCTGTCAGTGTGCTAGCAATAAGCCAGAGAGAAAGCTGTAGGATGACCATGTAACCAGGAGAGGTATGCTAGCTAGTGTAAGCATGAACTGAGTCATGCTGTCAGTGTGCTAGCAATAAGCCAGAGAGAAAGCTGTAGGATGACCATGTAACCAGGAGAGGTATGCTAGCTAGTGTAAGCGTGAACTGAGTCATGCTGTCAGTGTGCTAGCAATAAGCCAGAGAGAAAGCTGTAGGATGACCATGTGAAGAAGTGTGTGATAGAAAGAACATGTGGAGATGTGTGTGACAGAAAGAACATGTGGAGATGTGTGTGACAGAAAGAACATGTAAAGATGTGTGTGACAGAAAGAACATGTATAGATGTCTATGTCGGAGAGAACATGTGAAAGTGTGTGTGTGTGACAGGGAGAATATGAGAAGTGTGTGACAGAGAGAACATGTGAAAATGTGTGGACAAAGAGAACATGTGAATATTTGGAGATGTGTGTGACAGAGAGAACATACCAAGACTTGGAGATGTGTGACAGAGAGAACATGTGAATATTTGGAGATGTGTGTGACAGAGAGAACATACCAAGACTTGGAGATGTGTGTGACAGAGAGAACATACCAAGACTTGGAGATGTGTGTGACAGAAAGAACATGTAAAGAAGTGTGTGACAGAGAGAACATACCTAGACTTGGAGATGTGTGTCAGAGAGAACATGTGAAGCCTGTGAGATGTGTGTGACAGAGAGACATGTGCAGACAGGAACTTCAAGTCTGTTGTCCTGTCACAATCACCAGATCACACGTTTGCTCCCCAGGGAGGAAGCACAAGAGCTGGAACGGCTTTTTAGTCAGGTCAAAGGTGAAGTCATGGACATGGAACATTTGTTGATGACCAGGCTCAAGGCAGTTCATGGTGGAAATGAATTCTACAACCTCTTGTCTAGTCTTGGGGTCATCAGGAAGGTAAGTTGGTTGAATTATACAACCTCTTGTCTAGTCTTGGGGTCATCAGGAAGGTAAGTTGATTGAATTCTACAACCTCTTGTCTAGTCTTGGGGTCATCAGGAAGGTAAGTTGATTGAATTCTACAACCTCTTGTCTGGTCTTGGCGTCATCAGGGAGGTAAAGTTGACATAGAAAACTGTGACAACTATGTTCACATATAGATGGCTGTGGCAACTATATTCACATGTAGATGACTGTGTGACATAGAAACCTGTGACAATAATGTTCATATATAGATGACTGTGACAACAATGTTTGCATATAGATGACTGTGTGACATACGAGGGCTATTCCAAAATCAATTGCCGATTGGCTGGTAAAAAAATAAACTGGTTGCCATAGTGACACCATTCATTGCTTGCATCATTCAATAGTTGTTTAGCTCACTACACATCAACCTACAGTCGCATTTGTCAAGTGGTTCATGAATAGCAAACAAATAAACATGGACACTGGTACTAACTTTCCCACCAGCTGTGACATTTGTGGTGTGATTCATGTTTGATCATGTCCTGATTTATGTTTGATTTCCTGATTGAGACATTTCATTCCCTAATTCATGATTGATTTCCTGAATGAGACATTTAATTCCCTGATTTATGTTTGATTTCTTGATTGGGACATTTCATTCCCTGACTTATGTTTGATTTCCTGATTGAGATATTTCATTCCCTGATTTAGTCCTGATTGCAACATTTCATTCCCTAATTCATGATTGATTCCCTGATTAAGACATTTCACTCCCTGTTTCATTATTGATTCCCTGGTTGAGATATGTCACATCCCTGTTGTTTCAGGCAGTTGAGCTGGTCAAGGAGCAACTATGCCAGCAGCAGCTGGCCAGTTCTGGTGGAGACGAGGGACGAGACAAGAGCCAGGACAATGACCTTGACATGCTTGATGAGATTATTTCTCGTGGCAGTAAACCTAGATTGTCTCAGGGCTGGTTGGGAGAAGTGGGTCACATGTCAACTCCCAGGCCTGGCCGACACTTCCATAGTTCTTCAACATCAAACTTGTCACATGATCTCAACATCAGCTTAGAACAGGTGAGGGAATATTTCTTCTGCAAGTGAGAACACTGTAATGTCTTGGCTGACTCACTGTGCAGGGTCACTCACATTTGGCCAGGTTTGTGCATGATAAGTGGGACATTACCAGAGAATTGTGGTAGATTGTAAGAGAATGAATTGTGATAGATTGTAGGAGAGACAGTTGAGATAGGATTGTAGGAGAGAGAATTGTGGTAGATAAGATTGAAGGAGAGACAATTGTGGTATATAAGATTGTAAGGGCAGCAATGGTGTTTACTAGATTGTGGAATAGATACAATTTATTGACAGGCAGCAGAAGAGAGTAGGTAACAGTTGTTGAACAGCTAAAAGATTATTGTGTTTGCTGGAAAGATATAAAGTAACTGCAGATATAATAGTGGAGCAGTGTCTCCGAGGTTGAAATATCTAACATTCATATTTGTTAAGTAAATCATGTTCTGCAGGTAGAAATATCTAAAATTCATTTAAGTCATTCATCTTCCAAAGATAGAAATATGTAGAATTCATATGTTTATAATAAAGCTTCAGAAGATAGAAATATCTACAATTCTTTTCTTAAGTAATTCATGTTCTGAAGATAGAAACATAAATATATTTATTTATCATTATTTTTATTTTTTTGCAATTGCTCACTTTGAACTCAAGTAAAGTCCATAAGCATGCTACTACTTCTAGTGAAGTTGAAGTCCAGGCCTTGCACGGAAATAGCGAGGCATATTGCTGGTCAGGGGAGAACTCTCCTCTAAGCGATCAGTTGGGCTAGAACCATGGACTGGGTGGGACATGGGTCTATAGTCCGTGTAATATGGCCATATACTGCGCCATTACACTTGTAGTTAATTAAGTATTAATGTAGACTTTAGGTATTATGTAAACGTTGTGAAGATGTTATTGTGAATCGTTATCTACCTGAAGTCTATATAAATTAAATTAAATGTTTTGCGTATCCTTTACAGGACATCGCTGTCAACATCAGCATCTTTCAGCTGATTGTTGATTTCTTGGCTCAGTAGTTTGCCATTGCTTTCTGAGCGACTGGCTCCATACCCTCATAAGTCACTGGCACGAGTCGAACCACTTCCAATTCTCGTGTGCTCACGTCAACCACAAGAGTATTCGGGTTTACGGAGAAAGCTGCTAACCACTCGACCAGGGAGACCGGCTGAAGTCTATATATAACATTGGAAAATATGAATTGTGTTCTGTTACTTGAGCTGCAGTTCAGTGTTTCAAGAGATCCTTGTTGTCAACCGTGAAAAAACTGGCGCCCATACAATACTTATGCCACATCATAGATATATACAGGTGGCTGAGAGCCACCATAATAATTTAGCCAGTGATCATTAAATGTAAGTTCTGCCTGCTGGAAACAATAGTAATTTAGTGGCCCATTAAAACAGTCACTCATCGACCTACCATAACAACAGTGCATTCATGGGTATCAATGCTCACTTGCTACACCCAATATTAACTGCACTGACAAAATTCTAACTCGGCCCGAGAGCAAAAAAGCCATCTCTTCAAGAAACTATAACTCCAGATACTCGAAAACACCA
Organism: Cepaea nemoralis; assembly: GCA_014155875.1. Taxonomy (NCBI): domain Eukaryota; kingdom Metazoa; phylum Mollusca; class Gastropoda; order Stylommatophora; family Helicidae; genus Cepaea; species Cepaea nemoralis. The sequence goes on along the minus strand of JACEFZ010019047.1, from coordinate 668,887 downwards.
TCGCTCGCCTGACAGGCCCAGCGATCGCTGGCAATATGGGGGCTCGTCCAGGATGCATCAAGAATCCAGAATTTAAATTTACTAATTATGATTTTTGATATTAATTAATTAAAATGTTATTTTCACATTTCAGTTTGTTGATTAGAGGTTATATATTTGTATTTTATTTATTGGATGTTACGAGTTTATGGAATTAACATTGTCTGATATAAATAATTAATATTTAATTGTATTGGTTTTCAAACTAGAGGGTTTACTTTAGTATTAATATTTTTATACAACTCTAGAATGTAGATAATATGTTGTTATTATTAAAAAATAAATATTATTTGATAAATTAGTAATTTAGTGATAAATAATAGATATTTATTAGTGTGAACATAAGATTCAATAGTTATTAGAAATTATTGTGTGCTATATATTATATTATTAATGAAATATTGCATAATACCACTAATTTAAGGGAATTTATTCATTAGGAAGTTATTTTGTTGGGTTTTATTATCAATATATTAATACTAATACAGAATTTGGAGAGTAAGTATGAACTCTATTAATTGATTGATTTGTCAATATTGTTGATTATTTAAACTTTACATTAATATTTATGTTTAATGTTTGCGAATTTATGCATGATTATTGCCAGCGATCGCTGGGCGTGTCAGGCGAGCCATAGTGTTGTTGAGTATCTGAGGTTTATAGTTTCTTGGAGAGCTGGCCTTTTTGCTCTTGGGCTGAGTTAGACTTGGGTACAGTGCGAGTTAATGTTGGGCGTAGCAAGTTAGGGTTGATACCCATGAACGCACTGTTGTTATGGTAGGTCGATAAGTGACTGTTATAATGGGCCAACGAATTACTATTGTTTCCAGCGGGCAGAACTTATATTTAATGATCACTGGCTCAATATTATGGTGGCTCTCAGCCACCAGTATATATCTATGATGTGGCATGAGTATTGTATGGGCGCTGGGTTTTTTCACAGTTGACAACAAGTATCTCTTGAAACACTGAACGCAGCTCACGTAACAAAACACAACTTATATTTTCCAATTTTATGCCCCTTGACCTAATTTGGGGCATGGTATTTCCCTATTACCAATGCTCCTTGCCATCAGGTGAACCCACTCCGAGTTCAGAAGTACTTGTAATTTACATCCCCAAATCAAGGACAAGAAGTCAACATGTTAACCCTTTACAGGGCATAGTGGCCATTACCGGCCGATCGCTTAAACGAGCGTAGCGGCCGATTGCGACTATTATGCATTGTAATAACGCGATCTCTCAGCTTTCCGACACTTCCGACGGCTACTTTCACTTTCGCCGATAGCTTGACAACGTGGCCGCCATTTGTAAACGCGCTATCATGAATTTGAACGGACTTTTGCAGACTTTTTTTGATAGTTTTCGGGATTTTTACGCTGTTTTTCAAAATGGATTTCGGCGATTCTTCAAGTGATAGCTGAGATTTCGCAGGGTTTAATTTAAATGACATTAAAGGGCAAGAAGTTGACTATTAATCGGAGCTAGATATAAGTGCAAAGCGTTACTTTGCATTAGCAGTCTGAGTCGGACTTTAAACAAAGTGATTATGATTCTGAAAATGTGTTTGTAAATTGCCGTATAGATGACGGAAAATCACAAACAACATGCCGTATTTCGTAAATATTTGTGTTCATATATGGATTACCGACAACAATCACGTGATTAGCATATTCTGCATGCTTTTCCCTTCATTGTGTTGTTTATTTAACTAAAATCGGTTGACTAATATAACAGTGTGGTGATGATATGATAAGGCTGTGTGTGGAAGGCTCGTGTCAATATAGTGGACAAGTCTCGGCTGTTAGATAAACATTCGTTTATTCATTGAAATCGTACGTCTTCTGACTGATGATGGTAAACACCGACATCTTTCCTAGTTGAATCCCAAGTCCCAAGTCTCCCCAGTGACGTGTGTGCAAGCCCTGGATACGTCTACCCATTCGTGTACACACGTTCACTAACTAATGATTTCCCACTAGTTAATGAATGCGCAGCATCCAATAACTCCTAAGCTCCCTTTACTGTTACATTACCTCCCCTTCTTCAAGGAGACTTTTTCCCTGAAAAAGTCTCAACCCCAACTCTTAACCCCTTTACTCTACGATTCTATATCATACCTGCCCAACAATCCCATATATTTCCTAAGTCAAAATCTCCTATCTCATCATATCCAAATGCTAAGCAGAGACATACTTCATACAATATCAACAATGCAAAACTCTCTACAAAATCCGTTATAAAGTTCTCCACAAAATCTCTCTACAAAACTCTCTATAAGCGAACTGCTTTTAAAGTGTCCATCTAAATTATGATTGACAAAAATTGAAGATATTTCCCTTATCTTTTTCTCCCTTATTCACATTCTCGCTATTCCAGGATAGACAGAAAAGTTTAGTTAAGTCAGTTAGGTTGGGTAGGTGCGCACCTTAAAAAAAATAGAAAGTAAGGAAAAAGTAAGAAGTAACCACATTTCTCTTCCCATGCATTCTCAAAACTTTATAAAAATAAAGTTTCTAAAATTTATCTTCATTTTCGTCAATAATAATTGTTGTTATCAAAAAGTTGATCCAACACTACAACCATTTTGTATTATACACCTCGTCAAATTCAACCATTCCTTCAAAACCTCCAAATTATTAGTATACTGTTACGTACAGTCTTCTTCTTCCAGTGTCCACTTATTTAAATGCCAAAATTCAACCTGGCATTTCCCCCCCCCCCCCCCATATTCTCCCATTAAACGCTGTTCAACCCAGCTCCTATTTCAATCCACGTATTTACAATACGAACCGTCTAATGTAGTCCCTAATTCAATCCCCCATTTTTAACTCTTTCTAAACCACATGTAATTATCAATTGTTGCTGATACCCCCAGCCACTTTTAATTATACTCCTCCATTACAACATACTGAATCACTTCACTAATCACCACAACTTCCCCCTTAACTCAATTTCTATTTATAAACGTTATATACGTTAAACAACTCAACTTTAAGTCGTCTGTTTCACCTTTTCTGTAAGTTCCCAAAAACAACTCTTCATTTTTCCCATAACTGAACGTCTAGCTAGGAATCATTTTAAACACATTCAGGATAACTCAATAAAAGCAAAGTTAAATTATCCTTACATTTTATAAAGAACAATTGAAGTCAAACACAGACTAAACAATATCAACCCCCTCATTCTTTGACATCATCTTTATCCCCACACATTAATCAAATTAAACATATGTGATGAAATGAAAAACCATATATATAGATACATATTATGACTACTAATCAATTATTTTCCGTCTTAGAAAAACTCAACACTTCAACTTAAAAATCAAAATGATAATAAAGCACATATCAATAAGTCTTAACTTATTACAACATTATGTCTATTCACCCCGACAACACTTGACTAAGTTATTTGTCAACTTCCTTCCTTAGAAATTCAGAAATACTGTGTCTAACTTCTTCTTCTATCTGCAATCTGCAGAATATTCTAACTCGCTATTTATCTCTTCTCCATTTCCTTAATAGCTTCAAATTGTTTTCTATAAGTGCAATATCTACATCAATGTCGTCATCCTCCTGAGGAGAACTATCTTCTTTCATATCAGCATCTTCATCAGTTTCTGACTTTTCATCCATCTCTTGTTCCGCATCTGTATATCCATTACTAGCAACCGCTAATCTCTTCCTTTCTAAATCCAATCTAATTTTTCTGTCTTGACGTCTTAATAAATTTTCAAACAGTGGCATATCTTCATCACTTGAAGAATTCAGTCTAAACTTCCTTTGCCTCTTAATTTCTTTTTCTTTCTGTCTATCTAACTTTCTTTTTACTGCCTGTCTTGTATTCATAAATGGAGCTTCTATTTTTTCCTTGATTGATTCTTCACTATTATAACCGTCATACGTGTTGTTTTCCTCTGTCACTGACTGTTTTTGGTATTGTTTCTTCTTGTTCAGCCGTAGTAGACGCTGTTGTTACTTGTTTCCCATTCTCTATAGGTATTGGATATTCCATTTGTCTGACAATCTGTCCATCTGACAATATTTCTTCTGAATAATAATTATTATTATTATTCTCTGCATCTTTTTCCTCATTATCCCGTCTTAAGTGCTCTACATGTGAACGTGCAACATGCCCTGTAACTTGATTCTTAATAGTATATGATACTGGACCTTTTTTTTCTAAAATATAATATCCCGGCACCCAATGAGCATCAAACTTAGAATTTTTCCTATGTTTTTTGTAATAAACTCTATCACCTATGTTGAACTCTTGTAAGTGTGCATTTTTATTTGTGTATTTCTTCTGTCTTTCTCGAGCCTTAATTATATTATTTCTTAAACGTATATGTGCTTTGTGCATTTCTTGCAACCTTGTTTCCTGAAAATCTTCCCCCATATATTTTCTCCTAGGCTTTAATAAATTGTCAATTGGTAATATTGGTTCTCTCCCATGTACTAGGTAAAACGGTGAGAAACCTGTTCCTTCATTTTGGTGTGTACGGATCGCCCCTAATGCTATTCCCAAATAAAGATCCCAATCCATATCGTGTTCTTCTACATTTTTCGCTAGTATGTTGTATAATGTCCTATGTTGTCGCTCATTTTTGGCATTCGAAGTTGGTCTGTAATATGAAGTCTTAATGTGTTTTATATTCAAATCTTTTACTAATTTTTCAAACTTTCTATTTACAAATTCTTTCCCATTGTCTGTAAGTATTATTTGTGGACACCCAAACCTTGGTATAAATTCTTGTAACAGCATATTTATAACTGAATCAGCACTCTTGTCTGGAATTGGATAAACTTCTGGCCAAAGACTATATGAATCTACGATATGTAGTAGGTATACGTTTCCCGATAATGTTTTTGGATGAGGACCTGAAATATCCAAACTTACTTTCTGCATTGGAAATTGAGGAATATCGGTATCTTGTAAGGGACATTTAATTATCTTCATGTTTCTTAACCTACACTTTTCACATGCTTCAACATATTCATATACGCTTTTAAATAAATTCGGCCAGTAATATTTACTGCTAATAGACTTAACTAACTTATCTCGTCCAAAATGACCATTATCATCATGATATGCCTTTAAAACTTCCCGTTCTAAATGTTTCGGAATATACTTTCTTAATCCCTCACCTTTTTCATTGATATAATATAATTGATTGTCTTCTTGTAGCTCTACAAATTTTCTTTTAAAACTATTTTCCCCTGTTTCTTTCAGTTTTCTTTTTATCTGTACTATTTTTGGATCTAATTCTTGTTCATCTTTCATATTAAATTGTGATAAACGTGGGTCTTCCGCTCTAGGTTCAGACTCTTGATCTGACGGTAAACTCTCAAAGTCTTCTCTATTTATTATGGCAGAATCTAATATATTTACTTGCCAGTTTCGATCGTCTATTTCTGGTTCTCCTTCATCTTCTGTGTTTCCTGATGACAGTGGATATGGGACCCTAGACAATAGATCGGCGCATGTATTATGTTTTCCTGAAACATATTCCACTTTAGCATTGTATCCCTGTAGATTCAATGCCCACGTTTGTATTTTCCTATTTTGTATTGGTGCTTCTAATATAGACTTTAATGGCATGTGATCAGTTCTAATAATGAAATTGGCGTTATGTAAGTAGTAATTTAGTTTTTGAAGAGCGTAGTGTATAGCGTAAGCTTCTTTCTCAATAGTCGTCCATTTGCGTTGAGATTTGCTAAGTTTATGAGATAAGAAGTATATTGGCCTTTCATTTTTAACCCCTGGTATTCCAGACTCTTTTCCTTCATATGGTTGAACTCAAACATGCTCCTATTGCATTGTCCGAAGCATCTGTATATAGTATTAATTGTTTGTTCAAGTCTGGATGCGTCAATAGTGGTACCACTGTTAAACTGTTTTTTAACAAATCGAATGCTTTTTGACACTCATCATCCCACTTAAATCTAGCGTATTTGCCCGTCAAATTTGTAATTGGTTCTGCAATCTTTGAAAATGCTGGGACAAACCGCCTATAATACCCACAGGTTCCTATAAACGCACGCACTTCCTTTATGTTAGTTGGAGGAGGTAACTCTTTAATAACCTTTATTTTGTCTTGGTCTGGTTTAATACCGTCTCTATTTATAATATACCCTAAATATTTTGTTTCTGTCTTTAAAAACTGGCACTTACTAAGCTTCAATTTAACGTCATGTATTCCTTAGTCTATCGAATACTAATCCTAATATGCTTTTAAATGATCATTCACATCTCCTTGCTGTAAAATCAGAATATCGTCTATATAGGCTAATGCAAACCTTTGCATACCTTCTAAAACTTCATTCATTAAGAGCATGTAGTGAGACGGCGCAGTTCGAACCCCGAATGGCATACGTAAGAATTCGTAAGAACCCATATGAGTACAGAAAGCACTTTTCTTTTGAGCGTCCTTCGACATCGGAATACACCAGAATCCTGACCTTGCGTCTAGTGTTGTGAAAAATGTAGAGCCATTAAGCAGCCCCAAAATATCATCAATTACTGGTAGTGGGTACGCTACATTCTTAGTGATTTTGTTCAACGCCCTGTAGTCGCAACAAAAACGACTCGAACCATCAGGTTTGGCCACGATGACGACCGGAGATGACCATTCTGACTTCGATCTTGTTATTATCCCTGCTTTCAACATATCTTCTATTGCCTTTTCCACAATCTCTCTATTTCTTAATGGAGTTCTATATGGTTTTAAACTAATTGGTGGATGGTCTCCCGTATCTATTTCCATTGTAACTGTTTGTGTCCTTTCCCAATTCTAAATCACTAACTGCAAAAACGTCTTGATTTTCTTTCACCAATTTTTCTAATATTTCTCTATTCTCCTGGTAGAGCTTTTAATTGTGACAACAATTCTTGTTCTCTTGTCCTTTTATCAACTGTATCTATCTGAGATGGACGTTTCTTAAATGTATGGATCAATTCATCATTTCGTCTTTTCCAGCTTCTTTTATACTTATTTCTGGCATTATTTCCAATCATGGAAGTTTCTGAATACTTATTTCCCAATATGTTTTCTTTTTCTATAGTTAACATGTTATTCTCACTATACTCTACTTTAGCAATTACACAACCTCTATATAATGTAATATTTTTTCCTGTATTATTTAGGAGCATTACTGGAAAGCTGAGATGTTTATCTAGTACTATTAACCCATCGGTGACTTCTAAGCCAGGTTCCTGTATTATTTCCCTCTCTAATTCCGTTATTTTAACTGTTTGTCCAACCGAAAAGTACGGATTTTTTTTCATTTTTGCCTGTATTAAATTAACTGTTTGTGGTTTCAAATTCATGGTCGTTTTGACTCTAACTTGTGTCGACACATGCATATCGTCTTCTAAATCTACGTAAACACCTTGGAATTTTAATTTATGCAAATCAAAAAAAAGTCTCACCCCATTTTTCAATAAAAAATCTCTACCCAATATCATATTTCTATTTAAATCCCTGACCACATGGAACATATGCCTAACATTTATCCCTCCTAATTTAAAATTTATCATCGTTTGTCCAAGCACTTCTAATTTGTGTCCAGTTACCGAATGAAGATTCTCCTGAATTCTAAATATTTTACAATTTTTTAACATTCGATATAAAAATGTTTCTTTAATCACGCTAACTTGCGCTCCCGAGTCAACTAATGTTCTAACTTTATATTTCCCTATTTCTATTATACATGAGCTAGGATCAACCATATTTAGTGACAACTGTTTTATCTCAACTTGGGGAGATAACTTCTTATGTTTATTATTTCTAAATGTCCTATTATACTCATCATTTGGGTTTTTAATACATTGCTTCATCTTTTGGATCTTACTATTTTCCCCCCTACTGCCGATCCTGTTCAGTAAGCGGGATGCCAATTTCCCTGATTTCCTGACCTTCTAAAATTTCTCTGCACTTCTCCATAATTCCCATTTGCTGATCTACTATTTGTAGTTCTATTCTGTGTACTATTCTGAGCACCTCTATTATTTTGTGTATTCAATGGGACACGTCTGTTACCACAGAAGCGAAAAATGTGCCCACGTTGGTGGCATCCCCAACAAACCACATTTGCGTTATTTGTGTTACCCCCCATGTTTCTTACAGTATTTCTCACTTGTCCTTCTCTACCTTGATTATATACGTTACTGTTTCCTTGTACCATCTGTATTTCTCCTCGTCTTCCTCTCCATCCATGTCTATACTGTCCTATTTCCATAGGTTCTTCAATTCTATCTTCCGAACTACTACCTAACTCTCGTCCTACCCTCAATCTAAACCTTCTCCTCAAGCTTTCTTCTTGTATAGCGATATCTACCGCTTGTGACAACCTTGCAGGATTCTCTCTCAATAATTTAAATTTCAGTCCATCTGACCTAATCCCATCAACAAAAATCCCCACCAACATCCGTTCCACTTCTTCAGCTCGTACATTCTGTCCCAAAAATGACTCTTCAGCTAAATTGATTAATCTATCACTGTATAGCTGTACACTTTCTGTAGTATTTTGTCTCGTTTGTCGCAACACTGAGAATGCGTGTTGTGGATCAGTAATTTCCGCGTATTTACGTGCGAGGTCGTCTTTAAATTGTTCCCAGGTTTCACCTCCTCCCGCTTCTAGCTTTCTTCTTATATGGTCAGAAACTGGACTTGTACTAGTTCTATATGCTAAATTCTTTTTATCCTCATCTGTAGCGTTCACTAGATAAGCATGTTTCTCAATAGAAATAACCCATTTCTTAAACTGATTCGCCTGTCCATTAAATCTCTCAACATCACTGATTACACTTTGCTGTCTTAATACTGCGTCCAACTTTGATATCGCTCCACCAACTCCACTTAGTACCTGAGAAAAATCTTGGGGCTCCATCCTAAAAATCTATAATGGAAATTATCAAGCAATATAATATACAAATATTTTCAGACAATATTATTTCAAAGTAAGCAGCAAGAAATATTCTGTTCAATTAATTAATCTAAAATTATCCATTACCTAAACTAGATGAAAAAGACTCCAACCGATGATCTTGATGAAAAAGGTTCCAGTTCCAATCGCGAATCCTGACAAAAGGGACTCTAATTTACCATTTTGATGAAAAAATTCCAATCGAGGATCTTGATTAAAAAAAGGACTCTGATCGACAAACTTGAAAGGAGCAGAAAAAGAAGAGCCTCTGGATTTCTCACTTCAATCGAAGTCGATTCCTTCCAGTTGTTTACATGCCGCTGATTATGCTCGTTTGGCCTTTAAATTTACAACGCTCGATACAATACTGACTGATTGATTGCTTGATTGATTGATCGATTGATTGCTTGATTAATTGATCGATTGATTGCTTGATTAATTGATCGATTGGTTGACTGATTGATTGATCGATTGACTGACTGATTGATCGATTGACTGATTGATTGGTCGATTGATTGATTGATTGATCGATCTTAAGCGTTGGCTAAAAAAACTCTGGACTTTACCTTCAGACAAGCAAGGTCACCTTCACTGTATTTCAACCAAGAACGGTTAACAGTTCCAGCAAAACCAGATTTCACGGATGTGCTGCCATACGTTTCAAAAAAACGAGCAAGTCAACAATGGATTGATTCAAGCCTGACGATGGCCACTCTGTTTCATCACTCGGAACATTACGTGTTATGTGGCGTTCCAACAACGGTTAGTTCAATTCAACTGAAACAATTTTGACTTGAGACAAGTTAAACAGAGCTAATGTCTTCACTCAGCTGAAGTGACGGTTGACGACCTTGATTCGAGAATTTCAGAAAGTAAAAATTGACCTTGATTTAACCTCTAACAGTCCAGTGAGCTGAGATCGTGCTCATAAATTTTATCATTCTCGAGATTTCTCGGTTCCAATTGGAGCTGATCATTCAGTTGTATACATAATTTATTTCTTGTACCTCGGGACTTTATAAGTTGTAAGATGTATCTAGTGGTGACAACATCATTACATCATTTATGAATTTCAATGTAAAATAGCAATTCTTGACTTTTACAAAAGAAACAGCGTATATCAGCAATCAAGGCCCTATATACTGGTGAGTCAGGTATATAAAAAATTATCAGTCTCTATAAATCAAGATTATCAAACCTTCTGACCATGACTGAGAATCCCCTAACAAACACTGAGAAATCACAACAACTACCCCTGGGCGGGCTTTCAGTTGTTGCGTCTCTTATTATTTACTTGAGAACTTCCATAACATCCGTCTCTAGACGCAGACAAAATTCTTCGCTTTAGTCAACAAACTCCGCGACATCCCATGTTTGAAATCTTGAGGTCGACGGCACCAAAACAGCCTGTATAACAGTGTGGTGATGATATGATAAGGCTGTGTGTCGAAGGCTCGTGTCAATATAGTGGACAAGTCTCGGCTGTTAGATAAACATTCGTTTATTCATTGAAATCGTACGTCTTCTGACTGATGATGGTAAACACCGACATCTTTCCTAGTTGAATCCCAAGTCCCAAGTCTCCCCAGTGATGTGTGTGCAAACCCTGGATACGTCTACCCATTCGTGTACACACGTTCACTAACTAATGATTTCCCACTAGTTAATGAATGCGCAGCATCCATTAACTCCTAAGCTCCCTTTACTGTTACACTAACACCTTATTTGTGATGTTTTTACTAACGCGACCCGAAATTTTACCGAACCTGACAAAATCTTGCCCGTTCAGGGCTACAAAACGGACAAGCGTCTGCCCTGTAAAGGGTTAATCCAACTGACCAGCGTAGGAGTTGAACTCATATAAATATCTAAAATTCATTTGTTAAATAATTCATGTTCAGAAGATATAAATATCTAATATTTATTTGTTGAGCAATTCATGTTGCCTCTGCACTTGTAAGAGCATCTCCACAAAACTGGTTGTTTGCAGATCAAATCCTCGGTGCTGTCAGAGGTGAAGCACGAGTTTCTAGAGAGCACCAGGAAACTGCAACATGACCTGCAGGTTAGTCTGACTGATTGTTTCCTTTGTACTTGATGTCTCGTACATGTCTTGTACAGCAGTCTCTGTACTTGGTGTCTTGTACAGCAGTCTCCATACTTGATGTCTTGTACAGCAGTCTCTGTACTTCATGTCTTGTACAGCAATGTCTGTACTTGATGTCTTGTACAGCAGTTTCCATACTTGATGTCTTGTACAACATTCTCCATACTTGATGTCTTGTACAGCAGTTTCCATACTTTATGCCTTGTACAGCAGTCTCTGTACTTAATGTCTTGTACAGCAGTTTCCATAGTTGATGTCTTGTACAGCAGTCTCTGTACTTCATGTCTTGTACAGCAATGTCTGTACTTGATGTCTTGTACAGCAGTTTCCATACTTGATGCCTTGTACAGCAGTCTCTGTACTTGATGCCTTGTACATCAGTCTCTGTACTTGATGTCTTGTACATCAGTCTCTGTACTTGATATCACATGTTTGATAGGGACAATGCGTTCTGTATTTTGTTTAACACACAAAATAGTTGCATGTTGAAGGTGGCAGAAGTGATCACAGTTAATCTGCAGCCAGTTTTGTCCAAACAGAAAGACATGATATTCAGTTTAAAGTTACTGTGATAGACAATAGAAATTACTGTAAGAATGTGTGTATATTTCAGCTTGAAGGATTTATCTAATTACTTTATTTTATGTTGTGTGATTTCTGGCCATATGTACCTGATCTTCTTCTTCTTTCTTTCGCTTGAAATATGTCTATAACTGCAATGCTGTCTCTTGTAATAATTTAACTGTCTTTTTCAGTTCACACAGCGGTCCATAGAGTTTATCTTCCACTGTCGTCTCTCTAGGCCAGAAGGTTTGCCTAGATGTGTTATATTTTGGCCAGTCTTGGAGTATGTGCTCTGCTGTCTGCGATGCCAATCCACATGTGCACATGGCTGTTTCACCAATCTTGAATTTTGTATACATGTGGTTGCTTAATCTATTGTGTCCTGTTCTGAGGCGCAGAATAATGACTTGTTCTGGTCTGTCCATAATGTGGTAGTCATCTTGAGCAGGTTTTGGTGGCTTTCTGACTGATTTGATCATTCTTTTCTTTTGGTGGTATATAATGGGCACATCAGGCTGTTCTTCTTTGGCTCCTTCCTTAGACAATTCTGTCGTTTCTGGGTAATCCACAGTGGGATGGTATCCACTATATGGTGACCTTATGCTGACTGCTAAGTTCAGAAAGTAGTGTCTTTAGTACTGGCAATTTTCCCACTTGATTGCCTCAATTTCAGCATCATAGCTATGGCAGTACTTTCCTGTCAGTACTCTGGCTGTGTCCCTAGTATTATTTGGGTATTCTATGTACACTCCCGCTCCTCTATTTTTAACAGCATTTTGCGCTGACCCATCCATGTAGACTCGGATCCAGAGGTCCTGTGGATATTCTTCATCAAGGAAGCTGAGAGTGACTGTTCTGCACTGCACACTGTTCTGTTCTTCCTTGTCAAATATTCCTCTTACTTTTGTCTGGATTTGTAATGATAGTCTATGTTCATCTTTCCATGGAGTTCGCTCTGGAATAGTTGTTAGGGGGATACCAACTGTGGGCAGATCGGTGGTTTCTCTGCAGAGTCGTTTGGCCTGTGGATAAAACTACTTCTTTTCAACCGCCCATATCTAGGTTTTCAAATATGTTCTTCATAGGGTGGCCTGGCAAGCTGAGGAACTTTTCTGCTTGTATTAGTGTTTTCGTATCTCTGCGCTCTCTCAGTGCTTGTGTCCTCCCCACCTTCTCCATTTCCACTATAGGGGTTGATCTCATCCCTCCTGTGGTGACTCTAAGTGCTTGATTTTGCACCTTGTCCAGCTCTTGTAGTGTGGTTTTTGATGCCGAACACCACGCAGTTGACCCATGTTCCAGGTGTGGTTGTATGCTGTTGAAAAACTTTGCTAAGTATTTTCCCACTGGCTCCCCATGTGGTTCCACTTAGCTTTCTCAGGATGACTATTTTCCTTCTGGCTTTTGCTACTGCTTTGTTGATGTGCTTTTTCCATGTCAGTCTGCCATCAAATGTTACTCCAAGGTATGTTGGTTCTTTATCTTCTCTTAGGGGTGTTCCATTTATCTGGATCATCCCTGCCTTTTGTTTTGGAGAGAGGGTAAATAGATTGGCGCTGCACTTGTCAGTGTTTATGCTGACACACCATCTATTTGCCCATGCAACAAATGTATCTACAGCTCTTTGTAGTAATCTGGTGGCCACTGATGCATATTCATTTGTGCTCCATAGAACCAGGCCATCGGCGTACATTGCCGCTTTAATTCCATGCGGTAGATTAGCAACGAGATCATTGATGAAGATTAGAAAAAGTGTGGGGGACAAGACTCCGCTCTGGGGAACACCGTGACGTAGTAGTACTTTCTTGCTCTTGAGTCCTTCTATCTGTATTCGGGCTCTTCTGTTGTGCAAGTATGCTTTCACCCATTTGTACATTCTTCCATTGACTTTGCAGTTTCTCAGTTTCTTCATCAGACCTTCTTTCCAGACTTTGTCAAAGGCTTTCTTCAGATCTATCCATGCCGCAAGCACCAGCTTCTTCTCTTGGAATGCGTCCTCAATTTCTTGAGAGAGGTAGGTTGTCTGATCTTCCGTAGAGTAGCCCTGCCTAAAGCCAGCCTGCTGTGGCACAAGGATGTTTTTACTTTCAATGTACCACTGCAGTCTGTGATTGATGATGCCCTCCATTGTTTTGCAGAGACAGCTGGCGAGGCTAATTGGTCTGTAGCTAGAGGCAATGGAACCATCTTTCCCTGATTTTAGGAGGGGTATCATGATTGCTTCTCTCCAGGCTTGTGGAACACAGCCTAAGGTCCAACTGTTATTGAAGATCTGCAACAGCTTTGCTTTGGCCTCTGTTCCTAGGTTCCTGATCATTTCATTGGAGATACCATCAGCTCCTGGCGACTTTCTCATTTTCAGTTTTGATATGGCTAGCTCCAATTCGCTGATTTTTATGGGTGCCTCCAGAACCTCATGTACTATTTCCTTCTGTCCTGTATGTTGCCGTTTCTCTCGAATCTCTTGTTGTTTCTCTGGACTAATTTTTATATTGTGCGAATGAGTCCGCAAAATGCTCAGCTGCTTGCTTTCTTGTTAAGATGTTTCCATCTTTATGTAGTGCAATTTTTGAGTTTCTCCCTGTGCCCTCATTGTTAAGTTGTTTTATAAGCTTCCACAATTTCCTTGTGTCTATTTCAAAGTTCAGAGACTCTGTTTTCTCCTGCCAGCTTTTCCATCTAGCCTGCAGCTTGGCCCTTTGAAATTTGGCTTTTGCGTGCTGGAATTTATTGTGGTGCTCTTGGCTGGGTGTGGCCTCTGCTTGCTTTCTACACACTTCCACATCATTATGCAACTGTTCCAGTTCACTACTCCAGTAGGGTTTATATTGTTTACAGGCTCCTCTTGGTGCTGTTTCTCGCGCTGCCTGTAGTATGCATTTCCCAAACTCTTCAACTACTTTATTTATGTCTTTCTCAGTGTTCAGGTTTCTAATCAGTATGCTGGTGCGATTCTTGTACATTGCCCAGTCTACTAACTTGTAGTTCCACCTCGAGAGGGTGCTGCTTTCACTTACAAGCTCATTTTCTACAGTAGTTTCCCAACAATTCGTGTAATGTTCCACTCCAGGTCTGGTGAATGAAAAGCTAGGTCAGGTGTAGTTGTAGTGTGCCATGATCTCGAGTAGAAAGTATGTGGGTCAGAAGGCTTGTTAATCAAGATGAATCTATTCTCATCCTGCCAGTCTTCCAGTCTCTCTCCTCTCAGGTCCATGTGATTATAGCCCCAACTCTGCGAGTGGTTGTTGAAATCGCCACACACAATCATTTTTTCTGTTAATGGTAGTGTGTCCAGTGCCTGTGGACGGTCACTTGGACAGTAGTAATTGATCAGATGTAGGTCTGTATTGCCTGTCTTAAGTTTAAGTGATACTCAGCTGATACTCAGCCCCTTCTATGTAGACTTCAATTTGGGAAGCAGTGATGTTATTTTTTACAAGGGTAAGTATCCCACCTTTTCGCCTGTCCTTTCTGTCAGATCGGTAACACTGGTAGCCTCTGATTTTGAAGGCTATATTTTCGTTGAGGTGAGTTTCTTGCAAGCAACATACGCTTACTTTTTCTTGGTCCAGGATGTTTTCTAATTCTAATTTTTTGTTGCTGACTCCCTCCGCATTCCAGTGCATTATTTTAAGTCTTTGTTTAGTATGGCCAGCTGTTCTATTCTCATGTCCCCTGGCTCCACAGGACATCTGAGAAGGACCTCCAGTAGTTGGGGTTGGACCATTTCGAGACATAGGGCCTGGCACTGCACCTGCCTGGGGGTCCAAAGCAGGGCAAGCACCATAACTTTTAGCAGTAGTCGACATATTCCATTTTGCGTAATTGCGTGACATCCTGATTTCAGTGGTGCGCCTCCTGGCTGGTTGCCTCCGTCTTCAGCACCTTCCTTTGCTAGAGCAGACTGTGGTCTCACTCGAGTTTAGATGTGTACGCGCGCACACATGTTTGCACATGCATGTACATGCGTACTCATCTAGAGCATACTGGTTATTTTTCGGTGCCAGAAACTCGCCGTCGCCCCTTCTCCTGTCGAGTTGGACTTTTGCTGGTATTCACGAGCCATTGGGGTATTTAAGCAATGTTGAGCGCTCACCCCAACACTGCGCCCTGGCTACATACAGCAACATTTGGAACCCTGTACCTGATGAGATGCAGCAAAATATGCCAGGCAATAAATCGTGCAATCTATTGTATTTTTTTTAGTCTTTGTTATTCAAATCCACAACAGGAAAACTTTCATTTCTCAAGATCCTTCATTTTTTTTTCTAGACTGAACCGTTGTAATACGTACAGCTGTGTCACTGTGGGATTGTAACATGTACAGCTGTATCACTGTGAGATTGTAATATGTACAACTGGGATTGCAATATGTACAACTGTGTCACTGTGGAATTGCAATGTGTACAACTGTGTCACTGTGGGATTGTAATGTGTACAGCTGTCACTGTGTGATTGTAATGTGTACAGCTGTGTCACTGTAATATGTACAGCTGTGTCACTGTGGAATTGCAATGTGTACAGCTGTCACTGTATGATTGTATTGTGTACAGCTGTGTCACTTTGGGATTGTAATTTATACAGTTGTGTCACTTGTTAATGCAGTACTCAAAACACACTTTCTCAGTTTCACACAGACATGCATTGTTTCAGTCACACACAGGCAGACTTTCACACATCAGATTTTCCATGTAAATATACCACTTCACAGCTGTGCTCAAACAGATCATTCAATTGCATTTATTGTTATCTGCCAGGAGAAAGATCGGGAAATCAAACAGCTTCAACAACACCTGGGCTCTAGAACTGTGCAAACAGCAGACCCTGGGCCCAGGAGGTGGACCCCCAGATCTTCAGTCTCCAGGTCATGTAGAGTCTCCAGCAGGTCGAGTGTTGGAGATAAAACATCACAAGAGACGGATGTATGACCCCAGTCAGTGGGCTGCTGACCCTTTGATATATTTAGCTGTTACATGATCCATTAGCCTGTTTTATAGCTGTGATAGATGCTTTATTTGATTTGAGTAGCTCTCAATGTTGACGTTCTCTCTGGTGTGCTGTCATTGTCTGTAGCTGGGATAGATTTTCTTGCCTGTGATTTATGTTATCCTTGTCTGTGTTGCTGTGATAAATGATTTTGTCTTGCTTGTATAAGTGATGTTTTCCCATTTTTATAGCAGTGATGCATGGCTTCCCCCGTCTGTAGCCATGATAGTTTCCCCGGAGCTTTTTCCTTTACCAGTATTACTGATAGATTTCCCATCTTTTTAGCCATGATAGATACCTTCCTTTGTCTGTCAATTGTTCCCCATTTCCGTGTAGCCATGATATATACTTCCTTTGTCTGTCCATTTTTCCCCATTTCCATATAGCCATGATATATACCTGCCCTTCTCTCTATATAGCTGTGACATCTTTCCCCCCCCCCCCCCCTCTTGTCTGTGTTGCAGTGACACTGTCCTTCCTTTGCCTATTTAGCTGTTTTCTGTTCTGTAGCCATGGTGGATGTTTCTCTTGCCTTTGATCTGTGTACCGTGACTATCTCTTGCCTTTGTAGCTGTGGCATTTTCCCTAGTGTGTTTATAGCATACCTGTCATGGGTCAGTCACCCGACATGTGAGAAGCTCATGGGCCTTTACGGCTTAGGCCGGAGGGAGAATTGTGAGGGAGGACTGGTGCTTTTGCTGAGACCACAAGTAGCCTGACTATGGAAGTCATGGCAGTAAGTAATGCAATAACATGGCTCGAGACACAGACATTCACTGGGGCATGTTTCCTTAGTGACTAAATGAGCATGCTCAAGCGGATAGAGATGGGGTGGATCCAAAGAGAGTCGTTGCTATCTCTGGAGCGGTCTCGGCTGGCAAAGATTAATTTCATCTTCATGCCAGGGCATGTGGGCAGTACAAGGAAATGAGTGGGCTGACAAGCTTGCAGGTAAGGCTGCTGTGGAGGGCGGACGCGCCATGGACCAGGCTGACATTCTGAATGCTCTATGATAAGTAAGACTTTTGCGAGAACCAAGTGATGACTGTGAATCTACAACCATGGCCAGACTGCGAGAACAGCAAATTAAAAGAGGGGTGGCCAAACAAGAACACTACGCAGGAAGGCAAAGAAGATTGATAAACCAACACAGAACTGGTGTCGTTAGCCGCTACACGCTGCGGGATTTTGCTGAGGAGGGGATCCGAGCACTTATGGACTGAATGGTTCGATGTGCAATGAGGATGATCTGTCGACTAACTAACATATCTGCCTTCCCTTGTCTGTATAGCTGTAATAAGTGCTTTCCACTTGTCTGTGTAGCTTTTGTAATGTTTATCTTGCCTTTGTAGCTGTTTTAACCTGTGACAGATGTTTTCCTTGCCTGTTTATATGTTACAGATGTCTTTCCTTACCTGTTTACGTGTGACAGATGTCTTCCCTTGTCTGATTATGTGTGACAGATGTCTTCCCTTGTCTATTTATGTGTGACAGATGTCTTCCCTTGTCTATTTATGTGTGACAGATGTCTTCCCCTGCCTGTTTCTGTGACAGATGGCTTCCCTTGTCTGTTTATGTGTGACAGACATCTTCCCTTGCCTGTTTCTGTGTGACAGATGTCTTCCCCTGCCTGTTTACATGCAACAGATGCCTTCCCTTGCCCGTTTATATGTGACATATGTCTTCCCTTGTCCATTTATGTGTGACAGATGTCTATCCTTGCCTGTAAGATGAATTAGCTGCTTCCAGTGTCTGATGGACAAGTATCCACAGAATCTGTAACTAATCATGCCTTTGCTCTGTGGGGAACGGTACGGCTGTCTGTAGAGCTCCCTCCATATTGAAGACTGTAAACCATTTGGGAGCCTCACTTGTTTGTTGATGGAAGCTTACCTTGCTGCACTAAAGGTTTTGTCTGTACCAAGCATCCATGTAATAATCTGCATGCAAGCTGTGTGTGTGTTGAAAGCCCATTGTTATATTTGCAATATAGTGATTGTTTCTTGTTCTCTCACTCATAATCTCTCCACATCCTCCTCTTCTACCCTAAGGTGCTATCTGGATTTATCTAACCAAAGTCAGTGAGATATCTCATGTGGGCATCTTCCCTAGGACTGCTATAGCAGTAAATGTGTGTGCTCCTGCTCTAACAGTTACCAGTGCCTACAATATGGGTACACTGCTCCCTGCAGCACCCAATACCAGGAAAATTCCCAATACACAACTTGCCATGTCACAACATAGAGAAACCATTTTCCACTCCCAAAATAAACATGTTCCTTCAACTTCAACACAGATATAACAATCATAAGTTTCTTGACAGCACACACACACACAATACTCCACACATGAGCTGACAGTAGACACACACAAGTATCTTCACACATGACCTGACAGTAGACACACACACAAGAATCTCCACACATGACCTGACAGTAGAGACACACACAAGAATCTCCACACATGACCTGACAGTAGACACACACACAAAAATCTCCACACATGACCTGACAGCACACACACACAAGAGCATCACCACACATGACCTGACAGCACACACGCACAAGTATCTTCACACATGACCTGACAGCACACACGCACAAGTATCTTCACACATGACCTGACAGCACACACACACACACATATTGCTCCACACATGACCTGACAGCACACAACACACACAAGAGCATCACCACACATGACCTGACAGCACACACGCACAAGTATCTTCACACATGACCTGACAGCACACACACATTGTTCCACACATGACCTGACAGCACACACACACACACACACACAAGCATCTCCACACAGGACTTGACAGCACACACACAAGCATCTCCACACATGACTTGACAGCACACACACACACATATTGCTCCACACATGACCTGACAGCACACACACATTACTCTACACATGACCTGACAGCACACACACAAGTATCTCCACACATGACCTGACAGCACACACACACACACATTACTCCACATATGATCTGACAGCACACACACACACACACTACTCCACATATGACCTAACAGTACACACACACACTACTCCACACATGACCTAACAGTACACACACTACTCCACACATGACCTAACAGTACACATACACTACTCCACACATGACCTAACAGTACACACACGAGTATCTCCACACACGACCTGACAGCACACACACACACATTACTCCACACATGACCTGACAGCACACACACACACATTACTCCACACATGACCTGACAGCACACACACAAGTATCTCCACACATGACCTGACAGCACACACATTACTCCACATATGATCTGACAGCACACACACACACACTACTCCACACATGACCTAACAGTACACACACACTACTCCACACATGACCTAACAGTACACACACTACTCCACACATGACCTAACTACACACACACTACTCCACACATGACCTAACAGTACACACACAAGTATCTCCACATGTCCTGACAGCACACACATTACTCCACACATGACCTGACAGCACACACACACACATTACTCCACACATGACCTGACAGCACACACACACACACTACTCCACACATGACCTGACAGCACACACACACACATTACTCCACACATGACCTGACAGCACATACACAAGTATCTCCACACATGTCCTGATAGCACACACACACAAAAGTATCTCCACACATGACCTGACAGCACACACACAAAAGTATCTCCACACATGACCTGACAGCACATGCACAAAAGTATCTCCACACATGACCTGACAGCACACGCACAAAAGTATCTCCACACATGACCTGACAGCACACGTACAAAAAGTATCTCCACACATGACCTGACAGCACAAACGCACAAGTATATCCACACATGACCTGACAACACATGCAAAAGTATCTACACACATGACCTGACAACACATATGCACAAGTATCTCTACACATGTCCTGACAGCACACACACAAGTATCTGCACACATGACCTGACAGCACAAACGCACAAGTATCTCCACACATGACCTGACAGTAGACACACACACAAGAATCTCCACACATGACCTGACAGTAGACACACACACACAAGTTATCTCCACACATGCCCTGACAGTAGACACACACACAAGAATCTCCACACATGACCTGACAGTAGACACACACACAAGAATCTCCACACATGACCTGACAGTAGACACACACAAGAATCTCCACACATGACCTGACAGTAGACACACACACAAGAATCTCCACACATGACCTGACAGTAGACACACACACAAGTATCGCCACACATGACCTGACAGTAGACACACACACACAAGAATCTCCACACATGACCTGACAGTAGACACACACACACAAGTTATCTCCACACATGACCTGACAGTAGACACACACACAAGAATCTCCACACATGACCTGACAGTAGACACACACACAAGTATCGCCACACATAACTTGACAGTAGACACACACACACAAGAATCTCCACACATGACCTGACAGTAGACACACACACAAGAATCTCCACACATGACCTGACAGAAGTCACACACACAAGAATCTCCACACATGACCTGACAGTAGACACACACACAAGTATCTCCACACATAACCTGACAGTAGACACACACACACAAGTATCGCCACACATAACCTGACAGTAGACACACACACAAGAATCTCCACACATGACCTGACAGTAGACACACACAAGAATCTCCACACATGACCTGACAGCACAGTCTGTGTGTGTATGTGCGAGTTTTTGTAGTTCAACTGATGACTGTTACTGCTGAATCTCATGTCCCTGCCACACAAGCGCTGGTTCAAGCTCACATCCATCTGACCCATGTATTATAGGTCTGTCTACCTGTTGAAACAGTCAGGCCATTTATGCCAACTCCCCAATTGTCTCACAAATGTCCAGTCCTGCTAAATATTGGCCTCTATCACATTATGCTGCACAACCTCATACATGATCACATATATTCTTTCTTATTGCTGTCTGTGCCTTTATATATATTATTTGTTGTTATGTGCGTTAATATAAATATTTGTTATTACGTGCCTTAACATATATATATATTATTTGTCATTAAGTGCCTTAACATATATATATAATTTGTCATTACGTGCCTCAACATATATATATTATGTGTGATATACACAAACTATGATGTAGTTACATACGAGGATGTGCCGAAGTGATGTCTGATCAACTATGAAATGAATTTGCACAACAGGCAGTCTTCAGCAGAACTGTTTAAAATGGCAATCAAACAGTGTGCGCAGTGAACAAACAAGGTTTTCGGTTCCTGCATCAGATCTGCCAGTGAGACAGATACAGCCAGATGAGATTAGCAGAGTGGGTCTGGACATCTTGGAGAGGGTCACAGTTCAACTGAAAGCCACGGGTACCATCAGCAAGGTCTCTGTTGGCTGCTATCATCTTGATTTCACAGGTTTCCAACATTACCTTAGCAGTGGCAAGTTCACAGTGATATGATCTCAATCCTACAAGTGTAGACTTTAAATGTCATTGACATCTTGTGCCTATTTGGTTATGACATGGACTTGAAACATCAGGAAAGAAACCGTTGTCCGTCCCTGAAACATGTCCTAAGAGGACAACTATACTTTCATGGCTCAGATCAGAAATAACACCGGCACAAATAGCTGCCTGTCCAGCCGTCTGATGTCATGACACCGACTGTTTATAGTTAAATGTATCAAATTATTCCGCAGATTCCAAATAATGAATGGCTGGCTCTCCGGTGCATCCCTGGTGCAGATATATTATACAGACTGCAGTTGTATTTTGCTTGTCTTATTGTTCAAGTTATATGCCTGTTATATATGTTATGTGCCTACTATATTAGTTGTTTGTCTTATGTATGTGACATAATAGTTGTTCATGTTATATGTGTCTGAGATAGTTCTTGTTCATGTTGTTTGTGTCTGACATAATAGTTGTTCATGTTATGTATCTGACATAATAGTTGTTCATGTTATGTGTGTGTCTGACATAATAGTTGTTCATGTTATGTGTGTGTCTGACATAATAGTTGTTCATGTTATGTGTGTGTGTGTGACATAATAGTTGTTCATGTTATGTATGTATCTGACATAATAGTTGCTCATGTTATGTGTGTCTGACATAATAGTTGTTCATGTTATGTGTCTGACATAATAGTTGTTCATGTTATGTGTGTCTGACATAATAGTTGTTCATGTTATGTATGTATCTGACATAATAGTTGCTCATGTTATGTGTGTCTGACATAATAGTTGTTCATGTTATGTGTCTGACATAATAGTTGTTCATGTTATGTATGTATCTGACAATAGTTGTTCATGTTATGTATGTGTCTGACATAATAGTTGTTCATGTTATGTATGTATCTGACATAATAGTTGTTCATGTTATGTGTCTGACATAATAGTTGTTCATGTTATGTGTGTCTGACATAATAGTTGTTCATGTTATGTATGTATCTGACATTAGT
Organism: Cepaea nemoralis; assembly: GCA_014155875.1. Taxonomy (NCBI): domain Eukaryota; kingdom Metazoa; phylum Mollusca; class Gastropoda; order Stylommatophora; family Helicidae; genus Cepaea; species Cepaea nemoralis. Next base: position 645,750 of record JACEFZ010019047.1, on the reverse strand, counting down.
TGTTCATGTTATGTGTGTGTCTGACATAATAGTTGTTCATGTTATGTGTGTGTCTGACATAATAGTGTTCATGTTATGTATGTATCTGACATAATAGTTGTTCACGTTATGTATGTATCTGACATAATAGTTGTTCATGTTATGTATGTATCTGACATAATAGTTGTTCATGTTATGTATGTGTCTGACATAATAGTTGTTCATGTTATGTATGTGTCTGACATTAGTTGTTCATGTTATGTATGTATCTGACATAATAGTTGTTCATGTTATGTGTCTGACATAATAGTTGTTCATGTTATGTGTGTCTGACATAATAGTTGTTCATGTTATGTATGTATCTGACATTAGTTGTTCATGTTATGTGTGTGTCTGACATAATAGTTGTTCATGTTATGTGTGTGTCTGACATAATAGTGTTCATGTTATGTATGTATCTGACATAATAGTTGTTCACGTTATGTATGTATCTGACATAATAGTTGTTCATGTTATGTATGTATCTGACATAATAGTTGTTCATGTTATGTATGTGTCTGACATAATAGTTGTTCATGTTATGTTTGTGTCTGACATAATAGTTGTTCATGTTATGTATGTATCTGACATAATAGTTGTTCATGTTATGTGTGTGTCTGACATAATAGTTGTTCATGTTATGTATGTGTCTGACACAATGGTTGTTCGTGTTATGTGTGTGTCTGACATAATAGTTGTTCATGTTATGTGTGTGTCTGACATAATAGTTGTTCATGTTATGTGTGTGTCTGACATAATAGTTGTTCATGTTATGTGTGTCTGACATAATAGTTGTTCATGTTATGTGTGTCTGACATAATAGTTGTTCATGTTATGTGTGTGTCTGACATAATAGTTGTTCATGTTATGTGTGTGTCTGACATAATAGTTGTTCATGTTATGTATGTATCTGACATAATAGTTCATGTTATGTTTGTGTCTGACATAATAGTTGTTCATGTTATGTATGTGTCTGACATAATAGTTGTTCATGTTATGTTTGTGTCTGACATAATAGTTCATGTTATGTATGTATCTGACATAATAGTTGTTCATGTTATGTATGTGTCTGACATAATAGTTGTTCATGTTATGTGTGTGTCTGACATAATAGTTGTTCATGTTATGTATGTATCTGACATAATAGTTCATGTTATGTTTGTGTCTGACATAATAGTTGTTCATGTTATGTATGTGTCTGACATAATAGTTGTTCATGTTATGTGTGTGTCTGACATAATAGTTGTTCATGTTATGTGTGTGTCTGACATAATAGTTGTTCATGTTATGTATGTGTCTGACATAATAGTTGTTCATGTTATGTGTGTGTCTGACATAATAGTTGTTCATGTTATGTATGTATCTGACATAATAGTTGTTCATGTTATGTGTGTGTCTGACATAATAGTTGTTCATGTTATGTATGTATCTGACATAATAGTTGTTCATGTTATGTATGTGTCTGACATAATAGTTGTTCATGTTATGTATGTCTGACATAATAGTTGTTCAAGTTATGTATCTGACAATAGTTGTTCAAGTTATGTATGTATCTGACATAATAGTTGTTCATGTTATGTATATCTGACATAATAGTTGTTCATGTTATGTATATCTGACATAATAGTTGTTCATGTTATGTATGTATCTGACAATAGTTGTTCATGTTATGTATGTATCTGACATAATAGTTGTTCATGTTATGTGTGTGTCTGACATAATAGTTGTTCAAGTTATGTATGTATCTGACAATAGTTGTTCAAGTTATGTATGTATCTGACATAATAGTTGTTCATGTTATGTATATCTGACATAATAGTTGTTCATGTTATGTATATCTGACATAATAGTTGTTCATGTTATGTATGTATCTGACAATAGTTGTTCATGTTATGTATATCTGACATAATAGTTGTTCATGTTGTATGTGTCTGACATAAGTTGTTCATGTTATGTGTGTATCTGACATTAGTTGTTCATGTTATGTATATCTGACATAATAGTTGTTCATGGTGTATGTGTCTGACATAAGTTGTTCATGTTATGTGTGTATCTGACATTAGTTGTTCATGTTATGTATGTGCCTGACATAATAGTTGCTCATGTTATGTATCTGCCATGTTATTCATGAATGTTATATAAGCCCGCCATATATTGAAATCAAAAAGTTCCACAGATCTCGGACTTGTCACAATCTGTTCTATCTGAGCTGCCAGTTTTCTGTTACCTGGGCACAGGGGTGTTAAAGCAGCAACAATTACTGGAGCAAATCTGTTTTTGTGTCTGTGAGAGTCAGATCTGTAAGCATAGCAACATTATTTGCTGATTCTAATGATTGAGCTCAGATTTGGCAACTGTTACTGGACCAAGTGTGTAAGAGGAAATATGTCTGTACACTTAGCAACATTACAGATGTATGAGAAGAAATATGCCTGTTTACAGCAACAATTACTTACAGGACCAAGTGTGTGTGAAGGGGAATATGTCTGTACACATGGCAACATTATAAATGTGTAAGAGGAAATGTGTCTATACACAGGGCAACACATTTACTGGACCAAGTTTGTGTGTGAGTGAGAGAGAGAGAGAATAGTCTGCTAAGAAAGCAACAATAGCATTATTGGACCATATTGTTGTATGAGAAACCTGCTGATCTATGCACAATTTCTATTTTCTTCATGCTGTTTTTGTACAATTTTACGTTTTCCCTTTTGGTTCCTGGAAACTGCTTTATAATAACCACAATTAAAATTATCTTCATCCAAAAGTAATGTCTGTTGTAAATTTGAACAAATAAGACATTTTGTAGCTTTCTATAAATAGGAAAGCAAAGTGATGGATGCAGTGTAGGCAACCATGGTTTGGGAGAGAGAAATGAAAGAGGATACAGACTTGTAGGATGGGCAAAAGAACAAGAAATGGTTGTAGGAAACACCTGGTTTAACCAGCATCCTAGAAGATTATGGACATGGAGTCCAGACAGCAGGATTAAAGACCAGATAGATTACACCCTGATTAGCAAAAGGTTTCGAAATTACGTTAACAGTCGTAAAAACAGTTCCAAATGCAGACTGTTATAGTGATCACAGATTAATTACAGGCACATTGAGGGTAAAGTATACAGCAGGAAACCCTAAATATGACTTGTGCAAATTGAAAACTGACAAAGAAATACAAGATAATTTTAACATAGAAGTAAAGAACAAATTTGATTTATTGTCTGATCTAGAGATCCTATTTCAAGATGTAGATGATCAATGGGAAATGCTGAAGAATTCAGTCAGTTGTGCAGCAGAAAAAACTATTCCAAAAGTATAGAAAGTGGGCCGTAAGACATGGATGACTGAAGAAATTTTACAACTAATGGAAACAAGAAGACAGAACAAAAATAATCCTGCCAAATATGAAGAAATTCACAGAAAAGTCAGAACCTTATGTAAGGAGGCAAAAGAAGCATGGCTTGAGAAAAATTGCAGAGAAATTGAAAAACAACAGTAAAAATGCGAAACTAATGCACAAAAGAATTCAGGAGCTTACTAATCAAAGAACACGTACATCAGCGGGCTGCCTAAAGACAAAAGATGGAAGATGTCTTAATAGAAAAAGATCAGATCTTACATGAATGGTCAGATTACGTGAAAAACCTTTATGATGATAATAGAGACGAACAGTATGATGTTCAAAATAATAATGAAGGACCAGCAATTTTGAGGATGCAGGTTCAGAATGCTCTTAACCATTTGAAATCTGGCAAGACCACCTGTTCAGACAGCATCACAACAGAAATGATGAATGCTTTAGAAGAATATGGAATAGATAAAGTTACCAGTCTGCTTAATACAATATATGATACTGGAAATATACCTCAGGAGTTAAGTAATTCTGTATTTATTGCAATCCCAAAGAAATCAGGAGCCTTGGAATGTGATCAACATCGAACAATTAGTATAATGAGTCACATCACAAAGATTTTGCTAATAATTATCATGCAAAGAGTTAGGAGGAAAATACAACCTGAAATAGAACAACAACGTGGCTTTATAGAAGACAAGGGTACATACAGTAAATGCTGTGTATATACTGAGAACCATAATCGAATGTTCTATAGAAGTAAACAAAGATCTACACCTTTGCTTTATTCACTACACAAAGGCTTTCGATAAAGTGAGACATGTCAAAATGATAAGGGTGCTTGAAGATCTACTAATTGATGGAAAAGACCTTAGACTTGTAAAAAACATATATTGGAAACAACAAGCTGCCATAAGAGTTGATAATGAAGTAGGCCAATATCAGCCTATTAAGAGAGGTGTGAGACAGGGATGTGTAATGTCTCCAGATCTGTTTTCCCTGTACAGTGAAAGTATTTTCAAAATATGATTATGATTTGGAGAACTTGGTGACAACTGGTAAGATCAAGGGTAAGACCTAGAAGCAAGTACCTGGATGGCTTGGCCTTGTGGCATGGTCAAGACAGAAACACGGAGCTGATCCATGACTCTAGTGATCGAGTGAGATGGCAGAACATGACCGCCCACGCTTACCGGCATGGCACATGATGGATGGTAGCTTTCTAAGACTTCTTTGAATGTCACTGCCTTCCAACCAAACTACTCCCAGAAAAATACAGGGCCCAAACTTCAGGTATTTATTCCATTACCCTTTTGAGGAGTTGTAATACGACCAACACTTTAACTGAACATAGAACTTCAACCGTACAGCTCTAACACCAACTGCATCAGTGAAAGAACCGATGTCACAGCACGCCTAAATCAATACCAACTGCATCAGTGACAGAACCAATGTCACAGCACGCCTAAAGTTGCATCTACTACTGCCAACATGGAGTTACCTCCATCTACATAGGACAAGAGAATCAACTTCATTGTGCCATATCCCATATGGCTCCATCTCTCCCCAGAGCTGCTAACCGCTGCCGAGCATGAACCCTGTAGAGGCTGCGCTATGAGTTCATGTTCTATTTAATGCTTATTTTTTTTTAAAACTACTCAAGAACCAAATGACAAAATCCGAAAATGACGCCACAACCAGCAAGCACAGCGCGAGGCAGACAGCTTAACCGACAACATTTTGGAGATCCAATGAGCCGTAAAGACCCGACCTTGACTACCTTGAACTTGGATCACATGGTCAACCCCGAACATGAGTTTCCACAAACAATAGCCGTATACTTCAATTTATTGAAGCTGCCACTTTACACTTTCAAAATCCCCAACTGTGTTAGTAGAAAGACAGAATCTATGCCACCTTTGTACCACATGTGTAGATTGAAGCAGTGATGATGTTTGGTGTGTAATTCAACCACAGAGAATTCAACTGGTTCAGTTCACATCATGCACCTGCCGAGACAACATATGCCAGGTTGTGCAATTTGTTGTTTCTCTCATTTGTTAGAAATGTCTGTTCATGTTTTGTCATCTGGGTGCAATGTTCATCTGGATAAGGCAGACACATACCCAGGCACTGGGGCACGTGCAAAACTCATGTGCCAGGGCAGTTAACAAACCACAGTACAGTCTTAATACAAGAACAAGGCAGTTTATTTATGTGTGGCGATATTTCACAAATGACATTTCATGGCAAGCAACGAGATGGCTGTCACTGTGGAGATTCAATACTCCCTAGTCTATGGTGATGATGAGGATATTTACAGCTGATGAGTGCACGCAAACACATGTACACAAATAACAAGCCAATAACAAGGTGCAAACAAACATCTTGACCACAGGTGCAAACACATGTATATAAGATTCCTTCCCACCTCCACACACACATGCGAGAGTGGTGTGCATGCAGTAACATCCAAATGTTCACCTGAACTGTTGTGTGTGTGTGGTTAGATCTAGAACCATAGGGAAGTATGGAAGTATCTTCTATGAGAGAGAGAGAGAGAGAAGAGAACTATATACAGACAGGCACAGAGAGAGAGAGATACACAAGACAGACAGAGAGAGAGAGAGAGAGAGAGAAAGATAGGAAGATAAGATCTGGGTGCTGTCAACAGCAGGAATCAACTATGATAACAGCAAACACCATAACATATCATAGCTGGCTGCTGCTTGTTAACACACACACACATTATGACTGGCTGTGTTACACACACATGACGTATTATGGCTGGCTGTATGTTACACACATGACACATTATCATGGCTGGCTGTTAACACACACATGACACATTATGTCTGGCTGTATGTTAACACATACACGACACATGGCTGGCTGTATGTTAACACACACATGACACATTAACATGGCTGGCTGTTTAACACACGACACATCATGGCTGACTGTATGTTAACAACCACACAGGACACATCATAGCTGACTGGCTGTATGTTAACACACATCACATCATCGTGACTGCTGTATATTAACACACACAACAAATCATGGCCATCTGCTAACACACAATGATATGCTTAGATATGGTCTTCTATTACAAAGACAGAAACACACTGCCATACCTCCCCTTCAATTGACGCTGAGGAGGGTAGAGAAAGAGAAGATAACTCAGCCTTATACTCAACAGCCATTATGTAATGCTAAAATAAAAGAGACATTGTGACATCAGTGGAAGACAGCAGCCAGACAGCCAATCAAATGGCAACTGATGACATAACTAAACATTTGCTGGATAACATAACAAATCATTTCCGTGGCTGTGCCCATGTTGATTCTTGAGTTAAGACATCAGAAAACATCAAAGATTACACAAACTAAAATTCTCCACAGTAAAAGATGTCCACGTAAAAAAATGGAGTTGTAAACACAACATATGTTGCTGTCATTAAAAACATCAGTGAGGTACCACATCATATGAATGAACACAATACATAATAGATGAGTAAGAACAAATTCCTGGACAATGAAATGTAGACTCCATTAAAAACTTGGTGATGTTATCCGTCAATGAAAATAGCCGCACAAGAATCCATAAAAATGTCTCATTGTACAAAAGTCAGTCTATTCAAAATCCTCGTCATCACTGGAGAAGTTATACTTGACTGGAGCCTTTGCCCTGCCTGTGACAACTCGTGGAGCGGGCAGTGCACCCTCCAGGTCATCATCTGACTCGCTGTCCTTGAGTGCTTTCTTCTGCAACATAAGAGAGCAGGGTCAGATTACACATTCAAGGACATTCTGGACAGCAGGATCAGATTACACATTAGAGGAAGCTCTTTTCCTGTGATTATGTTTCAATGATGCAACGTTAACAAACACATCATGTTTCAAACTTAAACAAACAGATGTATGTAACAGGAAAGACATTGATTCTAAAGTTAACAAAGAGAATTGTGTGTCTAACTCTGCTAATGTTTCCAATATTTTGCCAAAGATCATGTATCTTCTTCTTCTTCTTCTTCGTTCATCCGGAGTTTTTTTTTTCCGGATGTGATTGCGTTGTGCCTGTTTACAGCAGAGCTGCGTTCTTGCGCCGTTAGGCTGACACATCCGACTTCTGCGGGCATTTGTTGACCGGGCTAACCTTCCCGGGGGTTTCTTAGGACGTTTGACTCTCGCTGGTGTGGTGTTATCTCCCATCCTAGCTGGCCCATATAGAACAGCCAAAGACATCCTGGTCAGCCCTCAAGGGAAGGCAGGGGCAGACCATGGGCATTCCCCGCCATCCAAGGAGGCTTCCATACTTGCAGAGCCATCACACAGCGCTCTGGTACTGGGCTCACCCAAGGAATCGTCACGTCCTGCACATGGCTGCTTAGCCTCACTTCCGTATATTGGGCCTTCCGTTCACCATAGGCTGTTCTTCCGGAAACCAGAAGAATGCAGTGTGCAGATGACATCCACACAGTGAGCTTTCGACTCGGACTTTCCGCGCAATGGATTTGCTATCCGAGCAATATTCCATTTCGTACCACTAGGTCACTTTTTCCACCTTATTTGAAGCCCACACAGTGAGCTTTTGATTCGGACTTTCCACGTAATGGATTTGCTATCCAAGCAATATTCCATTTTATGCCTCTGGGAGGCTTTTGTAACCGACATACCTGTGGTATGAAGTGTGGCAGTCTGAATACTACTTCATACACCTTTAAATGTCAACCTGTATGTAGTTAAAGTAAGCTGCGGTCAACTTGAGCTTCTTGATATCTTCATAGAGCGTGTCCTCAAATGAAGCAGGTGTGGGCCAAAATATCTTTCTCTGTTCTGCATATATTGGGCAATCCTGCAGCAAATGTTTTGCTGTCATTTTTCCAGTTCGACAATTACATTCATCGGTATCTCCTATTGTTAGTTTATTGAACAAGTGGTATTTCAGCCTGTTATGTCCTGTGCGGAGTCTGAAGATTGCTCTGAATACTACTTCATACACCTTTAAATGTCAACCTGTATGTAGTTAAAGTAAGCTGCGGTCAACTTGAGCTTCTTGATATCTCCATAGAGCTTGTCCTCAAATGAAGCAGGTGTGGGCCAAAATATCTTTCTCTGTTCTGCATATATTGGGCAATCCTGCAGCAAATGTTTTGCTGTCATTTTTCCAGTTCGACAATTACATTCATCGGTATCTCCTATTTTTAGTTTATTGAACAAGTGGTATTTCAGCCTGTTATGTCCTGTGCGGAGTCTGAAGATTGCTACTTGTTCTCTTCGGTCGAGTTTGTAATATGCATCATCCATCTGGTGGCCTGGATGCTCTGATTCCCATTTGGTTTTATAGGTGCTTTTTATCAACCTCTTTGCCTCATTGTAAGTTATGTCTATGTCAGGCTGTGGTAGTCGTCCGCCCTCTTTTGCCAGTCTGTCAGCCTCTTCATTTCCAGGTATACTGCAATGTGATGGGATCCACTGTATTACAACTTTTTTGGATTTCTGGCTTAGACCATGGAGTGCTGCTCTTAGGTCAGCTATTTCTGTGCTGTTATTGCTCTTCAGTATTGAGACTGCTGACTTTGCATCTGTGAAGATAGCTATTTGCTTCTTTTTATTTTCCTCCATCAAGAGCATTTCTGCTGCAGTTTTCAGAGCCTCTACCTCTGCTTTGAAGTTACTTGAAAACTTTCCAGTTGCCACTGAATGTGTTTTTTTCACTCCATTTTTTAAATTTAGGAGAATTCCTCCTCCTCCATTCTCTATTGAATTTTTGGCTGATCCATCTGTATATGCATGGGTCCAATTGCTGCTTGGGTAATGTTCTTTTATGTAGTTTAGGGTTATTTCTCTTCTTTCAGTTTCATGCTGAGTGTTCTTTTTCTCAATACCAGGAATGTTTTCTATCATCTCAGGCAGTTGCTGCTGTCTCCAAGCTGGGAAGTTGTGTGCATAGTAAATGGGCTTGACTGTTGATATGTTAAGTATGGGATCTGCCCTAATCTTTCGTTTTGCAGTTTCTACAAAGTTGCTACGCTTCAGTCTTCCTTTTCCAAAACCATTAAACCTGTTATACATAGGGTGGTCTGTCAATCTTCTAAATTTTTCTGCTTGTTGCTGGGCTCTGCTATCTCTTCTGTCCTGCATTGGTTGTAAACAAGTGATCTTTTCTAGTTCATTAATAGGCGTTGTCTTCAGGCTTCCAGTTATGATTCGCATTCCTTGGTTTTGGACTCTACTTATTTTGTTAAAGTTTGACTTAGCTGCTGTTGCCCAAGCTGCAATGCCATATTCCAGTACTGGCCTCACCCGTCCAGTATATAGCTTCTTGAGAACTTTCTCATCTGCTCCCCACGTTGTACCAGCAAGCTTTTTCATGATTGCCATTCTTTGCTTTGCTCTTGTTCGATTTTTCTCAACCTGTGTTTTCCATGTCAGGCGACGATCAAAGGTGACTCCGAGATAGTTTGGATTTTCTTCATGGCACAATATTTTTCCATTCAATACCAGCTTAGGTTGCCGAGTTTTATTTGAGAGGGAGAACACTGTGCATGTTGTTTTCTCCTCACTTATCTTCACTAGCCATGATTTTGACCAGTCCTCTAGTGCTAATAGGGCTTGCTGTATACTGCTGTTAGCTGTACTAATATATTCTTCAGATGTCCATATGGCTAGGTCATCTGCAAAGGATGATGTGTGTACTCTGGCTGGAAAATTTTCCGTGATATCGTTTATATATGCTAGGAATAATGTTGGTGAAAGAACTCCTCCTTGGGGGACACCTTGCTCCAACAGCATCATTTTGCTGGTTTGTCCTTGTACTTTTGTCCTGGCAGTTCTGTTCTCAAGGTAGTGGCTGATCCATTTGTACATTTTCCTACAAACATGCATTTTTTTGCAGTTTTACTTTCAGTCCTTCCTTCCATACTTTATCAAATGCTTTCTAAATCTATCCAGACCGCTAGTGTGTGCGTTTTCTCTTGGAAGGCATCCTCTATTTCCTGAGCTATATAGGTTATTTGATCTTCAGTAGATCTGTACTTTCTGAATCCTGCTTGGTGTGGTGTTAAGAGTTTGTTTTCTTCCAGATGCCATGTTAGCCTGCCATTGATAATGCGTTCCATTAATTTTCCTACACAGCTAAGTAGACTGATAGGTCGATAGCCATTTGGTTCTTCCAGGTCTTTTCCTTTCTTTGGGACTGGTATTAGTATAGCTTCCTTCATTAGGGCAGATCCTATACTTAACATATCAACAGTCAAGCCCATACACAATGCACACAAGTTCCCAGCTTGGAGACAGCAGCAACTGCCTGAGATGATAGAAAACATTCCTGGTATTGAGAAAAAGAACACTCAGCATGAAACCGAAAGAAGAGAAATAACCCTAAACTACATAAAAGAACATTACCCAAGCAGGAATTGGACCCATGCATATACAGATGGATCAGCCAAAAATTCAATAGAGAATGGAGGAGGAGGAATTCTCCTAAATTTAAAAAATGGAGTGAAAAAAACACACTCAATGGCAACTGGAAAATTTTCAAGTAACTTCAAAGCGGAGGTAGAGGCTTTGAAAACTGCAGCAGAAATGCTCCTGATGGAGGAAAATAAAGAGAAGCAAATAGCTATCTTCACAGATGCAAAGTCAGCTGTCTCAATACTGAAGAGCAATAACAGCACAGAACTAACTGACCTAAGAGCAGCACTCCATGGTCTATGCCAGAAATCCAAAAAAGTTGTAATACAGTGGATCCCATCACATTGCAGTATACCTGGAAACGAAGAGGCTGACAGACTGGCAAAAGAGGGCGGACGACTACCACAGCCTGACATAGACATAACCTATAATGAGGTAAAGAGGTTGATAAAAAGCACTTATAGAACCAAATGGGAATCAGAGCATCCAGGCCATCAGAAGGATGATGCATATTACAAACTCGACCGAAGAGAACAAGTAGCAATCTTCAGACTCCGCACAGGACATAACAGGCTGAAATACCACTTGTTCAATAAACTAAAGATAGGAGATACCGATGAATGTAATTGTAGAACTGGAAAAATGACAGCAAAACATTTGCTGCAGGATTGCCCAACGTATGCAGAACAGAGAAAGATATTTTGGCCCACACCTGCTTCATTTGAGGACAAGCTCTATGGAGATATCAACAAGCTAAAGTTGACCACAGCTTACTTTAACTACATACAGGTTGACATTTAAAGGTGCATGAAGACCCAGAGGCATGAAATGGAATATTGCTTGGATAGCAAATCCATTATGTGGAAAGTCCAAATCGAAAGCTCGCTGTGTGGGCTTCATAAGAGGTGGAAAAGTGTCTTAGTGGCACAAAATGGAATATTGCTTGGATAGCAAATCCATTACGTGGAAAGTCCTAATCAAAAGCCCATTGTGTGGGCTTCATAAAAGGTGGAAAAGTGTCCTAGTGGCATGAAATGGAATATTGCTTGGATAGCAAATCCATTACGTGGAAAGTCCGAATCAAAAGCCCACTGTGTGGGCTTCATAAAAGGTGGAAAAGTGTCCTAGTGGCACAAAATGGAATATTGCTTGGATAGCAAATCCATTACGTGGAAAGTCCGAATCGAAAGCTCACTGTGTGGATGTCATCTGCAGACTGCATACTTCTGGTTTCCGGAAGAACAGCCTATGGTGAACGGAAGGCCCAATATACGGAAGTGAGGCTAAGCAGCCATGTGCAGGACGTGACGATTCCTTGGGTGAGCCCAGTACCAGAGCGCTATGTATCGGCTCTGCAAGTATGGAAGCCTCCTTGGATGGCGGGGAATGCCCATGGTCTGCCCCTGCCTTCCCTTGAGGGCTAACCAGGATCTGTGGCTGTTCTATATGGACCAGCTGGGATGGGGGATAACACCACAACAGTGAGAGTCAAACGTCCGAAGAAACCCCCGGGAAGGTTAACCCGGTCAACAAATGCCCGCAGAAGTCGGATGTGTCGGCCTAACGGCGCAAGAACGCAGCTCTGCTGTAAACAGGCACACCGCAATCACATCCGAAAAAAACAAAACGGATGAACGAAGAAGAAGAAGAAGAAGAAGAAGAAGTACAGCTTCCTTCCTGTCTGTGGGACTATTCCCCTCTTCCAGCTGTAATTTAGGACTGCTAGTAGTTTCTTTTTTGCCTTTGTCCCTAGTCCTATTAGCATTTCATTTGTGATTCCATCCTTTCCTGGTGATTTCTTCTTTTTTAGGGTATTCATTGCCTGTTCCATTTCTTCCATTGTTAGATTTGCCATCATATATTCTGCTGCTGTCTCTGTATTACTATGATGTATCTGTATATCTTTGATTGCTTTCTTCTGTTCGGTTGTAATATCAATGTGGTTTGCACTGGCATAGTGTTCCATTAGTGTATTTGCAGCCTTTTTTCCTGTAAGCAAGGCATTTCTTTGTTTAATTGTTATTTGTTTGTTTCTAGGTCCTTCATTGTTCAGATCATGTATCTAATGTTAACAAAAGGAATCATGCCTCTAACATGACCAATGTTTTCAACACTACCATAGATCAGATATTGAATGTTAACAAAGGGAATCGTGTCTCCAACATGACCAATGTTGTTTCCAACACTACCACAGATCAGGTATCTAATGTTAACAAAGGGAATCACAAACATGACCAATGATGTTTCAAACACTACCACAGATCGCGTATCTAATGTTAACAAAGGGAATCATGTCTCTAACATGACCAATGATGTTTCCAACACTATCACAAATCAGATATCTAATGTTAACAAAGGGAATCATGTCCATAACATGACCAATGATGTTTCCAACACTATCACAGATCAGGTATCTAATGTTAACAAAGGGAATCATGTCTCTAACATGACCAATGATGTTTCAAAAACTATCACAGATCGGATATCTAATGTTAACAAAGGGAATCATGTCTCTAACATGACCAATGATGTTTCCAACACTATCACATATCAGGTATCTAACGTTAACAAAGGGAATCATGTCTCTAACATGACCAATGATGTTTCCAACACTATCACAAATCATGCATCTAATGGTAACAAAAGGAATCATGTCTCTAACATGACCAATGATGTTTCCAACTCTACCACAGATCATGTTTCTAATGTTAACAAAAATCAATCAATCACAAAGTGTCAATCGCACTAGACAACCAAATGCAAATATTCACAGACAATCAAATCACAAATGTTCACACATCAATGAAACATACCTTTCCTTTGGCTGCCTTTTTAACAGGGATAAAGCTGTCTGAATCAGAATCAGCTTCTTTACTGCGTTTTTTAGCTGGAGCCTTTTTAGCAGGTTTGGAAGGCTTGTCTTCATCAAAAGTTACAGCTGGCTTTTTCTTGATGACTTTCTTGGGGGCTGCACCTAAACCAGAGTCAAACATGGTGAAATCAGTGCTGAAATGGTTCAAGAAACAAAGCCTTAGTATTCTGTCGTACGGCTCACCTTTGTGAGCCATACTGCTGGCATCTTGTCGTACTACTCCCCTTCGTGGGCCAAACTGTTGGCATATTTTCCCCACTGTGGAAATTCCCCTCAATTGTGTGTGATTCTATGGAATTATACAATATTCTATTGTGTGCTTATAAGCCGTATTGCCCAAACAAAAGATCATCATCATCATCAAGTGCCATGCCGGCCGGCATAGGCGTTCATGCTGATGATATTCCTCAAGGCCACTGTCCGAATCCACCCAACATCATTTCTCTTGGTCTGCATCTCTTTCCCTCGATCTTTCCAGTTTGTCTCTTTCTTACTGTTGTTTCATTAGCCTCTTTCGGGCAGTCGTTGTTAATTACTTTGGCAGTGCAAGGAATTTGCAACATGAAACAAAACATACAAGGGCCACAAACACCAGAAACAACCACATCTCTCATCTACATGCCAGAGTGATCAAACAAAAAATATCACATATTGTTCTGTGTTTTTAACTATTGTTATGGGTCAAATGTCTCAGAAACTGTATGTTGGTGTTTTGCCTATTGGTATGAGTCAAATATTTAAGAAACCATGTGTGTTTTTGCCTGATAATATCAATCAAATATTTCAGCTTTTAGAAAACATTGTATGCCTGTGTTTTTCCCTGACGGTATCAGTCAAATATTTCACAAGATCTTGTATGTAGGTGTTTTTGCCTGTTGGTATGAGTCAAATATTCAACAACAACAAAACATTGTATGATGGTGTTTTTATAAGTCATCTACAAGTTAAAGGGGTTTTCTATAGTCTCAGCCTATGACTGTACCAATTGTCAGCTCTGTCAATCTCTTCATCATCTCTGGTGTTGATGTTACTAGGAATTAAACCTACTCAAATCAGTGTCTTCAAACAGGCTGTCTGCCTTACGTCTTTACTGAAAGTTTGTCTAAAACGATTCCACCACAACTGCACAATCTAATTTAATTTCTCTGCAAGTGTCAAATCGGAAACACCTAAAAATTCTCTTTTGTTGGAGGTTGCCATTTTGTGGTTAAATTACATTTATGACACTTTCCTCTATTTCACAGTCAATTTACAATGTATCGGAAGTCCTCAAATCTGCTGTTTATGAACTCTTCACATTTTGTGTTTTCAAAAATATGTATTATTGGGCATAAGATGTGAAATCTGCCCTAAAACATAAGCCAACCGAGTTAGGCCCTACACTGCTGTGATGATGAAAAGCTGATTGAATCGGCTGCTACACTCCTGTGATCAGGCAAAAGTTGCTTTAATCAGCTCCTGCACCTCTGTAAGGATATAGAGCTGCAAAACTTCCGTGAAATGTATCTTCTGTCCATTTAAGCTGTCCACAATTATAGGGTTAATACACAAGTGTGCGGGAGATACAGGGAAATGCACAAGTGTGTGGGAGATACAGGGAAATGCACAAGCAAGTGTGTGGTGGTGATGGTAGTGGGGGAAGGGTGTGTTGTAAGAGAGTATATGATATATAAATGATAAACAAGACAAACCTTTTTCCTTGTCAGCTTTTGTGGCCACTGATTTGCTTGCTGGTTTAGGCTTGAAGAGGTCGTCACAGTCATCGTTGTTGTCATCATCATCACTGAGTGGGTACAACTCCTTGTTGCTAAGTACTGAAGACAAACACAGCAATCAGTATCTGGTGTTCATTGAGAGACTCAAGAATCTAGGCTAGCACACACCTGATGATAGTGCCGCTCTAGACCTATCTGACATCTATAGACCTGCTCTATGATGACATGCCTAGATGTCACACATGTCCCTCCCAAGCACCCTTGGTGTGTATACACCCGATCTGGAGCAGATTCTAGCCTCTCCCCAAAACTCTCTGTCATCCGATATGCTGATATTTGTTGACCGGCAGCTTCAGCCTTCCTCACTTCCCCTACCTCTCACATGAGGCTAATGTGCCTCACAAATGTCATATTTTGATGAGTGAAGCTCTCAGTATCTCCATCTCTGACCAAGACATCATTCTCCGCAACACCTGCCTCACCATTCAATGACTCATGCCCAACACTGTCATCCCCACAGAAGTGTAGGTCACACACAACTTGACAGTAAATGCATCTTTATACTCACAATATTTTAGTCCTTGAAGTTGCTTTCTTGTACAAGAATCATTGACTATGGCGATTCTGTTATCTGTGTGCCACATCTTGCGTCAGATGGTATGTAGCCTGGCTACTGAAGAATACTGGCCTGTTTTATGTTGTCTTTACTATACATAAAACATACAGATGTTGGGATGTGGCTGTCCTGGAAACTCCTGTGCATCAGTTTTGCTCACCTTTCATGAGAATCCCTCTTTCTCTCATCATTTCTACTAGAACTGTCTGCAGACTATTTCTATTTATAAACTCTGCTTTCAAACTCACATTTGTATATTTTGTATGCCAGGAGTACATGGGTGTAATAGGAAACAGACGAGCAGACAAGGCTGATGAGCATGACTGCCATGGGGAGCGGACACGCAGTGGACCAGAGTGAGATCCTGAAATCCCTCAAGGAGTAAATGATTCAAGGAATAGAAGCTAGACAAGAGCACCTGTAGGGAGCAGACGAGCAGTGGACCAGGCTAACATTCTGAACCCTCAAGTAGTAAATGATTCAAGGGACAGAAGCTAGACAAGAGCACCTGTTGGGAGCCACATAAGAATAGACGGCCAACAAAGAATTGGTGTTGTTAGTCGCAACACACTGAGAGAGATACTAAAGTCTGTTTACTTTTGTCTGCCCCAATATAAAATTCCATATCTCAGTAACCAACTGAGGGAAAACGATGAGATTTAGCATATAACCTTATCATTATGTCCACCCAACAAAAGAATTTTTGTTCTGGAGATTGTACAGCAGATTTCAAAGTTTGTTTATATGCGGTATATAATTTACGGGACAGAGATGAAGTCCATGTTATTAAATGTATATTAAATGTATTACCTCTTCACACAGAAACATTAGCGCTGAATAGTTAATTTTCTCGTGGGACATAGGATTGGCCTTATGACAAGTGCCGCACGTAGAGCCTTGTGTCATCATCCGATCTGGCGGAAAATTACTGTAAATCAAGTTTTTAGCGAGAAATCACTAGTTGTTCACTAAAACATCAAGAAATGTCGCCTCTTTCCATGATTTAAGCTGCCTTTGGACCTATCAAAGACATATTCCTTGGGTGGGGGTAAATATAAGACGGCAGGAAAAATTTCATAACGATGCAACAGACCGTTTTTTAAATAATTGATCGTGAATGAAGGCATTCATTTCTGGATAGACTATAGAAGAGGATCTGAGAAAATGTAGGCTAATATTTCACTTTCTCTAAATATTTTGGGTCTGTTTAATCAACAGTCTAATCGCTAGGAGGCTATACTGTTGTTATGAGTTGGGTCGGATGAGTATTTAATGCCTGTGCTCACGGTCAGCTATGAGAGGGAAAGCCCACTGCTCAGTGCATTCAGGCCTACAAAATGTGACGGTCCTCGCATATCACAGAACCCTAGCAGGACCTGGGGCATGTTGTTTTGAGCAGTCATGAGTGCCTTCCTGGTTGCTGTACCTGCAACAAAGTAAACAGTATCAGCCGTGTGACAGGTGATCAAGAGACAAGTGGCAAGAGGCACCTACCAGCCTTGCTATGTTTGGTTTCATCATCTCCACTGTCCGCGGACAAATCTGACAGCTGAACAGCTGTCTTCGTTTTCTTGGCTGCCGGCCTATGGGAGACACAATATCAGTCATGTCAAATCACCAATGGATTCCAATAAGCAAAAACATATCTGCTAATATCAACACTGACTATTTATAGAGAACTCACACTAAATAGTTATCTAATATCAACACCAACTATTTATAGAGAATTCACACTAAATAATTATTGAATATCAATACCAACCATTTATCTAATATTATCACCAACTATTTACAGAGAATTAACACCAACTATTTATCTAATATTAACATCATCTATTTATCCACCACCATCTACCTATCCATCAACATCATCATCTATTTATCCACCAACATTACCACCTATTTATTCACCAACATAACTATTTATCCACCAACATCAGCATATATTTATCCAACATCACCACCATCTACCTATCCACCAACACCATCTGCTTATCCACCAATACCTCCATCTACCTATCCACCAACAAGAACATCAAATTATCCACTAAAAAGATCTTCCGATTACCCTCTAACAAGATCAACCAATTATCCACTAACAAGACCATCCAATTATCCAATAATAAGAACACCCAATTACCCACTAACAAATTCATCCAATTACCCACTAACAAGATCCACTTAAAAAAAACATCCAATTACCCACTAACAAGATGATCCAATTACCCACTAACAAAAACATCAAATTATCCACTAACAAGATCATCAACTAACAAAAATATCCAATTACCCACTAACAAGATGATCCAATTACCCACTAATAAGATTATCCAATTACCCACTAACTAGATCCTCCAATTATCCACTAACAAGAACATCAAATGATCCACTAATACTTCATCCTTACTTAGCAGCTGTCTTCCTGCTAGCAGCTACCTTTGCAGGCTTGTGTGCAGGTTTCGGTGCAGGATTAGGTTTTGGCTTGTCCTCGTCATCAGACATTATCTTATCATCATCATAATTACTGAGGTCATCTGCTGCTCTATTCTCTGTTGCCATGGCTCCAGTTTCAGGATCATAAGCAACAAATCCTTTATTGTCTTCATCACTTTCCACTTCCTCTTCATTTTCAAAGGTATACTTGACTTTAGAAGCTGCAGGGCAAAACAAAGTGGGTGAGACAAGTCAACAATACAGTATTCTGAGTGTGTGAGGCAAAACAAGTCAACAATACAGTACTCTGAGTGTGTGAGGTGAGACATCAACAATACAGTACTCTGAGTGTGTGAGGTGAGACATCAACAATACAGTACTCTGAGTGTGTGAGGTGAGACATCAACAATACAGTACTCTGAATGTGTGAGGTGAGACATCAACAATACAGTACTCTGAGTGTGTGAGGTGAGACATCAACAATACAGTACTCTGAGTGTGTGAGGTGAGACATCAACAATACAGTACTCTGAATGTGTGAGGTGAGACAAGTCAACAATATAGTACTCTGAGTGTGTGAGGTGAGACAAGTCAACAATATAGTACTCTGAGTGTGTGAGGTGAGACAAGTCAACAATATAGTACTCTGAGTGTGTGAGGTGAGACAAGTCAACAATAAAGTACTCTGTATAAAGTGAGACAATATAACAGTAAAGTACTCTGAGTGTGTGAGGTGAGACAAGTCAACAATAAAGTACTCTGAGTGTGTGAAGTGAGACAAGTCAACAATAAAGTACTCTGTATAAAGTGAGACAATATAACAGTAAAGTACTCTGAGTGTGTGAGGTGAGACAAGTCAACAATACAGTACTCTGAATGTGTGAGGTGAGACAAGTCAACAACACAGTACTCTGAATGTGTGAGGTAAGACAAGTCAACAATACAGTACTCAGTGTGTGAGGTGAGACAAGTCAACAATACAGTACTCAGTGTGTGAGGTGAGACATCAACAATACAGTACTCTGAATGTGTGAGGTGAGACAAGTCAACAATACAGTACTCAGTGTGTGAGGTGAGACAAGTCAACAATACAGTACTCTGAATGTGTGAGGTGAGACAAGACAACAATAAAGTACTCTTGAGTGTGTGAGGTGAGACAAGTCAACAATAAAGTACTCTGAGACAAGTCAACAATAAAGTCCCTCTGAGTGTGTGAGGTGAGACAAGTCAACAATAAAGTACTCTGAGTGTGTGAGGTGAGACAAATCAACAATAAAGTAATCTGCATAAAGTGAGACAATATAACAGTAAAGTACTCTGAGTGTGTGAGGTGAGACAAGTCAACAATAAAGTACTCTGTAAACAAGTCAACAATAAAGTACTCTGAGTGTGTGAGGTGAGACAAGTCAACAATAAAGTACTCTGAATGTGTGAGGTGAGACAAGTCAACAATAAAGTACTCTGTATAAAGTGAGACAATATAACAGTAAAGTACTCAGTGTGTGAGGTGAGACAAGTCAACAATAAAGTACTCTGTATAAAGTGAGACAATACAACAGTAAAGTACTCTGAGTGTGTGAGGTGAGACAAGTCAACAATAAAGTACTCTGTATAAAGTGAGACAATATAGCAGTAAAGTACTCTGAGTGTGTGAGGTGAGACAAGTCAACAATAAAGTACTCTGTATAAGGTGAGACAATATAACAGTAAAGTACCAAAAGTGCTGTCTTGAGTGTGAATATCATGCCAACCAACTCTACTTCCCAAGGCATTTCCAAGTATCTATGTTAAGCTTGGTTGCCCTGACAGCTTAGCTCAATGTTTAAAATACACTTATACAAATAGGAATCGACAACCTCCAGGCTGACAGGCAAGCATATCTGCCACTGTGCCAATATGGCTGCCTGATGAAATCTGGTGATGACCCCAGGCATGTTCCACTGTGCCAACATTGCTGTATGGAGAAATATGGTGACGAGACAATCCACAGGCAAGTATGTTTGTCACTGTGCCAACGTGGCTGCCTGGAGAAATCTGGTGACGAGAGACATTCTCTGGGGTTACTCACCTGCTGCTCTGCGAGCTGTGTCCCTAGGTATGACCACATCTGAACCGAACCCTCCACTCTCATCCAAGTCACTCATGTCTGACACGTTGGAACCCTCACTGTCGGACCATGGGTTCTTCATCTTCATCTTCTTCTTCTGTTTTCTGGCTTTAGCTGGTGACCCAGTTTTTTTCTCACGAGCTAAAAGACAAAATACCATCAATGTGGTCAGTGAGTTTAATTCAATGTTGACCACATAAACGCTATATATGTGTTTTAGTGTCTGTGTGTGCCAGTATGTGAACATTCCCATGTTTGAGTGTATGTGCTCATGTGCAATATATTCATGTGCACGGACAAATGTATAAATATGCAAATTATCTTTTTTTATTATCTTACTATTATCTTAATTATAATTATCTACTTGGCAAGTCTAAATGGGTTGGGCTTGTCAATATGGGTGGGCTTGTCAACATAGGAGTTGAGTATGCTGAGCTTTCATGCTGTTGTGTAAAATAATCTTACAAGTATGGAGAAGTGTAGAATGAAGTTGAGTGCATGAAATGTGACATAAAGTCCTGGTATTGACAAGTTGAGTGCATGAAATGTGACATAATGTCCTGGTATTGACAAGTTGAGTGCATGAAATGTGACATAATGTCCTGATATTGACAGGTTGAGTGCATGAAATGTGACATGAAGTCCTGGTATTGACAAGTTGAGTGCATGAAATGTGACATAATGTCCTGGTATTGACAAGTTGAGTGCATGAAATGTGACATAATGTCCTGATATTGACAAGTTGAATGCATGAAATGTGACATAATGTCCTGGTATTGACAGGTTGAGTGCATGAAATGCGACATAATGTCCCTGGTATTGACAAGTTGAGTGCATCAAATGTGATATAATGTCCTGGTATTGACAAATTGAGTGCATGAAATGTGACATAATGTCCTGGTATTGACAAGTTGAGTGCATGAAATGTGACATAATGTCCTAGTATTGATAAGATGACAAGTAACAATAGCTGCAATAAAAGTAGCGAGACATTACATCTCAAAACATTGGTGGGCATGGGCCACTTTGTGCTGGTTACAGTCAACTCTGAGAAGAGGTCCTCTCATAGCTGGTCAACTATGGGACAGCTTTAGTTAACAGTTAACTATGAGATAATCTTGCTTACATGCAGCCAACTATGAGACAAGTCTTAGTTACATGCAGCCAACTATGAGACAAGTCTTAGTTACATGCAGTCAACTATGAAACAATCTTGGTTACATGCAGTCAACTTTGAGACAATCTAGGTTACATACATTCAAATATGATACAGTCTTGGTACATGCAGTCAACTACGAGATAATTATTGTTACATACAGTCAACTATAAGATAATCATGGTTACAGTCAACTATAAGATAATCATGGTTACATACAGTCAACTATGAAATAATTAAGGTTACATACTGTCAACTATGAGATAATTATGGTTACATACAGTCAACTATAAGATAATCATGGTTACATACAGTCAACTATAAGATAATCATGGTTACATACAGTCAACTATGAGATAATCATGGTTACATACAGTCAACTATGAGATAATCATGGTTACATACAGCAATCATCATCAACATCTGGTGATACACTTCCTCAAGCCCTAGACTTTATTATTAGATGGATTTTAGTGTGAGAGATGTGATGTGTACTTACGCACTGCAGATGCTCCACCTCTAGCCCTGCCTCTGCCACCTCTGCCTCCTCCTCTACCTCGGGTGGAAGTGGTGGTGGCAGTGGCAGAAACTCCATCCTCTTCTTTCTTGACATTATCAAAACTATTGCTCTGAGTGTCACCATCTTCCAATTCCTCAGATTTGATTTCCTCTGACTTTATCTGCAGGAAGTAACAGTTACATGATCACATGTGTGAACACACAAAACATGGACAGAAGAAAAACCAATGAGCAAGTTTTACAAGAGGCAAATGAAAACCGTAAACTGATTAAATTAGATGTAGACAGTCAAATCTTTATGAGAAAACATAAACTAGAGAACCTGGTGACAACTGGCAAGATTGAGTGGAAAAGAACAAGGGAAAGGCAGAGAAGTAAATACCTGGATGGCACGGTCAGGACAAGAACATAGAGCCAATCTACAACTCTGGTGGTCGTGTGAAATGGCGAAATATGACAGCACTCTCTCATCAGCATGGCACATTATGATAATGAACACACAAGCCACCTGTGCACTAACAGTACGCATGAACATTAACATACACAGTATATGAGCATACTAACAGTACGCATGAACATTAACATACACAGTATATGTGCACACTAACAGTACACATTAATGTTAACATACACAGTATATGTGCACACTAACAGTACACTATTGTTAATATACACAGTATATGTGCACACTAACAGTACACATTAATGTTAACATACACAGTATATGTGCACACTAACAGTACACATTAATGTTAACATACACAGTTATATGTGCACACTAACAGTACACAATGTTAACATACACAGTATATGTGCACACTAACAGTACACATTAATGTGAACATACACAGTATATGTGCACACTAACAGTACACATTAATGTGAACATACACAGTATATGTGCACACTAACAGTACACATTAATGTCAACATACACAGTATATGTGCACACTAACAGTACACATGAATGTTACCATACATGGCATATGTGCATACTAACAGTATCCTCTTATGATAGCACTCTTATCGGCATGGCACATTATGATAATGAACACACAAACCACCTGTGCACACTAACAGTACACATGAGCGTTAACATACACAGTATATGTGCACACTAGCAGTACACATGAACGTTAACATACACAGTATATGTGCACACTAACAGTACACATGAACGTTAACATACACAGTATATGTGCACACTAACAGTACACATGAACATTAACATACACAGTATATTGCACACTAACAGTACACATGAACATTAACATACACAGTATATGTGCACACTAACAGTACACATGAACATTAACATACACAGTATATGTACACACTAACAGTACACATGAGTGTTAACATACACTATATAACTTTACATTATATTTAAGATTATAAAACATATCTGTGAAGTGACATTATACAACTTTACATCTATGAAATGACTGATTGTGTAACTGAACAATTTTAAATTGATTGATTATACAACTTTACATCTCTGAAGTGATTGACTGAGGAACTGTGCATCTTTAAAATGACTTTATTATAGGAACTGTGCATCTTTAAAATGACTTTATTATACAACTCCACACCTTTAAAATGACTGACAGTGTTAGTATTCATCTGTGACATACAAGCCCGCTTGCTATCATTCCTCCAAGCATAATAATCTACAACATGTCATATCTGTTGATACAAAACTAAGTCTGAGACACAATCCATACCCTGTCTTTGAACAGTTTCTTAGCAGCATCTTTCTCCACCTTAGATTTGACAGCTGAGCTGATCTTGGGCACCACCCTCCTGCCCATAGGTGAGGGCATGATGTCCACAATTGGTTGCTTGACTTTCTGTGGCTTGCCTGTCTTGCCCAATTTGACTGGCTTTGCAGCTGTTGCTGACTCCTTCTCTAGTCGCTCCACTTCCTGCACAACATCAAATGTATATATTCTACTTAGGATATCACTATAAACACTCAGAATGTAGATAGTAGAGAGTAGTGATAGACAGCAGAGGTAGACAGTAGTGGCAGGCAGCAATGGTAGACAGCAGTGCAAGCAGTAATGGTAGACAGTAGTGACAGGCAGCAATGGCAGACTGGTGATAGGCAGCAATGGTAGACAGCAGTGCAAGCAGTAATGGTAGACAGTAGTACAGAGCTGCATGTTTCAATTACAGACACAAAATAAGGAGCATCCATTAGATCTTTTCCCCAAGGCATGCTGGTGTGCTGGGAAACAAGTAAGCCAACACACTGACTGGATCTGCTCCTCTGGGTGGGGTATTGGTGCATGATAAGGTAGGGCTCTTTGGGATCGTGTGTAGTGTGGAAGAACAGATACACCACCATGGAGAAAATTGTGCAGGGAGTGACCAGAGGATTTGGTCGACATTCAGTTCTCTGAGAAGGGGCCACATATACAAAACATCAGATCACAACTGGTACCGTTGGGACTCTTCACTGGTTGTTGAAGATCAGAAAAGAGCGTATATGGGAATATTCCATGTGCTGTGATACCAGTTTTTTTTACTCAAAAACAGTGATGGCAGACAGCTACAGTAGTTGAAGACAGAGGTGGTAGATAGCAATGGTAGACAGTAATAGTAGACAGTTGTGGCAGACAGGCATGGTAGACATTAGTGGTATAGACAGTAGTGGGAGACAGCAATGGCAAGCAGCAATGGTAGACAGCAGTGGTAGAGGGCACTCTAAGACAGGTGTGGTAAAGGGCAGTGGTAAACAGCAGTGAAAGACAAGTGGCAGAAAGCAGGGGCAGACAGCAATGGTAGAGCAATGGTAGCAGTTGTAGAGGGCAATGGTAGCTGTGGTAGAGGGCAAAGGTAAACAGCAGTGAAAGACGAGTGGCAGAAAACAGTGGCAGACAGCAATGGCAGACAGAAGTGGTAGAGGACAATGGTAGACAGCAGTGAAAGACAAGTGGCAGAAAACAGTGGCAGGTAACATAGCAGACAGTAGTGGCAGACAGTATTGGTAGAAAGTATTGGTAGAAAGTAGAGGCAGACAGTAGTGACAGACAGTAGAGGTAGACAATACTGACAGACAGTAGAGGTAAACATTAGTGGCAGACAGTAGAGGTAGACAGTAGTGGCAGACAGTAGAGGTAGACAGTAGTGGCAGACAGTAGGAGACAATAGTGGCAGACAGTAGAGGTAGACAGTAGTGGCAGACAGTAGGAGACAATAGTGGCAGACAGTAAGAGGTAGACATTAGTGGCAGAAACTAGAGGTAGACATTAGTGGCAGAAACTAGAGGTAGACATTAGTGGCAGACAGTAGGAGACAATAGTGGCAGACAGTAGAGGTAGACAGTAGTGGCAGACAGTAGGAGACAATAGTGGCAGACAGTAGAGGTAGACATTAGTGGCAGACAGTAGGAGACAATAGTGGCAGACAGTAGAGGTAGACATTAGTGGCAGACAGTAGAGGTAGACAGTAGTGGCAGACAGTAGAGGTAGACAGTAGTGGCAGACAGTAGAGGTAGACAGTAGTGGCAGACATTAGTGGCAGACAGTAGAGGTAGACAATAGTGGCAGACAGTAGGAGACAATAGTGGCAGACAGTAGTGGTAGACATTAGTGGCAGACAGTAGGAGACAATAGTGGCAGACAGTAGAGGTAGACAGTAGAGGTAGACAGTAGTGGCAGACAGTAGAGGTAGACATTAGTGGCAGACAGTAGGAGACAATAGTGGCAGACAGTAGAGGTAGACATTAGTGGCAGACAGTAGGAGACAATAGTGGCAGACAGTAGAGGTAGACAATAGTGGCAGACAGTAGAGGTAGACATTAGTGGCAGACAGTAGGAGACAATAGTGGCAGACAGTAGAGGTAGACAGTAGTGGCAGACAGTAGGAAACAATAGTGGCAGACAGTAGAGGTAGACAGTAGTGGCAGACAGTAGAGGTAGACAGTAGTGGCAGACATTAGTGGCAGACAGTAGAGGTAGACAATAGTGGCAGACAGTAGGAGACAATAGTGGCAGACAGTAGTGGTAGACATTAGTGGCAGACAGTGGCAGATAGTAGGAGACAATAGTGGCAGACAGTAGAGGTAGACAGTAGTGGCAGACAGTAGAGGTAGACAGTAGTGGCAGACAGTAGAGGTAGACAATAGAGGTAGACAGTAGTGGCAGACAGTAGAGGTAGACCGTAGTGGCAGACAGTATGAGACAATATTGGCAGACAGTAAGAGGTAGACATTAGTGAAAGACAGTAGAGGTAGACATTAGTGGCAGACAGTAGAGGTAGACAGTAGTGGCAGACAGTAGGAGACAATAGTGGCAGACAGTAGAGGTAGACAGTAGTGGCAGACAGTAGGAGACAATAGTGGCAGACAGTAAGAGGTAGACAGTAGAGGTAGACATTAGTGGCAGACAGTAGAGGTAGACAGTGGCAGACAGTAGAGGTAGACATTAGTGGCAGACAGTAGAGGTAGACATTAGTGGCAGACAGTAGGAGACAATAGTGGCAGACAGTAAGAGGTAGACAGTAGAGGTAGACATTAGTGGCAGACAGTAGAGGTAGACATTAGTGGCAGACAGTAGGAGACAATAGTGGCAGACAGTAGAGGTAGACAGTAGTGGAAGACAGTAGAGGTAGACAGTAGTGGCAGACAGTAGTGGCAGACAGTAGTGACAGACAGTAGGAGACAATAGTGGCAGACAATAGTGGCAGACAGTAGTGGCAGACAATAGTGGCAGACATTAGAGGCAGACAGTAGAGGTAGACAGTAGTGGCAGACAGTAGATGTAGACAGTAGTGGCAGACAGTAGAGGTAGACAGTAGAGGTAGACAGTAGAGGTAGACAGTAGTGGCAGACAGTAGAGGTAGACAGTAAGAGGTAGACATTAGTGGCAGACAGTAGAGGTAGACATTAGTGGCAGACAGTAGAGGTAGACATTAGTGGCAGACAGTAGAGGTAGACAGTAGTGGCAGATAGTAGGAGACAATAGTGGCAGACAGTAGAGGTAGACAGTAGTGGCAGACATTAGAGGTAGACAGTAGAGGTAGACAGTAGAGGTAGACAGTAGTGGCAGACAGTAGAGGTAGACAGTAGTGGCAGACAGTAGAGGTAGACAGTAGTGGCAGACAGTAGGAGACAATATTGGCAGACAGTAAGAGGTAGACATTAGTGGCAGACAGTAGAGGTAGACATTAGTGGCAGACAGTAGAGGTAGACAGTAGTGGCAGATAGTAGGAGACAGTAGTGGCAGACTGTAGAGGTAGACAGTAGTGGCAGACAGTAGAGGTAGACATTAGTGGCAGACAGTAGAGGTAGACATTAGTGGCAGACAGTAAGAGGTAGATATTAGTGGCAGAAAGTAGGAGACAACAGTGGCAGACAGTAGAGACAGACAAAAACCCATACACATGCAAAAAACACAAGTGAACAGAGTACAAGCATGAAACACTGAAGCTGGTGGCATATCTACTCACATCCAGAACCACTAAGAAGGCTTCGATGTCATCCCTCCACAAATCTTTCGGAGTTTTCTTTCTCAACAATCGCAGTTCTTCGGCCTGTAAAAATAGTCAGGTCAGGTCACAAGCATGTCCAGGGCTAGGCTCAAATGTATGTATCCAATAACTAGAGATCTGATAAGGTGACAGACGGTGGAGTGACCTCTAAATATGCTAGGCCAGTTGTCATGATGGCCAAACACTGCACAATAACCACACACAGACTCACACTTTTCATTCCAGTTTGACTATGGCTAGCAGAATTCACAGCTGCTCTCTTTTTTCCCCCCCCTTTCCAAATTTGTCCCTAGTGTACAATTCTAAATTGTCACTCCAGGTGTTTCCCATGTTCCCAACCCGCTACAAGCCCTCATACAAGTGGAATATTATAAATGTCACTTTCTTTGACCACTATACTCTATACTGAACCTGTCTGTCATTGTGTTTTTGTCACATTTGTGTTATTGTTTATGGATCACTCATTGAGGGAATGATCATTCAATACTGGTGTAATGGTGAAATAATCAAAGCATCACTACAGAAACTCTTGTCTTCATCAACAACTGTTGTTATGCATGACATGATCATTCAACACTGGTGAAATAATCAAAACATCCCTACAGAACCTCTTGTCTTCCTCAACAACTGTTGTTATGCATATGATCATTCAATACTGGTGTAATGGTGAAATAATCAAAGCATCACTACAGAACCTCTTGTCTTCCTCAACAACTGTTGTTATGCATATGATCATTCAATACTGGTGTAATGGTGAAATAATCAAAGCATCACTACAGAACCTCTTGTCTTCGTCAATAACTTGTTATGCATATGATCATTCAATACTGGTGTAATGGTGAAATAATCAAAGCATCACTACAGAACCTCTTGTCTTCGTCAATAACTTGTTATGCATGATATGATCATTCAATACTGGTGTAATGGTGAAATAATCAAAGCATCACTACAGAACCTCTTGTCTTCGTCAATAACTTGTTATGCATGATATGATCATTCAATACTGGTGTAATGGTGAAATAATCAAAGCATCACTACAGAACCTCTTGTCTTCATCAATAACTTGTTATGCATGACTCATGGAAAGAATGATCATTCAACACTGGTGTAATGGTAAAATAATTAAAGCATCGCTGTGAACCTCTTGCCTTCATCAACAATTGTTGTTCTGGTGTGGGGTCTCAAGTGCCAGGTTCATCACAATTGTTGGCCTGAATCCACACAAGATTGGTGGCCAGTCTTTCCCTCAAGTAGCACAGGGGAGTGTACGCACTGAACCCTCGTCTGCCAGGCTGATGCCATTGTCAGTGTAACGTCCTAGCCATTACACCAACATCATCATGTTGCCATGCCAATAAACAGGAGCAGTCATGTTTCGCCATCTCACTTAATCACCAGAGTCATGGATCAGCTTTGTGTTCTTATCTCAACCATACCACATGGCCAAGCCATCCAGGTATTTACTTCTCTGTCTTCTCCTTGGTCTCTTCCCCTGGATCTTGCCAGCTGTCACCAAGTTTTCCAATTTATTTCTTCTCATAATGTGGCCAAAATATGTTTACTTCTAATTTCTCTAATCAGTTTACGGTTTTCATTTGTTTCTTGTAAGACTTGTTCATTTGTGTTTCTGTCTGTGCATGGCATTCTTTGCATTTTCCTCAGAAGCCATATTTCCACAGCTGTGAGATAGTTTTTCAGCTTGTCAGCTCATTGTCCATGCTTCACATCCATACAAAAGCAACCAATATGCTTGCTACAAAAACACAAGCCATGAAACAGGAACTTGCTGTGGGTGCGATGGTAATCTGGGATACAAATATATCAGCTCCAATAATCTTGGTGAATGAGCCGTATATGATCACTGCACAAACATGAAAACTACAACATGGAACATAAACACTATGTTATGAATGATCTAAGAACAAACATGTGGTGTAATAAAACTACAACTGTTGTGATAAACGATGATAGCGGAATGTGAAACAAACTCAACTATATATCTACTCTATATAACTATATATCAAACAACTATATATCTACTCTATATAACTATATGCCGGTCTCTCTGGCTGAGGGGTTAACCACTTTCTCCGTAATCCTGTTTATCACGCAGTCTCGTAGCAGGCGAGAACTGGGAGCGGTTTTGTCCCCCGCTGGTGACTTGCGAGATAAATGAGCCGGCCGCTCAGAAAGCAATGGCAAACTACTGAGCGTAATCTTGCCAAGAAATCAACAGACAGCTGAAAAATGCTGCTGTTTACAGCGATGTCCTGTATATAACTACTCCATATAACTATATATCAAACTCAACTATATATCTGTTCTATATAACAAACTCAACTATATATCTACTATACATAAATATATATCAAACTCAACTATATATCTACTCCATGTAACTATATATCAACCTCAACTATATATCTACTCTATATAACTATATATCAAACTCAACTATATATCTACTCTATATAACTATATATAACAAACTCAACTATATATCTACTATACATAAATATATATCAAACTCAACTATATATCTACTCTATATAACTATATATCAAACAACTATATATCTACTCCATGTAACTATATATCAAACTCAACTATATATCTACTCTATATAACTATATATCAAACTCAACTATATATCTACTCCATATAACTATATATCAAACAAATTTATCT
The DNA here is from genome assembly GCA_014155875.1 of Cepaea nemoralis. Classification (NCBI taxonomy): domain Eukaryota; kingdom Metazoa; phylum Mollusca; class Gastropoda; order Stylommatophora; family Helicidae; genus Cepaea; species Cepaea nemoralis. The sequence continues at coordinate 615,360 of JACEFZ010019047.1, read as the reverse complement.
ACTCTATATAACTATACATCAAACTCAACTATATATCTACACTACATAAATATATATATATATCAAACTCAACTATATATCTACTCTATATAACTATATATCAAACAACTATATGTCTACTCTATATAACTGTATATCAAACTCAACTATCTATAGTCACGATAAATAGATGTTAGTACTTCTCTTTACACTCTCTCATACAAACACACACTCAAACTACAGACTCACCTTGCTATCTCTCTGTTTACAGAGCTCTTCTTTCTTCTCTTTGGACAAATTCCAAAGTGGCATACCGAGGATGTAATTGAAGTCTGGCCCTGAGCTGTCTTCACCTTCCTCATCTGCATCCATCAGATCATCCTAACAAAGCATGTGATCATAATAGAAATATGTAGCTCAAACATTCAAACGTGCACCCACTATCATTATTTCATACCTCACATGCACACACAAACATTCAAACTTGGAGCTCTTCTGCTGAATTTATCATCACATGATACACTCCAAAATAGACCCTGCCATCCTCACACAGACCCTGCCATCCTCACACAGACCCTGCCATCCTCACACAGACCCTGCCACCCTCAAACAGACCCTGCCACCTTCACACAGACCCTGCCATCCTCACACAGACCCTGCCATCCTCACACAGACCCTGCTATCCTCACACAGACCCTGCTTCTCTACACAGACCCTGCATTTCTCACACAAATCCTGTTTCTCTCACACAGATCCTTCTTTTCTCACATATACCTCAACATCCAAGCACAGATCTCCTTCACATATACCCTACTGCTTCTCTCATACAGATCTTGTCTACCATATTGACTCATTCTTGCATACATGGTAGACTCATTCTTGCACATACATACCCTACTTCCTTCACACATATCCTACTGCTTCTCTCATGTAGATCTCGTCTACCATATAGACTCATTCTTGCACATACATACCCTATATCCTCCACACATATCCTACTGCTTCTCTCATACAGATCTTATCTACCATATAGTCTCATTTTTGCACAAACATCTCCTCCACACATATCCTACTGCTTCTCTCATACAGATCTTGTCTACCACATAGACTCATTCTCATACATGCAGACCTCATCTCCATCACACAGTCCCAGTCTCCCTACACACTTATTTCCCTCATATAAGACCTGGTCTCCCTACACACATATTCCCCTCATAAGAGCTGGTCTCCCTACAGACATTTCCCTCATATAAGACCCAGTCTCGCTACACACATATTTCCCTCATATAAGACTCAGTCTCCCTACACACATATTTCCCTCATGTAAGACCTGGGTCTCCCCACACACATATTTCCCTCCTATAAGACCTGGTCTCCCTACACACTTATTTCTCTCAAATAATACCCAATCTCCCTCACAAATCATCAGTTGAATATCTGACAATTGTGAACACTTACTTTTCCTTTAGTTCTGGGCCTCTTTCCAGGCCTTGACGGGATCTGAGTCGTAGCCTCTCCTCACCAGCATCTGAATTAGCTCTTTCTTTGGTTTATTCTCTGAAAGGACATGTCAATATGCTATTGTCACAGCAAGTCTAACATTCACATTCTCTGATAGTTTTATAACTGTGGTTAAGCATACTCTAGTTGGATAACTGTAGTTAATGTTGTCCTGCTGGATATCTGCAGTTAACATTCTCTAGTTGGATAACTGTAGTTACCATACTCTTATCTAGTTGGATAGCTGTAGTTAACATTCTCTAATTGGATAACTTTAATTAGCATTCTCTAGTTGGATAGCTGTAGTTAATATTATCTAGCTGGATATCTATGGTTAACACTCTCTTGCTGGATATTTGTAGTTAACATTCTCTAATAACATTCTCATATTCACTTACATCAACTATTGACTTATATTCACTTACCATCAATAAGTCTTACTTCAACTATTGTCTTATATTCATTTACAGCAATAACTCTCAAATAAACTATTCCCTCACATTCATTAACAACAACTGCTCAATCATTTGTCTCTCACCCACCTACAAACAATGACTGCTACACCCACAATTCCCTCACATTCACTGACAACAACTACATCAACTATTCCCTCTCATTCATTAACAACAAAATGCTACACCAACTATTCCCTCATATTCACTAATTCACTGACAACTGCTCCAACAACCCGTCATACTCACCGATAGTAATTGTTCCATCACATTTCTCCATGATAAACCTGGCAATGTTGTCCAACCTTAGTGACTCAGCAGCCAGCATGCCCTCAAGGTAGTCCTTGCGGCGATGGTAGTAAAGCATTCGAGTGGTAAAGAACTCTTGGAGGATATCTTCCACCTTTTCATAGCGTTTGATGCAGCCCTCATGGTTGAACAAGACCTGCACAAAGCATTTGTGGCAAGGGACTATATTAGGTGCACAAAAGATATTTTGCCTGTCACTAACAATTTTACAAATCACTTTTAGCAGTAAACAATATTTATTGTGAGCAATTATTTCGGCCTTACATCTCCATGTGGAGCATTTGCCCTCAACTAACTCATGCCACACCCTTTGTAGATGTACTAACATTTGTTGTGAGTCATATTAACTGTACTAAATATTTGTTTCATTACTACAGCTGTACTAAATATTTGTTATTTCATTACTTCAGCTGTAGTAAACATTTGTTGTTTCATTACTTCCGCTATACTAAACATTTGCTATTTTACTACTTCAGTTGTACTAAACATTTCATGTGAGTCATGTCAACTGTACTAAACATTTGTTTTGAGACATTACTTCAGCTGTAATAAACATCTGTTGTGAATCATTTTAGCTGTAGTAAACATTTGCTGAAGTCAGGTGTGCCCATGGAAATATCTCTGCTGTCTGACTGAGAGAATGGTACCAGAGACCTAGTCTGATGACCTGCCATGCTGAAGTCAGATGTGCCCATGGAAATATCTCTGCTGTCTGACTGAGAGAATGGTACCAGAGACCTAGTCTGATGACCTCCCATGCTGAAGTCAGATGTGTCCATGGAAATATCTCTGCTGTCTGACTGAGAGAATGGTACCAGAGACCTAGTCTGATGACCTGCCATGCTGAAGTCAGATGTGCCCATGGAAATATCTCTGCTGTCTGACTAAGAGAATGGTACCAGAGACCTAGTCTGATGACCTGCCATGCTGAAGTCAGGTGTGCCCATGGAAATATCTCTGCTGTCTGACTGAGAGAATGGTACCAGAGACCTAGTCTGATGACCTGCCATGCTGAAGTCAGGTGTGCCCATGGAAATATCTCTGCTGTCTGACTGAGAGAATGGTACCAGAGACCTAGTCTGATGACCTCCCATGCTGAAGTCAGATGTGTCCATGGAAATATCTCTGCTGTCTGACTGAGAGAATGGTACCAGAGACCTAGTCTGATGACCTGCCATGCTGAAGTCAGATGTGCCCATGGAAATATCTCTGCTGTCTGACTGAGAGAATGGTACCAGAGACCTAGTCTGATGACCTGCCATGCTAGTCAGGTGTGCCCATGGAAATATCTCTGCTGTCTGACTGAGAGAATGGTACCAGAGACCTAGTCTGATGACCTGCCATGCTGAAGTCAGGTGTGCGCATGGAAATATCTCTGCTGTCTGACTGAGAGAATGGTACCAGAGACCTAGTCCTGATGACCTCCCATGCTGAAGTCAGATGTGCCCATGGAAATATCTCTGCTGTCTGACTGAGAGAATGGTACCAGAGACCTAGTCTGATGACCTGCCATGCTGAAGTCAGATGTGTCCATGGAATTATCACTGCAGTCTGACTATGGCAAGGTGACATCCAGATCGCTATGAGTACATCACGCATGCTACGGTAGGCTGACACACAAATTAAATTCTCATCCAAGTATAACATCATAATAGCAAATAATGACGTCATTCGGCGGTCTGTGGTAAAAATACCCAGCAGTAGTAGGGATGGCAATTATTACCACTGAACAGATTGAAGCTGATGTTGTATTTTGCTCTTCCCTATCTTCAACCTCTTACCTAGCCCTATAAAATCAATGGGACTGGGGATTTAATTTTTACTTCACCACCGAGTACTTGGTTAAAGTGGGATATGCAATTAGTATGATAGTATCAGAAATTTTTACTTCACCACCGAGTACTTGGTTAAAATGTGATATGCAGTTAGTATGACAGTATCGGAAATGGGGGGTACGGGGTGTCAGGAATTGGTAGCACCTTTGGTAAGGATGACTCTCATGTCCTTGTCAGGACCCATCCCCCACTGGTCCAGGCCTGACACCCAGCTCACACCTGTGGCTCCTAGTAGCTGTCAGCATGCGACAGCGGCCACCCCCGGGCAAGAGCTGTGAGAGGCTGGCTAAATCAGGCACGGGTAGCCGATTTGGTGTCAAACCAAGCGGTGAATTAGGTATGCCTACCCAGCATGTGAAGACAGGATTCGGCAGACTGCGCGGAAGAAATCATTCGTGATTCAACGGGCAAGACTGGTTTACCTGCAAAGCGTTGTGGAACGTAATGAGCACTGCAAGGCACGTAGAGCGCCCTGGTCATCCATTGCACCTGTATTCGTCTCCAGTCGTCTCGACTTGTCTTGCCACTGGACTCAGATGGACTCAGGCGAGAGAGTGAGGTTGACGAATTGCGAAACGCTTCCTCACTTTAATCCAATTCATCGCGCAAGTCATTCTTCATCCAACGTCATATATCACCTTCAAGCCCTGTGGCGATGGGCGAGCGGTGAAGCGGCAGGCGTGGGTACGCTGGCAGCCGTAGTCACAGACCTGCACACAGGCGGCTCAGGCCATATGGTGGTCTTCTACTGACCGGAGCAGCAGTGGGATTCGGCAGCCCCCTGAGCGACTGAGCAACCCTCTATAGGAACACACTGCTCACCTCCATAGCATGAGGAAGGGGCTGGAAAAGGTGCCCTAAACATTGTCTGCTCCATCACTACCTAACCAGCTAGCCGCGGTTGGTGGGTACCCTAAACCCTGCAGTCGACATACAAACAAAGAAAAAACAGGAAAAGCTAAAAGAGCAAACCATATTCCCATAACAATCGGAACTTGGAATGCACGCACCCTACTTGACATAGACGGCAGCGTCGGGTCCAGAGAGACAAACAGGTACAGCCGACTTGCAGAGGAAGGCCAAATCTGTGAAATAGGTGCCGGCTACACTTTTTTCTGGAGTGGAAGGAAAAGCGAGGAAAGACGCCAATCCGGTGTGAGGATTTGCCATTAAGTTGGCCCTGGTCGGAAAATTAGCTGGATTTCCAAAGGCTATAAACGACAGGCTCATGAACATCAAATTGCCCCTGCTGAATGGAAGGAAGCATGCAACCATTGTGAGTGTCTACGCACCAACTATGGCCAACGAAGATGATGTCAAGAACAAGTTCTATGAGGACCTGCACAATGTATTAACATCTGTTCCCAAAGGAGACAAACTCATACTCCTTGGGGATTTCATTGCCAGAGAGGTACGGACACCACCTCTTGGAGTGGCATTATTGGAAAGCACAGTCGGAAATTATAACAGCAATGGACTCCTCCTTCTTCAGACATGTGCCGAACATGATCTGATTACCAACACAATTTTCCGTCTCCCCATGAGAAACAGGACCACGTGGATGCACCCTCGCTCGAAACACTGGCACCTCATTGACTACATCATCGTCAGGAGGAGTGGCAGACAAAACGTTCGGGTGACAAAATCCATGTGTGGTGCCGAATGTTGGAAATACCATCGTCTCATTATCTCGAAAATAAACATACACATCAAACCATTACGGTGTCCTCAAGGGATGAAAATGCAAAAAAGAACTAAAGTCACCCGCCTAAACAGCAAGATAATGCAACTGTCATTTGACAATATGCTGGAAGACCGCCTCAAGCTCAATGCTGCAGCTAAACAGGATACAGAAACAGAATGGAGAGCCCTAAAGGACACGAATTTACAACACTGCTATGGAAATCCTAGGGTCCAGCCCCCGAAAGCATAAAGACTGGTTTGATGAAAATTCCGAAGACATTAACCAATTGCTGGCCGAGAAACATCTTCTCCTCAAGGCACATTTGAATGACCCGAAGTCAATAATAAAAAAAAGATACCTTTAAGAACATTCAGAGAGTAGTGCAGCAGAAACTTCGGCACATGCGGGACTCCTGGCAGAGCAGCAAAGCTGATGAAATTCAAGGCTTTGCTGACAGACATGATATAAAAAACTTCTACGACTCACTGAAAGCAGTCTACGGTCCTACATCACCAGGCATAGTTCCCCTCCTCAGTGCAGATGGGGGAACATTGGTCACTGATAAGAAAGAAATCCTTCAACGCTGGGCAGAGCATTTCAGCAACATCTTAAATGCAACTTCCTTCTTCGATGATGAAACCATCAACTGCCTTCCTCAAGTTCCCACCAATGATACATTTGATGACCTGCCAACCATAGTGGAAGTAAACAAAGCCATCCAGCAACTCTCCAGCGGCAAGGCACCTGGTCGTCACTCCATCCCAGCAGAGATATACAAGGCAGGTGGGCCGGTCCTAACAGAGCAGCTTCACCAAGTCTTTACAAACATATGGGTGAAAGACACCATGCCACAAGATTTCAAGGACACGTCAATAGTCCACTTTTACAAACATAAAGGAAACCGCCAATCCTGTGACAGCCACCGAGGCATCTCTTTGCTTTCAATTGCAGGGAAGATACTCGCCAGAATTCTTCTCAATCGTCTCACGGCCCATCTCGATCAAGGTCTTTTTCCTGAGAGTCAATGTGGCTTCAGAAAAGAACGAGGAACTGTTGACATGATTTTCGCTGCAAGAGAAATGTCAGGAACAGAACTGCGAAATGTTCTCCACTTTCATTGACCGTACCAAGGCTTTTGATACAGTCAGCAGAGAAGGACTGTGGAAGATTATGGCAAAATATGGCTGTCCATGGAAGTTTGTCCAAATAGTGCGGCTATTTCATGATGGTATGCAGGTAAGAGTACAGGAAAATAGTGAACTGTCTGAGCCCTTTCCTGTCACCAATGGAGTGAAGCAAGGATGTGTCCTGGCACCAACACTGTTCAGCCTCATGTTTTCAGCTATGTTGACAAATGCCTTTGAAAACGACATTGGAATAGACATCAACTACCGCATAGATGGAAAGTTACTCAATCTCAGAAGGCTTAAAGCTAAAACCAAAATTAACAGCGATACCGTCAGAGAGCTCCTTTTTGCTGATGATTGTGCTCTGTACGCCAACATAATGTTTCAGCTTTCTCACATGCCTGTGCCAACTTTGGGCTCAATATCAACTTGGAGAAGACTGTAGTTATGTACCAGCCAGCTCCAGGGAATAATCACACTGCGCCAAATAAAGTGAATGGTCATCGTCTAAGTGTTGTGGACAAATTCACCTATCTTGGCAGCACTGTGTCACAAGCTGCCACAATTGATGATGAAGTGAATGCAAGAATCTCCAGGCCAGCACGGCCTTTGGCAGACTGTACAAGAATTTATGGGACAGAAATGGAATAAGCCTGCAAACAAAGCTGAAAGTCTACAAAGCAGTTGTATTATCCACACTGCTATATGCTTGTGAAACCTGGACTGTTTATCAGCGACACGCTAGGAAATTAAACTACTTCCACAGTCTGCCTTAGGAAGCTACTGAAGATTAAATGGCAAGACAAGATCCCAGACACTGAAGTCCTAGAAAGAGCGTCCATGCCAAGTATCCACACTCTACTAATGAAGAATCAGATTCGCTGGGCTGGTCACTTGAGTCAGCATGCCAGATCACAGGCTCCCTAAACGAATTGTTTATGGCGAGTTGTGTCATGGTAAACGCTCCCAAGTCGGCCAGAGGAAACGCTTTAAAGACACTCTGAAAATCTCACTGAATGCTTTTGGAATTCATCATGACACCTGGGAGACTGCAGCCAGAGACCGAAATTCGTGGCGTGCATCATTACGCAAGGGTGCAGTCACGTGTGAGGCAACCAGGACTGCAAGAGCTGTGAAGAAAAGGCAGGACAGAAAAACCACTGCAGAAATTCCTCCTCCAGAAACGTCAAGCATTCTTTGTCCACATTGTCAAAGAACATTTCGAGCCAAAATAGGCCTTATCAGCCATCTTAGAACTCACGGCTCCATACTTTCAACCCCACTGGATGAAATGAATGGTCATCATCATTCTTGATGGACAAACAAAACAGTATCGGAAATAGAAAACTATCAACTTCCGCCCATTCACACACAGACAAAGTGCAGAGGAAGAACAGACAGATTCCCAAAATCAGGTTCAATCCTTGCTAGATTAACCTAAAAGGAGCCTAAATTCTGAATGGAACAATAGATCAATGTTAGATAAGAAAGGTGGCGTGGAGAAAGGGAGAGAAATTATATTCCGAGCATGGGAAACCTCAGATTTTCTCCCGATTATTTGTACCTAAGACATGTGGGATGTAAAATAGGAAAAGATGGAGAGTTTAAACACATGTGATATTTATATTTTGAATAACCACAAAGATGATTATGATGTGAATTTTATGAATGTATCCTTGCATATATATTTTGAAAGTGTGAAGAACATATGTAATGATTTCGACCATGTGGAAAGTCGGAAAATTAAAAAGACGGCGATTGCCTGGATAGAGTAGTAGAAGAAATATGTTGAACATGATTCTCACATGCAGGTAATATTACCAGGCGATTTATATTAAAATATAAATTTACTTAACCATCATCCAATGCCACGCCAAAAAGCGTGACATAGTGTGTCAGAAGAACAACTCATAAACCATGTGTTTGGGGAATCTGAATTTGGGGAGTAAAGAATCCTAAAGGGATAACTGATACATCTAAAACAAGACTTCTCAAATGCCTCAGCCACCTTGCCTTATTCTTCCGTACTAGCTCATACATTCTCTGGGCTACACTTCACAGCTCCTTGGCGACAATCGATTGCTCTAGGTCTAATGCTTGATCTGACTCAGTGAGATTTGGTAGGCGTAATAACGCTTCATTATTTCCTTAGTGAGTTTAAACACAGAATCCACGTTAATTTCAAATTTAACACAAACTCTTTCTGCTTGCATAAAACTGGCTGGAACAGCGTAATTGTTAATGCCTCACTATATTTGAGCAATAAATTACTGATTATTTTCCTGAAACCAGAGCAACGAAGCAGCTGGGTCCTTGAGGCCTCAGACATTGACTCGAGCACTAGAAGTACTGTATTATTCAAAAAAGTATGTTTCTGTGGTTTGTTTCAGTGTTTTGTTGTCTTTGTCATTTATAATCCATGCTTGTGAGTAATGTCATCAGTTTGTGCTTGTGAAGTAATGTTAGATAACAAATATGAAAGATATAAATAGAACCACTTAGCTGACAGATATAAACAGATAGAACCATTCAGCTGACTGATACAAATAGAAGGTACCATCAATTTGAGAGATACAAACAGAAAGTACCACCAATTTGACAGATATAACCAGAAAGTACCACCAGCTTGTCAAATACAAACAAAACGTACCACCAATTTGACAAATATAAACAGAAAACTCATGGCATGGTGAAATCATACAGAAGCACATGTAACAAATGATCGCTGCACAACTAAGCACTTACCATTGAGTTTGTGGAGATTGTGGTGGTCAATTTGAACAGTTTGTGCAACCCTTCCACTTCATACTGGGCTAGTTTGTCTGCAGGCATTTTTACCACAAACTTTACAGTGGCTTCTGTATTGTACTCTTTGTAGTTGCTGAAACATTCAGAGCAAACATTATGTATCCAGTGTGAATTGTTAACACAGGATAAAGAAGAACCTACCCACAAAATGGCACCTGTTCTAAGACTCACAAACTGACACCTGTCTGAGACTCACAAACTGATGCCTTTCTTAGACTCACAAACTGACACCTGTCTGAGACCCACAAACTGATGCCTGTCTGAGACCCACAACCTGATGCCTTTCTTAGACTCACAAACTGACATCTGTCTGAGACCCACAAACTGACACCTGTCTGAGACCCACAAACTGATGCCTTTCTTAGACTCACAAACTGACATCTGTCTGAGACCCACAAACTGATACCTGTCTTAAGACTCACAAACTGACACCTGTCTGAGACCCACAAACTGATACCTGTCTTCTTCTTCTTCTTCGTTCATCCGGATTGATTTTTTTTTCGGACGTGACTGCAACGTGCCTGTTTACAGCAGAGCTGCGTTCTTGCGCCGTTAGGCCGACACATCCGACTTCTGTGGGCATTTGTTGACCGGGTTAACCTTCCCGGGGTGATACCTGTCTGAGACCCACAAACTGACACCAGTCTGAGACCCCCAAACTGACACCAGTCTGAGACCCCCAAACTGGTGCCTTTCTTAGACCCACAAACTGATACCTATCTTGAGACCCACAAACTGACATCTGTCTGAGACCCATAAACTGATACCTGTCTGAGACCCATAAACTGACACCTGTCTGAGACCCACAAACTGATATCTGTCTGACACCCACAAACTGATACCTGTCTGAGACCCCCAAACTGGTGCCTTTCTTAGACCCACAAACTGACACCTGCCTGAGACCCACAAACTGACACCTGCCTGAGACCCACAAACTGACACCTGTCTGAGACCCACAAACTGACATCTGTCTGAGACCCACAAACTGACACCTGTCTGAGACCCACAAACTGACACCTGTCTTAAGACTCACAAACTGACACCTGAGACCCCCAAACTGATGCCTTTCTTAAACTCACAAACTGACATCTGTCTGAGACCCACAAACTGACACCTGTCTGAGACCCACAAACTGATACCTGTCTTAAGACTCACAAACTGACACCTGTCTGAGACACACAAACTGATACCTGTCTTAAGACTCACAAGCTGACACCTGAGACCCCCAAACTGATGCCTTTCTTAGACTCACAAACTGACACCTGAGACCCCCAAGCTGATGTCTTTCTTAGACTCACAAACTGACACCTCAGACCCCCAAACTGGTGCCTTTCTTAGACTCACAAACTGACACCTGTCTGAGACTCACAAACTGATACCTGTCTTAAGACTCACAAACTGACACCTGAGACCCCCAAACTGATGCCTTTCTTAGACTCACAAACTGACATCTGTCTGAGACCCACAAACTGACATCTGTCTGAGACCCACAAACTGACACCTGTCTGAGACCCACAAACTGACACCTGTCTGAGACCCACAAACTAATACCTGTCTTAAGACTCACAAACTGACACCTGAAACCCCCAAACTGATGCCTTTCTTAGACTCACAAACTGTCATCTGTCTGAGACCCACAAACTGATGCCTTTCTTAGACTCACAAACTGACACCTGCCTGAGACCCACAAACTGATACCTGTCTTAAGACTCACAAGCTGACACCTGAGACCCCCAAACTGATGCCTTTCTTAGACTCACAAACTGACATCTGTCTGAGACCCACAAACTGATGCCTTTCTTAGACTCACAAACTGACACCTGTCTTAAGACTCACAAACTGACACCTGAGACCCCCCAAACATGTGTCTTGAATGTGACTAGACAAGCAGAAACACATTTTTTTCTGAAAACTGGCATGCAGACAGATACTGGACAGGAAGTCACAGGCCTGTTGCCAGCAAGTGGTTTTCATGCCAAGAAAATTTACCTTTCATGAATAACCAGAATATATCATACTTGATTCAATTTAGATTTTCTGACTACGATCAGCAGACTTTTCTTAACAGACAACATACATAAATGCCATATTTACTTAACCACAAGTGACAAACAAAGACAACAGAAATAAATGTTGCATTTATGTAATCACGAATGACAAGCAAGACCACAGACATGCATGCTGTGCTTACGTAATCACGAGTGACAAGCAAAGACAACATACACAAATGCTTGTATTTACGTAATCATGAGTGACCAGCAAAGACAAACACAAATGCCACACTTACATAAATGTGACAAGCAAAGACCACAGACATAAATGCTGCACTTAAACAATCAAGTGTGACAAACTGACAAAGACAGGGGACATAAATGCTGTACTCACGTAATCACAGGTGACAATGATAGGAGACATAAATGCTGTACTCACATAATCACTGGTGACAAAGACAGGAGACATAAATGCTGTACTCACATAATCACTGGTGACAAAGACAGGAGACATAAATGCTGTACTCACATAATCACTGGTGACAAAGACAGGAGACATAATTGCTGTACTTACATAATCACTGGTGACAAAGACAGGAGACAAATGCTGTACTCACATAATCACTGGTGACAAAGACAGGAGACATAAATGCTGTACTTACATAATCACGAGTGACAGGAGACATAAATGATGTACTTACATAATCACAAGTGACAGGAGACATAAATGCTGTACTTATATAATGAGTGACAAAGACAGGAGACATAAATGCCACACTTACGTAATCATGAGTGACAAAGACCAGAGACATAAATGTCGTACTCATGAGTGAAAAAGACAGGAGACATAAATGCTGTGTTTACGTAACGAGTGACAAAGACAGGAGACATAAATGCTGTACTTACATAATAACGAGTGACAAAGACAGGAGACATAAATGCTGTACTCACGTAATGATAGGTGGCTGTTTCTCAGTGCCATGTAACATCACTTCTAGAACATCCTCTTTGTAAGTCTGAGTCCAGGTGCGAATTGGCAGCTCTGTAATCTCCAAGGTAGTTTCATCAATAACAGCAATCTCTCCGTGTGTGGCATAACGTCCATCTCCAGAACCAATCTCCTCCACGACACCTTTAAATCCCTTGAAGGAAGGCAGCTGTCAAACAAAGAGAGAGCACATCAGTTACTCAAATGCAAGTTTCATACAAAAGTTAACACAACCATAGTCTCTGTCTTCTTGCAATTTAATTATAACCCTAGTTGTTCACTACTAAATGTTACAGATTCTGTCCATTGTCTACAATCAATACTGTATCATCCGTATTCTAATGTTATTGATGTTATGTCCCCCAATGGTGATTCCTCTCATATCTTGTAAATTTCTAAAAATTATTTTAACTATATAGTGACAAAACATCTGGAGACACACATCCCTGTCGCACTCTTCCACTTATTTATTAACGTACTTCATTATCCATCCTTATGCCAACTTGTTTACAATATTTATTTTTTGCAAGTCTGAGCAATTTTCCCATCAATTTGTAGATCTTCAAGCATCTTCATCATGTCTTACTTAATCAAAAGTCATTGTGTAGTCAATGAAGCATGTAGTTATTCCACACATATATATTAATACCTTATCACACACACATAAAAGCAATTCATCACACACACACAAGCATATAATTCCACCCACATATAAACATCTCATCACAAACATATATAAGCATATAATTCCACCCACATATAAACATCTCATCACAAACATATATAAGCATATAATTCCACCCACATATAAACATCTCATAACAAACATATATAAGCATATAATTCCACCCACATATAAACATCTCATCACAAACATATATAAGCATATAATTCCACCCACATATAAACATCTCATCACAAACATATATAAGCATATAATTCCACCCACATATAAACATGTCACCAAAAACATATAAGCATATAATTCCACCCACATATACAAGCATATAATTCCACCCACATATAAACATCTCACCACTCACATATACAAAAATATAATTCCACACATATAGGGTATATTTTTAATGACTGTAGTGTTTCAAAATATTGCCGGCCCAAGTTTTGTATTCACCCTCTGTAAAGTTCATGCAACATAATAATTAAATAGCATATAATTCCACACATATATAAACATCTCATTACACACATATACAATCATATACATCCACACATATATAAACATCTCATCACACACACACATTTATTTAATATGTTGCATATCCCTTACAGGACGTTGCAATCAACACCAGCATTTTCAGCTGCTGCTGATGTACTAGGCATGTTTTACGTTAGCAGTTTCAAACACATACATACAAGCATATAAATCCACATATATATAAACATTTCACCACACACATATACAAGCATGTCTTCTTCTTCTGCGTTCATCCGGATTTTTTTCCGGATGTGACTATGTTGTGCCTGTTAACAGCAGAGCTGCGTTCTTGCGCCGTTAGGCCGACACATCCGACTTCTGCGGGCATTTGTTGACCGGGTTAACCTTCCCGGATATACAAGCATATTGTTATAAACATTTACACAAAACTTCACACACATGTACAAACTCTTTCACACACAACTACAGGCAACTCTTCAAACACATCTACAGGCAACTCTTCACACACATCTACAGGCAATTCTTCACACACATCTACAGGCAATTCTTCACACACATCTACAGGCAATTCTTCACACACATCTACAGGCAATTCTTCAAACACATCTACAGGCAACTCTTCACACACATCTACAGGCAACTCTTCAAACACATCTACAGGCAATTCTTCACACACATCTACAGGCAATTCTTCAAACACATCTACAGGCAACTCTTCACACACATCTACAGGCAACTCTTCACACACATCTACAGGCAACTCTTCACACACAACTACAGGCAATTCTTCACACACATATCTACAGGCAATTCTTCACACACATCTACAGGCAATTCTTCACACACATCTACAGGCAACTCATCACACACATCTACAGGCAACTCTTCACACACATCTACAGGCAACTCATCACACACAACTACAGGCAACTCTTCACACACAACTACAGGCAACTCTTCACACACATATCTACAGGCAATTCTTCACACACATCTACAGGCAATTCAATACACATATCTGGCAATTCTTCACACACATCTATAGGCAACTCATCACACACATCTACAGGCAACTCTTCACACACATCTACAGGCAATTCTTCACACACATCTACAGGCAATTCTTCAAACACATCTACAGGCAACTCTTCACACACATCTACAGGCAACTCTTCACACACATCTACAGGCAACTCTTCACACACAACTACAGGCAATTCTTCACACACATATCTACAGGCAATTCTTCACACACATCTACAGGCAATTCTTCACACACATCTACAGGCAACTCATCACACACATCTACAGGCAACTCTTCACACACATCTACAGGCAACTCATCACACACAACTACAGGCAACTCTTCACACACAACTACAGGCAACTCTTCACACACATATCTACAGGCAATTCTTCACACACATCTACAGGCAATTCTTCACACACATCTACAGGCAATTCAATACACATATCTGGCAATTCTTCACACACATCTATAGGCAACTCA
>JACEFZ010019046.1:0-114640 GCA_014155875.1 Cepaea nemoralis | reverse complement strand
GGGGGGCGGGGCCTTTCCCTGGAGGGAATACAATACACCACACATCGGATTGTAGCTGACTCAAAAAGCTGCTGAGTGGGTGGACAGAAAGTTTTCGTGCAGAGGGGCTTGCTCGCTTCGGAAGTCAGGGGGGTGACGCATCGTCGGGATCTTTTCTCCAGGGCATCGGGTGGCTGGGGAATGACAGCAGACAGATTGGCTGGCTCTGCAAAATTTGGGTGGGGTATTGATGCATGACAAAGCAACGGGGTTGCGGCCTTGTTGAGCTGTTAACCCGGAGGAGCAAAGGATTACCATGGTTTAAAGAATGCGACAGCGGGGTGTGACAGGGGATCTGGCCGAGGATCGACGCTAAAGGGGAAAGGCAAGACGACTAAATCGATTCTACTGGTACTATTATGCGGGAAACTCTTCGCTGGCTGCTGAGGATGGGGATGGAGCACTTATGGGAATGCCCCGAATGCTGTGATGTCGGTTCCTAAATCAATCAATCAATCAATCAATCAATGCATTTCAATACTTGTCTGGATGTTAACTTGCTGAGAAAGATTTGATGGAAGCAGAATTGTTGTTTCTGTGGAAAATGTAAAGAATACCATAATATGACAGAAAAACAAATGAGGCACAACTTCTAAAAGTACATGAAAAGCATAAATTGATTAAACAAATTGTATGTAGACATTTAAAATTTTTGTTGTTGCATATTATGAGGAGAAATACATTTACATTTCAAATCTTAGTGACAACTGGCACACTTGATGGCAGAAGAACAAGTGGAAGACAAAGAAATAAATACCTAAATGACTTGGCCAAAAGACACGTCAGAACAAGAACACAGAAACCGATCTAAAATTGAGGCTGGTAGTTGTGTGAAATGATGAATCATGATTGGCCACACTTAAAGGCATGGCATGTGATGATGATGATGATGATGATGATGATGATGATGATATTATGGTAGAAGAAGAGCAACCCATACGACTGTGGTAAATGTAGTTCATTGAGCTAAGTAACCCCTGTTTATATGGACGACTTTGTACCTAATTATAGCAAGGCCATATTTGTCGCAACACACAGAAATTGCTATCAGAGCTAGAGGTAATAAATCCTCATATGTGAATGTTTAGGACAAGGGAAAACTACTACATTATTTTATCCATGAACAAGTTTTTTATCTAGTATAACTAAATTTATTTTACAATTAATATACAGTTTTTGTTGATCACTTTACTGTCTAGAAAATCACTTGTACACATTTGCTTAAAAACACTCGTGGGATTGTTAAGGAAACTTGTTATGTTATGGACAAACTTGCTCAATTGCAGCGTAATGGTTAAAATAGATGGCAGAGTTGAAGTAGAGGAAGAAGAAATATTCCCAATGATACAACATTTAACAGTATTAAACAGTATCATTGTGATATATTAATTTACATTATAATGATTTTTTAAATGCTGGGAATATTTCAAATCATACAGGTGAAGGACACTTGTTTGCTGGGCAGGTTGTCATAGTTTTGAATCCATATCGAGGCTGACTTTTTTAAAAATTTACCTGGGCTACCAGGTTGGCCCAGCCTAAAAGGGTATCAGAAATTTATTTGGGAAAGTGAAGGACATGATATTGACCACATCACTCCTTGAGTGCTGATTGGTTTATAAAAATATAGGTCTACCCCCAAGTGCCGAATTTGTCTTAAGGCATGTACAAGGGTAATTTACTGATTAACTATTTGTACTAATTAAGGTACTGATATTGTTATTGGCAGTTGTAGCATAGCGTATACTACTAGGATGGGCAATAGATCAAAGTAGATACAAAAAAGTCCTCTACAAATAGAGAATCTACCCACTGCTGAAGAAGCAATCAAAAGGCTCGCAATTCTAGAAGGATGATTTTCAAAGTCCCAGAATGGGATACTTCTAAACAGTGCCAGGCAGAAAGTTATGACAACTAACTGTACTTACGAACGAAGACAGTATGCCAATTTGATTCCTGCTAACATGCCTGGATGAATAATGAGCCCCCACCGTCTAATTATTCTCACACAACAGGAGATAAGACAGATTTATAAGTATAGATATAGTTCTATCACTTGTCACACAATCTGATGATGCTATTAATCTAATTCTATATGACAGACGCAGTTGGTTATAATTACAAATATAACATAGCTGTTTAAGTCTAAGAACACTACGTGAGACTCACGGACACATAAGAGATATACAGATCTCTGGTAAACCTAAATTATTATAGTAGTGTACATCAATCAGCGAGTGGATGTTAAAATCATAGAAGTGTATATTGGCTGATAGCGGACATAAATTGGTGATTGGCGTTTGTGAAGTGGCAAACGGGTTTTTAGCCACTTATCTGTTGATCCTTGGCCTTCTGGATGGTAAGTTGAAAGGTGCTGCCTGGTTATTGGTATGGACTCCACTGTCTACTGCATTAAGGTGAGTGGTGCATAGCTCAATCACCGGTCGTGACTACAGCTACTGTTGATCAGGGTGTAGGCTCCTGCAACTTGCTTTTGACTGGGTCTATCGGGGGGTGCAGAGACTATCACTGGCTTTTACTATGTTTTAGTGGGTGGTTCGACTTAACAAGAGCCAGAAAAAAATGTCTAAGACACATACAGGTGTTCTATTCTAGCCAGTTGACGTGATAGTTAGCTCCTGCCACCTTCGAGCCGAATTGTCAAAATGACAGATTTTAGAGTTTTTACAGGAGAGTTATCTTTCCGAATAGAAGAGCTCTCCTTGACTTCCTGTGGCCAAATTAAATTTTCAGCCAAACAGAATATAAAATTCAGCCTGACTTGATTTCTTGGCGTGTAAACAAACTCTACACTACATCTACTTCTAACTATTAGAAGAAATCATATTTTGTCTCTCTCTATAGTTTTATGTATATATATACACTAAACACCGACGATCTTAGCTAATATATGGATATATAGGTAGCAATACAAAATAATACATAAATATATAAATGGGGTTTACTGAGGGCTATCTGAATCTAATAAAAACGATCTGAGATTTAGGCCAACCCGTCACAGTAGTTAGTTAGTTAGTCTTTCCTCTTGAGCCTAAGGCGGCGCATAGGGCAGAAGTCCTGTCTCTCCATGCCTGGCGGTTCATGCTACCTGTTGTAGATCTTGGATATTTACATGGCCGTTGAATGAGCCTTCTCTAATGATGGTTCTCCGCAGGGTCTCTCTTGGTCTTCCCCGTTTTCTTTTCCCTACCTGTGACCATATGAGGGCTTGGTAGGGGAGTCTTGTCTTGTCCATTCTGAGTACATGGCCGATGTAGTTCCAACGGCGTCTTCTTATGAAATTGGATACTGTATCTTGCTTAGTCTCTTGTCTTATTTGCGAATTGGTTCTGAAGTCTGTCCAGTGGATGTTTAGAAGTCTTCTAAGACATTTGTTTTCAAAATTGTTTAATTTTTTATCTAAAGCTACCGTTGATTTCCAACTTTCACATCCATACGTTAACACTGGAATCACACAAGAGTTGAAGATTTTAAGTTTTGTGTGTTTGCTGAGTGTCTTTGACTTCCAGATGTTTGACAGTTTATTGAAGGCACTAGATGCCAGTGCGATTCTAGATGATATTTCTGGTGTTGAGTCCCCTGTGGATGACATTTTGCTTAATAGGTATGTGAAGCTGTTGACTTTTTCAAGAACGTAGCTGTTCAATTTGGTGTCATCTGAACTGTTGGTAAGATCAATAGTCTTTGTTTTTGTGGTGTTAATTTACAGTCACAGTAGTACACATTTAAAAAATGTTTATAATGTATGTGTTCTATAATGTATATTATATTTACAAATATTTGGAAAATATGATAATTTTTTTTGCATTTTATGTTAGATTCTTATTTATTCATTGTTTTTAAAAAATATGAAATGTTAACGCAGGTTCATACAATATAAGTGTGTATACACCCAGTGAATAATATTTTGTTTCTTCTCCTTCTCCCTCACATCTCCTTCCAAACATGGTCGATGAAAACAAAAACAGTTTGGATAACGTTACAGGAGCTTTGACTGTGGAGAAAGCCTTGGAGTTTGACAAAATATTTTCACCAGGAGAGATTGGAAATATAACACTCATTGTTGAAGCCAAAGATGAAGGATCTCCTGCACAGTTTTCCAGAGTCTCTGTTGCTGTCAATTTACAGGTTTGTTAAATAATAATTGTATTATTTATTCTTGTTATTTTAATCTCATAATTAACATATGCTTAACATTTAAAATTCAGTTTTTACACATTTCTAATTCAGTTGTCACATCACTCACACAGTATATTTCCCATAATGTATTACGAGGGAGCTTTAACTGAAAACAAAACATATTTTTATTTGATGAATATATTCTGAAAAAGTCCAGAGCATATGTATCACTGTTCGGTGTAGTCACCACTGTGTTCAAGGCAAGCCCTCGAGTGCTGACAAAGTGCTTCGATTCCTGCATAAAATTATTCTGTTGGTTGCATGTGTAACCACTTATGCACCACCACCTGCTGTACCTCTTCATTGGACCGAAAAGTCTTTCCTCCCAATGACTCTTTGATTTGTCTAAACAGGTAGAAATCACTTGGGGATAGGTCTACCTAGTATGGGGGATCTGGTACACACTGAAGGTCTTCGATGGTTTCAACTGTTGCATGAACAGCATGGGGGTCGAGCATTGTCATTTTACAAAATGATACTGTTACTCAGAAGTCCACATCGTTTGGATTTTATTGTGGATCAAAGATGATTCTTGAGAAGATCTGTATACATATCAATGGTGACAGTTTTCCCTCTTGGCATGTAGTGGTCTAAAATAATGCTTTGTTCATACCAAACGAGAGTCAGCATAACTTTCCCTGCAGATGGCTGTGAGAGAAATTTCTTTGATTTCGGTGAGGAGGGATGGCGCCATTCCTTGCTCGCTCTCTTGGTTTCCGGCTCGTGATAGTGAACCCAGGTTTCATCTCCAGTAACAATTCTTGATAGGAAACCATCACCTTCTGCTTCAGAGCACTGCAAATGTTCTTGACAAGCAGCAATACTTCGTTTCAATTCTGGAGTAACTGCTGTGGCACCTACCTTGCAGACACTTTGCGGTACTATAGCACATCATGGATGATGTGGTGTGCTGAACCTTGACTTGTGTTAAGATGTGTGGCAATGTCACTCACAGTCAATCGGCAGTTTGCCTGTGTGAGGCCTTCAACGGCTGCAATCGAATCTGGGGTCACTACTCAGTGTGCCTGACCTGGTTGTGAAGAGTCTGTCACAGAAGTCACACATCCATTTTGAAACTTCCTACACCACTCATACATTTGCGGGACTGACAGGCATGCATCACCATACTGGACCTTCATTTGCTGCTGAATTTCTATGGGTTTCAGCCTTTCACTGATACAAAACTGATAACAGAATTCTGCTCCTCTTTGGTGCATGTCAAAAATGAGGCGGCCATCTTTAAACTATCCTTATGACATCACTGTGTTTGTCTGCACTGTGATGTCATGTCTTGACATCCTTAACAACAATATTGGCAGATTACAAGACAATGGCATTGTTATTGTAATTTCTATCACTCTTTTAAGGTTTTCATTTGAAGCCCCCTCGTATTTTATTACTGGCTTGTGGTAATTGCCAATCATCAGGATAGTGTTAAATATTAGATGACATGACTGCACCTGACTATTCATTTCTTTATTCAACACACAATCAACATATATCAGCTTGGCTGGACAATTCATGCAGGACACCAGACATAAACAGTTCTGTTTCACTTGTCCACCAACAACATGATGAAGTCAGGCTTCTAGTCCATTGTGAATCATGGTAACTGTCATCTGTCAAAATAGTGTCAGTTATACACAGTATTCACAACCTGTACATTGTCATAAAACTTTGATGTGGCACAAATAATCAATAGCTGGCAAATAGGAATGTTTCACATTTATTTCTAGGCACTGTGTCCATGCTTATCTAACTCTGTTCCACACTGAAAGTCACTACAAACTACTGTTACTTCCTACAGTTATTCATCAACTACTTTACAATGTATCACTTTTTCACAACAAAATAACACACAGCCATTCTCCTTGCAAGCTAAGACCTGAGTGTCCAGAATATCATTTCTCAGTTCCACATGATAACAAATCAAATTAATTTCACACCTGTCAAAGCATGTATGAAGTGACCACATCTTTACTTTACCCTCAGTCCGTTATTAGTGGGCATAATCTATTCACACTTATTCTGGACCTATCGAGAAACCTCATGTGTAGATAACTGGCACTGATATTTATGTTATGCCCATGTCTACTTATTAGCCCTCACATATCTTATCTAAAGCTAATGAAAATAATGATGAACTTCAAAGGTATTTACCTGAATATCTCATGTATAATAGTTATTTAATGACGATAGACAATTTTAACTATGGCTGTAAATAAATTGCAAAATTACTAGACTGTTGAATAATAATGTACACTTCTGCTATGCTGTTTCCCTCTAATATTATGCTCGCTGTCCAGTCAAACAACATCGCAGATCGACAGGAGCCAAAATCAATATCAATGAAAATGAGTTCATAAACGCTGGCATTCCTCGTCAAATATAACTTTATTTGTGGCAATCGTCCATACAGTGTAACAATGTCACTGTTCCCATGTTAATGGGAGGGCCGGTGAAAGATAATAAATAATCATTTGTAAATATTCAGTGTTAACTGTAGAGTCCGATTCCAACCTTCTACTTTGATCAATGACGAATACATTTTGTACTGTCCATCGTTCTGAAAACTACATTATGCCCCTGATTCTAACAGAGTTACTTACGCTGAGCTATGTGTGTGTTGATGCCATGACCTCTATTTGACAATCGTCCGGCAAGTTCTGATGCAGTATGCTTTCCTCACTTTCTCTGTGTTAAATCTTCATCTTCAGATTGTTCTCTGTAATGCAAACTGTGCTCTTGTTTCCTTATCTTCCTGGAATACTAGATGTCATGTTCGCTATGTCTTTCTGTTGGATATTTGCATTAATATTTCAGTGTTGTTATTTATCCGACCGTCTCCATGATCATCCCAAAACCTAACTAACTTTAGTGACGTAGTACGATGTGATGTCATCTAGCAACTTGCGTATTATGTCGCTTCTTGGTTAACTCTTCTTGTTCTGTTTGCCATAATTTTGTATCTTATTCTAAATCACTATCCTTTGCCTCCAACGCTACATGGCAACATTGTTTATTTTATTTCAGGATGTTAACAATCAGTATCCAGAATGTGGCCAACTTGGGTATACGACAAACATTTATGAAAACAGTACCAAATGTAAGCAATTAACAGCACATATATATTTGCAGATTCATCATCATCTTGTAGCAAGTCCTTTTCAGATCATTCTCATCACAACCTGTTATAAATATTTTCTATCCTTTGCCAGTTCTCCTGCCTCATTCATTTTCATGCCCAGTATATTTTTAATGTCCTGTTTCCACCATTATGTTGGTCAACAGTCTCTGCCTTGTCTTCCAAAAACCAAGCCATTCATTACTGTTCTTTCTAAACCCGCTACGACATTTAATTTGGCCAAAGGGTTTCATTCTTTTTTAGACATGGTGCTGTTTATGAGCCAGTTTTCTTTGATATTCATATTTTGTAACATGGCAGCATTTTTCTTCTTCTTGGTCCATGATATTCTAAGAATTGTTCTGTAAGATTTAAGTTACAAAGCCTTCTCTTTTTTCTCTAATGATCCAAAAATGAACAAAGATTTAAATTCATATATTGCCACAGGAACGATGCATATTCTCACAATGTTTAGTTTGTTTGCTGGTGTTGAGCCTTAGCTTCTTGTTACTGTTTAGTCTCTGCATTGACGTGGCCAGTCTTATTGTGGCTTCTTTTGAACAGACATCATAGTTGTTAATTATGGAGCCAAGTTATTCACAGTTTCTAATTTTTGTGATTTCATAATTGTTGATTGTAATTTTTGGTTGACTTTTGTGGTTTTAGCGGTGCACATTATCTTTTTTTTTTCATACTCTTAACACTGCTTATATTATTATTTATTTCCTAACTGTTTAAGCTTTAAGACAAAATCACAAATACTGAAGTATTGGAAAGATCAGGTTGTGTGAAAGTTTATTCCATGCTCAGTCTTCGTAGACTTAGATGGATAGGACATCTTAGGAGGATGAATGATGGTAGAATACCTAAGGACATCTTTTTTGGTGAATTACAGATGGGTAAGAGATCTCAGGGTCTGCCTCTACTACGATACAAAGATGTGTGTAAGCGGGACATGATTGATACAGGCATTGATAATACACATTGGGAGCAAGTTGCCGCTGAACGTGTTGCATGGAGGGCAAACATCAGAAATGGAATAAAAACAAAGGAGAAAATTATTGCAGATAGTCACACACCGAGCATGTGAATCGTAAGATGGTGCATGATGGTGAAAATGACCACGTGTTCAAATGCACCCACTGTGAACGGGCAATTACAGCGCGAATTGGCCTTATCTATATCTATAAAACACAATGTATGTATGTGTGTGTGTATGTATGTCCGTTCTTTATGCGTTCGGGAACGGTCCATCCGATTGAGATGAAACCAACTGTAATAGTTTCTTAGTGTACTAAAATTTAATTTTGTAATTACATGACTCAACATAAGAAAAAATAAAACAAGGGACATAACTTTTAGTAGCATTGCTATATCTTAAGTTAAGTCCCCTGGCTATAGATAGATACACACACACACACACACACACACACACACACACAGATCCCCACCAAGGACTGGGCGAAGCCGGGTCAGACAGACAGACAGACAGTCGGGAACGGGAACTTCTATGACTACTTATATGAATTAAATGAGAATTGGCGAATTGGCCTTATCTATATCTATAAAACACAATGTATGTATGTGTGTGTGTATGTATGTCCGTTCTTTATGCGTTCGGGAACGGTCCATCCGATTGAGATGAAATTTTCTACACGTCTTTTCATTCCTGTGCAACCAACTGTAATAGTTTCTTAGTGTACTAAAATTTAATTTTGTAATTACATGACTCAACATAAGAAAAAATAAAACAAGGGACATAACTTTTAGTAGCATTGCTATATCTTAAGTTAAGTCCCCTGGCTATAGATAGATACACACACACACACACACACACACACACACACACACACACACACACACACACACACAGATCCCCACCAGGGACTGGGCAAAGCCGGGCCGGGTCAGACAGACAGACAGTCGGGAACGGGAACTTCTATGACTACTTATATGAATTAAATTAGATGCTCCCCATTAGGGGCTGGGCGAAGCCGGGCCGGGTCAGACAGGCAGACAGACAGATAGATAGATAGTCAGTCGGGAATGGGAACTCATATGACTACTTATATGAATTAAATGTGATGCTCCCCACCAGGGACTGGGTGAAGCTGGGCCGGGTCAGACAGACAGATCCCCATCAGGGACTGGGTGAAGCCGGGCCGGGTCAGATAGACAGACAGACAGACAGTCGGGAACGAGAACTTATATGACTACTTATATGAATTAAATGAGATGCTCCCCATCAGGGGCTGGGCGAAGCCGGGCCGGATCAGACAGACAAATAGACAGACAGATAGATAGATAGTCGGGAATGGGAACTTATATGACTACTTATATGAATTAAATTAGATGCTCCCCACCAGTTACTGGGTGAAGCCGGGCCGGGTCAGACAGACAGATAGTCGGGAGCTGGAACGAGATCTTATATGACTACTAATATGAATTAAATGAGTTACTCCCCACCAGGAGCTGGGCAAAACCGGGCTGGGTCAGACAGACAGACAGACAGACAGACAGACAGACAGACAGACAGATAGATAGATAGATAGATAGATAGATAGATAGATAGATAGATAGATAGATAGATAGATAGATAGATAGATAGATAGATAGATAGATAGATAGATAGATGGATAGATCCCCGCCAGGGCCTGGGCAAAGCTGGGCCGGGTCAGCTAGTCAGTCATATTCGCTACCGCCATAGGTAAAAGTTATTATGCCTTTTTAAAGCACAAACTATCTGTCAAAGACTCGACCACATCCCCTCCACTAGGAAGGGCAGTCATTCTTGAAGAGGCCAGGAGGGGATAGGGTGCCCGAGGGAAGAGCAGGGAAGAGGAGGTGATAGGAGATGGTTAACCATTCCCTCATGAGACACGCAGGCGGTGTTCAGAGAGTTAACACTCTAATCACAATAACATCACGCCTCGTGGTAGCCATAGAGAAGTTGAGTATACACTCAACTTGCCACGTCTGCCATCAGCGTGCCATGTGAGGCAACACGCACCAAGGTGAAGGTCAATCCGCGTGGTGTGTGACCACGGGAGGAAAGATTGGCAGACGGCCGGACGGGACTTGTAGTAGTACACCTCGTTAGAGTAGCGATAGGGGTATTTGTGTTTATTTGTGTAGAAAGTTAGCATAGGGGTAGCAGCTCGTGATAGATAATACTGTGGCTGTATGTTGTGTGTTTCAATAGCGACTGTTCACTGCTTGTAGCGAGCCAACGGCAATAAATGTACCATTTAATTTCCTCGCACACGACTTGCAAGTTTTCTTGTATGGTGTGCCAGAAGTACCCGATGATGCCTGTCAGTTGAGTTGTTGACAGGCAAGGGTAATTGTGGTGTCAGAAAGTGAAGCTTGAACGAAAAGTTCAAGCTAATCCACTCTTCCACAGGGCTCCAGACTAGGGTTTAATTTTTGTAGTAACGATAATTTATGCAGACAGGAGAATTTGCGAGCTAGAAATATGCCTATCGTGACAAAATAGTGTTTAATTGTGTTTATGATACATTTATTTAATGAAATCATGTATTCGTCAAAGCTGTAAGTATTAATATTCATATTTTCTGATATTTATTCATATATTTACCAATTTATTCTTGAATAAGCACCAAACATGATTCAGGGCGGAGCAATACATCGCCAGCCGACAATATCGATTTTTCAAAACTAAGAATAGCGCTGCGCGGTGACGTAGAGTGATTGACAGACAGTTATTCTGCGTCATTAGCATAAAGCAGTCGAGTGTTTACAAGATCGCTTAGCGGCGGCTCGCCTGAATCTGTGCTGTATATTATTTATTATTTGTTTATTTGAGTTACTAAATGAATATATTTATTTATTTACACATTATTATATTATTTTTATTTCTTTAAAAGCAGTTATTCATTTTTTTTGGTTCTATCTTCTCTTTGTTTATCGTCACGATGGAACTATTTTTGGGCTAAGCATATGATACTTAGCTGCACAACGTTTACAGAAATTAACTAGATTAGTAACGAAAGGCAATTACTGTTTAAAACAAAGACAGGACATTGACATTTAATTTAATTAATACATGTTCTAGTTGTTCGTGAGTCTGTCATTGTCTAAGTCATTGTCCTTAGTTGTCGAGTAAATTATATCGTATAGTAGGCCTGTTTACTGCTGCCCTACATATCAGAGGGCAAACAACAGCTGTGCACATACACCGGATGTGCCAAATATAGTGTGTTACTTATGAAAACGTGTCCTCCTACCCCAAGTGTACCAAACAAGGTGACCTGTGTCAACGGAGCTTTCGTTCCCTGATTCTCGGGAACATTAAGTTGAGTATACCTATATTTTTGGCATGCATTGTGATTAATAGTGCATCTCTTTTTCAGCTTGTGATACAATATCATATTTTTTGTGCTCTGATATTCCAACATAGAATTTTGTGCAACACATAAACTAAAAATACAATTGAGAGCCCTCAACGAGGAACAAAGATAGAAAATCAGAGATAAATACTTGAATAAACAAATCAGTATAGGTAAACGCTAGCCAATTACCAAATAACATGGCGACTTTAAGTGACTTTATAAAAGATGGTAAAGAGTTACAATACACAGGTAAAGAGCTACAACAATATGCTGATCAGAAATTTAAAGAAGCAAAAGATGCAGAGAGGGACGAACGCGCACGAGAAAGAGAACAAGAAAGACAGCATCAAAAAGAGATTGCTCAACTAGCTGAAATAACAAAACAGAAACAGCTAGAAGATGACAAACAGATTAAGCAAAAAGAATTAGAGATTAAACAACAACAGTTAGAACATGATAAGACAGTTAAACAACAACAGTTAGAACATGATAAGGAGATTAAGCTAAAGCAATTAGATCAGGAGAAAGAATTGAAACAAAAGGAATTAGATCTAAAGCAAAAGCAAATAGATCAAGAGAGAGAACTAAAGCAAAAAGAGATAGATGTTAGGGAAAAGCAAATACAAGTTGAATCAGAGACACAGTTAAAGATGAAGGGTATGGATGTAGACTCACACGCAGAGATCTCTGCCACTAAATTAAGAAGTCAACAAGAAGAAAATAAGTTCAACAAATACAAAAATATTATCAAACCATACTGTAAAGATGATTCCATATCAGCCTGGACAGAGAATGTAGAGTATCAATTTAAATATCACCAAGTTCCTTTAGATATGTGGGCTCCGATTTACATGAAGAATCTAAGTGGTGAGCCCCTTAAAGTAATAGAGTCTATTCCTATTGAACTTAGATCTAGCTATCAATACATCCATGATAGGATTATGCAGCACTTTTTACTTGATGCCCCTGGGTATCAGGTTCAGTTCTCAAATTTAAAACCTAAACCTAGTGAAACTTTTATAGATTATTTTTCAAATGTGCAGAGTGTACTAAACAGGTGGCTTAAAGCAGCTAACATAGGTAAAGACTTTGATAGATTAAAAAACCTAATAGCTATGGACAAGGTTATATCTACTATACCTTCTCCTTTTGCTAAGTTTTTGCAGCAGTCGGACATTGAGAACATCGAGCAGTTCGAAAAAAAAGGCTCAGCATATTTTTCTTCTAACAGAGAGATTTTTAAGACCTCAAGTGACTCTGAGATAGTTTCCTTTGTTAAAGACCAATCAAAAAACTATCAGGGTAACAGAAAACCTTTTCAGAATTATGATAAGAAAGACAGAAAAGTTTCCAAATGCATGTACTGTCAACTAATGCACGACACTTATGCTATGTGCGACAAATCGCCGAATTATCCGGCGCATCTTGAAAATGTGATCAAGAAGCAGCAAAGCAAACGATCTGCATACAGGCGTGCAATCAAATGTTTTTTTTTTGTTCCTCTTATGGCCATTATTCTAATAAGTGCCTTGGCCGCCAACGTTTGAAAGCTAACAACGCTATGTTGATTGACACCTCTTCAGATAGTGGTAGTGAGAATGAGTGTGAGATTGAAAGTGACTTACCAACTAACCAAGCAGAGGATGTGTGTGCTGCTAACGATATATTAAGCTTTGACAGCTGTGAACGATGTCACCAATTCCATGCAGACGGAAAGCTGGAATGTGGACATACAGTACCATGCTCATCCGAGAGTGTAAATGCAGCACTAGCCTCCAGAGGCAATTTGGTGTTCCACAATGCAATGGTCAATAATGTACCATGCCAGTGTTTGCTGGATAGTGGCAGCACCCTTATTGGTCTTCGAAAAGAACTAGTGAGTCCGGGTGATTACACAGGTGACACTGTGAAATGCCGAACCTTTTCGGGTAACGTTGAGATCTACCCTTTGGCTAAAGCCCACATTAATACTCCTTTTCTTTCGGGTACCTTTACTTGTGCAATACTTGACAACCCTTGTACTGATTTAATTTTGGGGTGTTTACCCCAACTGAAACAATGTACTAGTGAGGAAATAGTTGCATGGGAGAAATTAAATACAGCTAATGCAACAACCAGAGGTGACACTTCAAAACATCATGACCCATTACAAGATGAGACACTACTGATGCTTTTTCCAACCAGCACAGATGACACAAACACACAGAAATTTATACACCAGCAGAAATCTGATCTTAATGTGTCTCCATATTTAAACTTAATGAAACAAAGAGCCAAAATCACCAAACATACATCAGTGTTCTCTAGATTGAAGAATGGCATTTCAACTAGATGTCATACTACAGGTAACCATGAACAGGTGTTACCTGAACAACACCGTTTAACTGTGCTAAAGAATGCACATAAAACACCGTGTGCTGGTCATCTTGCATACAACAATAACAGGCCAGGTTTTTTCAATAATATAAAATTATTTTGTCATAATGTATTTGCTTGTAGTGTCTGTCAACAATTAGTACGAAAGTTTAAGGGTGGACATCCTACAGCTGAAGTACAACCCTCTACACTGGCACCCAAGCCATTTGATAGAGGAAGGGTCAGTTCTACCACAAGCACACAAACAAAGGTGCGAAAACAAGTGATCTTGAACTTGATCAAGACAGATTTAGGCTACTTCCATACAAACGAAATGGCAAGGACCATTCAAGGTGGTACATAACCATGGTACATGTTGACTATGAAATATCGATAAACAGACACTTAGAGATATTCCATGTCAACATGCGGAAACCTCACTTTTCAAGACAAGAGACAGAAGTAGTGACAGACGAACAGAGTGCACCAACACCTAGTGATCAGACGACAGACATACATAGCGCAACTACACTAGTTAGTGAGACTGGCAAATCCGACGAGGGGCATACATGTAGTGAACTTATAGAATACACATGAATAAATCAGAATACTGATGACTGGACAATACACCTACTGAAACTGAGACATGCCTTTGACAGAGTGCGACTCTTCGGTCTCACTGTCAAACCAAGCAAAGTCAAATTATGCCTAAAATAAATTCATTTTTGGGTCATGTCATTTCTCAAGTCCAACTGTAGACTGACCTGAAAAGTAGTACCAAAATTATGAATCTGACCATGTCTAACAGAAAGAAACAGGTCAGAAACCTTTTGGGATTAGTAAATTACTCAGAAATTACAATTATATTTTCCAATGTCTTAAAATCTTCTGGAAATGAAATGTGAAAGATGCATTATTAATTCCTGCATTGTCAAAATTGAAGATCCTTTTTTGTAAATATTCCAATCCCTCCGCTTGCCTAATCCTAGGCTCATTTATTATCTTAGGTCATATGCCAGCAGAATCTCCATCACTGCAGTACTAGGCCAATTTTTTGAGGGCATCTTCCATCCGATTTGCTACGTGAGCCGTAAGATCACACATGCTGAGTCCAGAGATTCCATATCACAGTTGCAACCCTAAGCGTCATCTATACGGTGAGAAAGCTCCATCGAGTTCTGACGGATGTTCACTGCATTGTCCAGACCGACAACTCCCTGATCACGGTCATACAGAGTGGTATGCATCAAAATGACCGGATATTCAGGTGGTCACTAGTTTTACCATCTGGGGTAGAAATACCTGAAATCCCACATATAAATGTAGAGTGATAATTAGTACATGAATAGATTATAATATGCTATGTAAAATAGTTTACATATAGATCCACAATATGTGCAGTAATCATGTACCAAGAACAGTGAACTGTTAGGTGTCCGTAGATATCAGGTGGAGAACTGTGCTGCTAAACTTAGATATCACCGTGTGAACTAGGACAGCTCATTTCCAACTAAGCTCCATTCCGGTGTATCATTTATGTGAAACGCAGAAAACAGTGTCAGAACAGTGCTTAATTACAGACACAAAAAGACTGAGCTACGACACCAGTGAACTCTACACGTGCACTACCGAGAGAACACTATGATGACGGTGTAATGTATTTCAGATACCCAGGCAAAGTGTGTAGATATATTATGCCTATACAACCGAAGTACAAACATGAAGGCAAATAATAACCTGTGGAAACTGAATACCATGTATATAAACTTAATGTGATATGTAAAATAATAATTTTTTTAAAATAGTTATAAATTAGAGGTAGAATTAGGTAATATAATAGTTCTCATTTATTTTAATAGGATAGTTAGTACAGTAATTAACCCATTTACTTAGCTTAGAATTAAATTAAAATATTAGTTTAGACATAAAAATAGTTAATTACAAGTTAAATTAAATTTATGATAGAAACAGTACCATTTAGATTATTACATTTCATTTACCTTCAGTTTAGTTTAGTTTATTCCATCTTCATGAAACCATATCATCTATTAAACATTACCATTTATTAGTATCATCATTTTACATCAGAATAGTTTAAAAAGAGTAGATAAGTGAACATACATCATTTACACCATTTAGATTAAGAACATTACTCATATAATTCCATTGTACATGTAAAAACATTATTTAGCATAGTATTTAGGAAATTACATAATTTGTGTTCACATCATCCATGTAATTAAGGTACATAACTCACATCACATCCATTACATTTAAATAGTTAAATTACTTCCCTTAGATTACATAAACATAAGGATTAATATAAACATATCATATAATTAACATGACAAAATATAGTTAACACATTATATATTTATTTATAGAAGTAATATTAGTATGTTAGAATGTAGAGTGCTATGTTAGTGTAATATAGTGGATGATGAGACCAAGGGGACAAACCGTCAACCCTTTCTCATCCGTGTAAATATATTGTAAATACATGACTCGTGCAGCGATTTTCGCACAGTCATTGAGCTCAAATTTCTCAAACTGAGCCAAATCTGTACAGTGTCACTCCAAGGTTTTTAAATAATCAGAAGAATTAGTGTGGAAGGATAATAGATGTGTGACAGAATTAAGGGGTGAAAGCAGTGTGACAGAAGTGTGAAAGTGAGAGCGAATGGAAAATAGACGGAAGAGAGTGAGAGTGGTCAGCGAATTCTTCTGCTGCCGGGTTCGAATTTTAATATTTGTCTGTGTTAGTGTTGGTTTTCGTTAGTGAAAATGTGCTAGTATGAATGTGTGTCTGCAATATAGTTTAGAACTTACATTACAGTATTTTGAGTTTCATAACAAGGGAATGTAGTCACGAATTAGTGTTATGCACCTGTTTGTGGACGCATTTAACCAAATTATGACACTTAAAAAACTAACATACATACACATAGGACTTAGAAACATAGTTTAGAAGTTAGATTAGTAAGTTAATTACATCCAAACACGCAAACAACCAGAAAAACAAACATATAAATTACATACACTTTTTGTAGATCAAAGGAAGATAACTTCGGGTCAGGGGACATAATAGACAACGAAGAACTATCTTAACAGTGCAATAGAACTTTACACGCGGAAGCGATGTAGGTAAAGCCTGTCGCACACACTCTTGTATAAAGGTTGTTAAATATTATATGGGGGACATGAAGCAATTCATGTGTTGACCCTAAGAAAGTCAACTTTGTATGGGTAGTAAGTTAATTTACTATGTGAGGGCAGGTCTTATAAGACAACGGTCCGGTTCAGACATACCTCTAATAAATATAATATAGCATGTGAGAAGAGGGCTCACGCCAACCAGACAAGTTTGTGGCGATTGCCAGTAGCCACGTAAAGTTTTGCTACATTGTGACAATAGCCAGTAGAAGTCTATTACATTACCCAAAACCAGGTTACCTAGAGTCTTTGACAAAAATTAGAGACACTAATTTTTTATAACCTCTTGCGTCACAACCAATGAGTGAAAGTTGATGACGCAACACAGGAGGGGTGGGTGTGTGTCAAAGACTCGACCGCATCCCCTTCGCCAGGAAGAGCAGTCAATCATGAAGAGACCAGGAGGGGATACGTGCCCGAGGGAAGGGCATGGGACACGCGACATGAGACACGCAGGCGGTGTTCAGAGAGTTAACACTCTAATCACAATAACATCACGCCTCGTGGTAGCCATAGAGAAGTTGAGTATACACTCAACTTGCCACGTCTGCCATCAGCGTGCCATGTGAGGCAACACGCACCAAGGTGAAGGTCAATCCGCGTGGTGTGTGACCACGGGAGGAAAGATTGGCAGACGGCCGGACGGACTTGTAGTG
The DNA here is from genome assembly GCA_014155875.1 of Cepaea nemoralis. Taxonomy (NCBI): domain Eukaryota; kingdom Metazoa; phylum Mollusca; class Gastropoda; order Stylommatophora; family Helicidae; genus Cepaea; species Cepaea nemoralis. Next base: position 96,701 of record JACEFZ010019046.1, on the reverse strand, counting down.
TTCACCTCGTTAGAGTAGCGATAGGGGTATTTGTGTTTATTTGTGTAGAAAGTTAGCATAGGGGTAGCAGCTCGTGATAGATAATACTGTGGCTGTATGTTGTGTGTTTCAATAGCGACTGTTCACTGCTTGTAGCAAGCCAACGGCAATAAATGTACCATTTAATTTCCTCGCACACGACTTGCAAGTTTTCTTGTATGGTGTGCCAGAAGTACCCGATGATGCCTGTCAGTTGAGTTGTTGACACTATCGTCTGTCAAGACGGCAAGGTGCCAATGTTTATGCTTTCTACAGACATCTTTTCCGGTCCTCCTTGCCTCTCTTGCCTAGTAGTTTTGGGAACCATGAACAGGGTGCAATGAAGGCAACATGGCAGTAAAGATGTGTATTGGTGCATAAAAATCTGCCAGCATGGAGGTGACAACAGAGGCGAACTGCTAGGGAAGAAGCTGACTTCCCACAGCCATAGGTGCTAGGATATGTGTGAGGGTACAAAGCACTGGGCGCGCAATGCTCTGAGGGAGGGATGGCTTTGGAGTAGGCACATTTCATAGTTGTAAGACAGGCATGAAGACAACACAATGTCTTGATGCATGGAGAAATATATACCCTGAGTCATGACCCTGGTGGGCTCACCCCCAGAGAGTATCAGGAAGATACAGGGTCAGAATATTGCAGAAAGGGGGACACCTTCTGATGATCAGAAATTTTCTGTCATGCTTGCTCCATGGGGGAGTTTATCACCCACATCATGCTAATTTCTGAGTTTCAGCTCTTATGATTTTGTGTTCCATAAATTTCATTTGTCTTTTCCTTATGGCTTTGATGAGTGATCACCTGCAGCACTCAATACCTCTTAACATAATGGAAACTAGAAATGGGTCTTAGCTTTAAATACAAGATGAAGTAATAAAATACCAAAGAAAAGAAAGAAAATATTTGAAGTGATCCAAAATGCTAGTGCCTTAATTTGGAAAATCACAAGGAAAAGTGTATTTGTCAATTAACTGTTATAGTTTACACAAAGTTGGTAAAAGAGAAATGAAAGAAGTGAGCAACTGTCATATACATAAGAAGTAGGTCCCCATGGCCAAATGGGTAAGAACGCATGTTCTTAAACATCCGGTATGCTGATTCTGAGGTTAGTGGTTCAACCCCTACACCGGACAGCTGGACTAAAATGTTGACCTGTGTTTCTTGACTTGGGGACGTAAATTACAAGTACCTCTGAAGCCGGAGTGTGTTCGTCTGATGGCGAGGGACACCGTTAATAGGGAAAGCTAATCCACATGCAAAATTCAGTCCATCACTACTATAAAATTGTGTGTATGGCCTACGCTTTAGTTTAAAAAAATAATATACATAAGAAGATTAGTAACTCAAGAAGCACAAAAAATTCAGTACTTATTGGCAATTTTTAAATCTATTTTGTAATATTAGTAATATCTGTTCAGTGAACTATTGAATATTTATCATTAAGCTTAAAGATGAGTTAGTTATTTAGTTAGTTGGTTGGTTGGTTGGTTGGTTGGTTGGTTGGTTGGTTGGTTGGTTGGTTGGCTGGCTGGCTGGTTGGTTGGTTGGTTTAGTTTAGGTTAGGCTAGTTTAGTTAGTTTAGTTAGTTAGTTAGTTAGTTAGTTAGTTAGTTAGTTAGTTTAGTTAGTTTAGTCTAGTTTATTTTAGTTTAGTTAAGTTAGTTGGTTAGTTAGTTGGTTAGTTAGTTAGTTAGTTAGTTAGTTAGTTAGTCACGGTTCCAACTTCACAGCAACAGGTCATCCCCATTATGCTCCGTTCCTGTGTCAGTGAACATCAGACATGAGTCTGTCCATGAAACGTCAGTTTTCATTTGATGTAACATTTGTTTCTGTTATCATACGGTGCTTATAAACATACACATTCTGTTGCCAGCTTCCTCAGTCTATCAGGTGACTGCCTCTGATGCTGATGGCACAGCACCCAATAATATGTTCATGTTCAACATCGACCAGGACAGTGCTGGCAAGTTTGTGATCAACAGCTCCACAGGATTGCTATCCTTAAGAGATATGCTAGACAGAGAGGATCAGAATCATTATGACATTATGGTCACCGTAACAGATTTTGGTGTACCTGCTCTCTCAGGATCATGCCAAGTGTCTGTTGATGTCTTAGACATAAATGATGTACCTCCAGAGTTCTTGCAGGTTTGTATTTCTAAGTCTAGTGTTTTGTTTTCAACTTCTGAGATAATCAATTTGAGTTTAGACTATCTCTGCAATTTGTGTTATACTACAAACTATTTCTAAAAGAATATATGTTTTGCAGTTGTATAGTTCTGGCACTTGCAAACTTAAACACTGCTGTCTAGGACTAAACAATAAGTAATGAAAAGAAATTATTTTCCTTTCAGTCATTAGGCATTGCAAAAAATGCACCTGGGGTTAGCAAGGTCTCAGTTGAAGAGAATTGAGGGTGTACTAGACTATAATTTAAATATGTGTTCTGTATCATGAGGGACATAAAGTATTTCTAAAAGAATATAAGTGCTTTGCAGTTGTATAGTTCTGCCACTTGCAAACTTAAAAAATTGCTTCTGTGGACTAAACAATAGATAATAAAAAGAAATGATTTTCCTTTCAGTCATTAGACAGTGCAAACAACGCACTTGGGGTTAGCAAGATATCAGTTGAAGAGAGTTGGGGGTGTACCAGACTATCCTTTAAATATGTTGCCATGTAGCAGAAATGAATAAGTTAGGCTGCACACATATAAAATAATAGTAGATGCTAAAGAGATAGATTTTAGACATCAAAAGTATTAGCAACAAATGCAGCAATATAGTGTAGTGGAAACATGTCACAGAAATTGTCATTTGACAACCCAACCGATGTGATTTCACTTTAGCACAGAACATCGACACGACACTACGTACAGAAACCACTAGTCATTAGAACAACCATTAGGATATAAAGTCACATATTACCAGCTAACAGCCAGGGGCATCTACATGAAACCAATGTTAGACACGACAGACATTCACACTCATACAGGCCTGTTGTAATTTGGTTCAGCCGCAGTTAAGGAGAGAGAAAAAGGACTTGTGAAAGACTGTTGGGCATACATATGCATCGTACATGCGGCCACCAGTGGAGACGATGATGAATGTTCGTCTTGTGCTAATGAGGCTAGATAGACAGAACGGCCGGCTGGTGGAGCATTGTGAAATGTGAGTGATGATGCAGCACCACAAATAAGTGTCCTGAACGTTTTGACTGTTACCAAAGGCCTTGTTACATTTATTTTGGAGTCGTCTTGATAATGTTTCAGTCATGTGCGTGAAAGGCTCCACTAGCCCAGTTGAAGTGACATTTCTTGGTTATCGTCATCATCTGCCTAGACATTCATTAATGAGAATCAAGGAACGCATGTAAAACAATCAATTCAACAAACGAGCAACATATAAACAAACATCAAACATTCGGTGACACTTGAGAGCGGCCGGCTTCCCACCTTCCTAAATCCACCCTCATCTGCCGCCGCATGACATTTATGTTCAAATCAAATCAAATCAAATCAAATCAACTTTATTAGGGTCACAAATTGGGCGCGCAGGCCCGTCTTACATTCGGCCCTTCCAATCACTCGTCTTTCGTTCATCAAGAGCATTATACATTTGCATAGGAAGAAAAATACACATTGTGAAATGAATGTTGTAAACATAAACAAGGCTAATTACCATGGTATGAAGCCCATCTCCCACCTATCCATACATTACCCCACCCACACAACACCCCCACCTACCCACACACATGCGCACCAAGGGACACATACACACCCCCACCTACCGACACACACGCACACCAAGGGACACATACATACCCCACCAACCGACCCATCCCCCTCCCGCACATCCCCCACCCACACACACTGCCCTCACCTGATCCCCCAACCAAAACACACTCGCCACCCACAAACATTCCCCCACCAACCCACACATCCCACGCCCATCCACATTCTACCCCACACATCCTCTCCCCACCCACACCTCAAACCACCCTTCCCCCAGCCACATCTCCATCGACAACATATTCCCCACCCACACACACAATCCCCCACCAACCCACACATCGCACATCCACTCACACATCCCCAAACCATACACACACATCCCCACCAACTGACATGTCCCTACCCCCCCCCCCCCCCCCCACACACACACACACATCTCCCTAACCACCCATACATCCCCAATCCACACACACACCACCACCCACACATACAACTTCCACCCACCCACACATGCCTTAACCTAATCCCCCACCACACATCCCCCAACCACCACAATCCCCTGCTCACCCACACATATACCCTTATGTTCTGTATCATGAGGGACATACTCTTAAGAATTATATTTAATATATTAAACTAGACAGCTTTTCTTTCATTGGATGCAACATGTATATTTTTTAGGTGTTTAATAACAGAAACTCAACCTTGTGTTACCTTAAGGGAAGAATGATAATACTGTAACCTGCCATGCATTTCTTAGTGGTGACTAAGAAGAACTGGCATATTCTGGCATCTCTATCTGTAGGAAACTTTAGCTGCAAAATACAATCAACCATGAACAAGAAGTAGCAGCAGTGAAAGAAAACCTCAGAGACCTTTAAAGTATCACAAGGAAACTATTAGACCAATATAATCAAACAAGTGAACTATTCAAAATTACCAACAGTAAAGATCAAATGAACAGATAGGAGAATACTTTAAGGAACTTTAAATAGACCAATCCAAAAAGGCCCACCAGATATTCAGCCTTTAAAAGTGAAGTTGGATATCAGCTGTGAGAAACTCTAAAGAAGAGATTAGCAAAGCTATCAAACTTCTGAAAAATGAGAAAGCTGCTTGTCAAGATGGCGTCTCAGTAGAGGCCATGAAAAGTAAGATAAATACCTCACTTAAATACTGCATAGATTATTTAGTAGAATATGGGAAACTGGGGAAATACCAACAGACAAGATAGAAGGATATATGGTGACGCTGTCAAAAAAAAAAACTACAGGAGTGTGAAAATTATTGAGTAGTAATGTTACTGTCAGTTCCTGGGAAAATATTAAACTGGATCTTTCCAGAGAGATTAAGAGATGCCATTGACAAATAACTAAGGGACGAATAGACATGCTTCTGACCAAACACATCTCGCACTGATCAGATAATCATGTTACACATAATAACAAAGAACATTGAACTCTCAACTTTATATTTCATTTGTGGACCATGAAAAGGTCTTTGACAGTAATGATAGGAAATCAAATTGGAAATTGATGAAGCAATTTGAGTTCCCACAGAACATCATTAACTTAATGAAGGCAACATATAAAGACATGAAATGCTGAGTTCTTCATAAGGGAAAACTAACAGATATATTTGAAATAGGAAGAAGAGTGTGACAGGGATACCTTTTGCCACCTTTACTATCCTTTCTCACTATAGACTGGATTATGAAGATAACTATAACTACCACCAGAAATGGAATTCAGTGGTTTCTGATACAGGGCTTGATGATCTGCATTTCACTGATGGCATCACTCTCCTGTCTCACACATGAAATCAGATGCATAATAAATTAAATACACTTGATGGGAGATACAACAAATAGGTTGAAATTCTTAGAGAAAGATGGTCACAATGAGAATAAATGATGCAAATGATAACTGGATTTTCCTTCGTGAAATCTCACTTCAGTGGGTAAAATCATATACCTGTTTAGTTAGCAATGTAAGCAAAGATTGGGGGACAGATAGAGATATTACAATAAAGATACAAAAGGCAAGAGATTTCATTCCACTAGAAAATTTATGGAAGTCAAAATACAAATAGTACCAAATTTAGAATGTTTAATACCAACATTAAATACAACAAATCCTAATAAGATGGAAACAGTACTTTGAAAAACTTCTTAACATCCCATCAGATGTCACAGGAATTCAAGAAACCGACACAGAGATGCCACCGAAGAACTAGAACCAGACATACTGAAAGAAGAAATTATAGAAGCCATCAGATTAGCCACATTGAACAAATCACCAGGACAAGATGAAATACCAAATGAACTAATTAAAGCAGCAAGAGAAGTAGGAACAGCATGGCTACACAGACTATTCAACCACATTTGGGTAGAACAACAGACACCACGAGACTGGGGAAACGCCATAATTCCAATTTGGAAAAACAAAGGCAGCAAAAGAGTCTGCATACAATACAGAGGCATTTCACTGTTGAGTCATACTGGGAAAATATTTTGCAAAATTCTTGAGAAAAGATTACGAACTATTATAGAACCTCAGCTAAGTGAAACACAACTTGGATTTAGGAAAAACAGAGAATGCACAGATGCCATTTTTGCTCTTAGACAACTTATAGAAAAATCAATTGAATTAAGTAAAACACTCTACTTAGCCTTTGTTGACCAAGAAAAGGCATTTGATAGAGTAGATAGAAACAAGCTGTGGGAAATCCTTAAACAATATAGAGTGAGTACACATCTAACAAACCAATGTAGAAGCTTACACATCAACAGTGAATGCATACTGAGAGCAACTGGAGGACACTCAGAACCCTTCACCATAAGATCCGGAGTATGACAAGATTGTGTCCTGTCCCTCTCTTGTTTATAACATATATAGACAACATATGTAAAGAAACCAGCCAAACAGAGACCGCAAGAACACCGCATGACGAGAACACAGAAGAAGAACCATCTGCAAATCTAACCATTAGAGAACTCCTGTTTGCGGACAACCAAGCACTAATAGCAAAATCAGAAGCTGAATTACAAGACCACATGAATAGTCTAATTGAAATGTGCAGGGAACATAACATGAAAATTAGCACAAGTAAAACAGAGGTATTGACTATAACTAAAGAAGAAAAAGCAACAACGATTCACCTAAACGAACATCACTTGAAACAAGTAAAGAGTATCAAGTACCTAGGAAGTAGAATATCATCAAATGGCAAATCACAAGACGAGATCGAAAATAGATGCAATAAGGCAAACCAACTCATTGGACAAATGGCACCAATACTAAAGAACAAACATATATCAATAGCTACTAAGAAAGCACTTTACGACACAATCTGCCTACCAACTCTATGTTACCAATGCCAAACCTGGACAATGACAGAAAAAGAGAAAAGAAAAATCACAACAACAGAAATGAGATTCCTGAAAAGAATACTCAATGTATCAAGAAGAGATAAGATCAGAAATGAAGAAATCAGGACTATAGCTGCACTAGATTTTATTAGAAAGCAGTAAGTCAAATGGTTTGGCAATGCACGTAGATTACCAACTAACAGTATACAACAACAAGCAATGATGTACAGACCAGAGGGAAGCAGCGGAAGAGGCTGACCACATAAATGATGGACACAGGGAATAACATGGATATCGATACATGAAGCCCATAAGTGGGCACTCTCCCGCTCTTTATACTTCACCTTGACACCACAAGGTACAAGAGGAACATGATGAGATGAGATGATTAAATAAGCATTGCTGTATGGATCAGAACATGGACAAACGCTAAAATAATTATTAATAAACTATAAACATTCATTAACTGGTGCATGCGCAGAATAGGACAAATATAGTATGACGGAATCACCAATGTGGAGATCATGATGAGAACTAGACAAACACCAGTGAACTAAGTGGTGATGAAAAGACTGGCACTATGAAAACATAAGAATAATATAACTATAAAAACAAAAACTGTCTGGAATCCACAGGGCAAAAAAAATATAAAATAAATTAAAATATATGAAGACCAAAAACTATATGGAGAAGAGAGGAAGAAACAGAAATGAATATAGGGAGGACATGGATGTAGATGTATGGAATAGCTAAGAATACTATGGCTTGGAGGTAGTTGGTTGAGAGTCAGACTCCATTGGGGGATAAGGACAAAGTAGAAGGGGAAGAATCTGTTGTCTTTATGCTAGGATTCAGTATGAGATGAGTATGATTAAATAAGTAGAAGGGGAAGAATATTACATACCATTCTTCCAGGTTAACAATAAGTAGGAGAACTTTATACCTATTAATAGCATATGTTCATAAGCAACTATAGTTCTCTGCGTTCATTGCTGATTTATGTTTATTAAAGCATACTTCAAGAAAATTAGTTATTCACATTTCTTATATTTTAAAAATGAATAACTATACATAATCTATAATCTCATTACTGTAATCTTCAATCAGTTGAAGGGGAATAACATTTCCTGCAGTTGATAAAATAATTGCACACGCTTGTTTTAATGATGGTTGTTATGTTTTTGAATAACGAAGACACAAACAATAGATTGCACGATTTATTGCCTGGTATATTTCGCTGCATCTCGTCAGGTACATACTGCAGAAATCACACAACTTACGTGAATTAACTAGATAAATCATTCAAACTGAAATATACACATGTTCGCACAGTAATGTCGATTGTCTACCACGGTAATTTTAAACTGACTAACATGTCTTTCTGCTTGCACAAGGACGGCTTACAAAGGTTGATTATTATAGCTTCAGCAAACTTTAACAATCGACTACTTTGTGTGTTGAACAACATACAGAAGGCACTGTCTCTTTCAACCACGTGACCGCTCTTGAGCACATGTCTCGCGACCAATGAAGCAGGACTGTTCCGGTGTGTCGGCCTGCCTAGGCTACCATCTTCTGTGTGTAGTATCTTGTCCACCCAATTCAGAATGTGTTCCGAAATCCTGCAGTGTAACTGTCACTCAGTTCTACCTATGTAGAGGCCTTGCATCTGCATGTAAATTGGTAAATACAATTTGATTTGGCTTACAAAGCTACAGGTTCTTTTACTGCTGGGATGGGGATCAGTGTGTTTCTGTACCTGATGACTGGAGTTGGAGCACAGAATGTTCGCCCGACTGCTGTGTTGAGCCGGTCCCGCAGACGTTGCATTACGTCATCTCCTCGGAAGGTTAGCTGGATGAATACCTTGAGTTTAGGGACTGTAGTTACTTCTGGTTTTGGTTTGGGCAGTTGGCAGTGGCGCTTTATAAATCCTGTGGATTACCCATTCAGGTTTAAGGCATTCTTCAGAGTTTCAAATTCCTCTGTCAGTGTGTCCTGGGTGCATATCTTCCTAGCACGGTCAAACAGGGTCTGTACTAAGCCCCGTTTGTACTGGACAGGTGATGAGCTCTGAAAATTTAAGTATTGGCCAGTCCATGTTTCTTTGCGGTACACAGATCTTTGAATTATACCGTCTGCTCTACGTCTCATTAGGATATCTAGAAACGGCAACGCTTCGTTGTGTTCGTGTTCCGTAGATAGAGAGATGTTTTTATGTGTCTCATTCATTGTGGCCTGGAACGACGTTGCTTGTAGCTCGTTTTTGGTGATAATTAGTATATCGTCCACGTAACGACGGTAAAAGGCCAAGTTATTGATGTCTGAGGATCTCTTTTCTTCTAAGTGTGCCATGAAGATGTCCGCTCCGTCAATATGGCGATATGACTTGTTTAGAAAGTTTAATTGTATGTTGGCGGAACATAATTTTAATAGCCTCTCTAGAAAAGCAGATGGTATGCCTAGTTTTAGTTGTTTGTCTCTAATGCGTTCACATATTATATTCACGGTCTCATCTAATGGAACGTTGGTGAATAAAGAGGCAATATCCATGGATGCCATGTGTTTGTTGTTTATGTCCATAGTATCCAATAATTCCACCAGTTCGAATGTATCTCTGAGTGTTCTTGGATCGAAGGACTGTCGTACTGGCTTTAAAATTTCAGCTAGCCATCTCGCCATTCGGCGTTGTGCAGAGTTAACCATGGAAACGATCGGTCTTAGTGGGATGCCGGGCTTGTGAAGCTTAGGTAGACCGTACATCTGAGGAGTTTGGGAGCCATGCGGTGGCCTCACTGATGACTCCCGCATTCACAAGTGGACCTCTTTCCTCATTTTTGCATCCAGGTCCTCCGACTTGTTGACTATTTGCTATACTCTGAATTTAGATGCATCTGATAATATTTCATCCATTTTTCTCTAGTAGTCTGACATGTCCATAAGTACTGCACCACTCCCTTTGTCAGGTTTCAATATTACGAGGGTTTTGTTGGCCTTTTAACGCTTTTAAGGCAGTAAGGTGTTCTTTGGATCGGACTTGTCTGTTTAGAGGGTGTTGTGCGATACTGGTGTTCTAAATCTACCAGTTTGGCCTTCAGCCACCCGACCGACTCAGCAGAAGTAGGTGATAACTTGGAGACTTGATCAAACAACATTTCAAATTGTCCAGCTAACCTTCCGAGGAGATGACGTAATGCAACGTCTGCGGGACCGGCTCAACACAACAGTCGGGCGAACATTCTGTGCTGCAACTCCAGTCATCAGGTACAGAAACACACCGATCCCCATCCCAGCAGTAAAAGAACCTGTAGCTTTGTACGCCAAATCAAATTGTATTTACCAATTTACATACAGATGCGAGGCCATCTACATAGGTAGTTAGTTAGTTAGTTAGTTAGTTGGTCGCGGTTTTAATCACCATTATGCTCTGTTCCTGTGCCAGTGAATATCACACAAAATGCTCCCTACTGCCCAATGTGAAAAGCAGAAAAGACAGGAGTCTTGACAAACAACAGCCCGCACAGATACACTGTGCATAATGTTGCCGCCAGAATGTCAACACACCAGTCCCCCACGAAACACCCAGTTCATCTCTGATGGAATCGGCAATCATTTTCCCATCTGGATCTTTCCTAGATGTTTACCCACACAGTCCACGAAAATACAGTTCATCGTCATTGGTTGTGGCAGTCAACCAGAAGCCCAGCAGCCACGCATTTCTGCATAAGGCAAAAACCAGTCAACTCTGGGACATAGCCAGATGCCATTGCTCCGAACATGCAGTCATGTTCCAAAACACCTCGGGCAGATTCAAAAGCACTTCACACGAAACTCACAGCTCACAGTGTTGCGCTACGCACTCACTCAGTAGCAGAGCGACGGAACCATCAAGCCTCCTTAGTCACCTCTTACGACATGCGTGGTAGGCAACAGTGTTACTATTCTTTGCTTCCCTTATGGGCCCCGGCAACACACAGGAGCTACATAGGTAGAACTGAGCGACAGTTACACTGCAGGGTTTCGGAACACATTCCGAATTGGGTGGACAAGATACTACACACAGAAGATGGTAGCTTAGGCAGGCCGACACACCGGAGCAGTCCTGCTTCATTGGTCGCGAGACATGTGCTTGATAGCGGTCACGTGGTTGAAAGAGACAGTGCCTTCCGTGTGTTGTTCAACACACAAAGTAGTCGATTGTTAAAGTTTGCTGAAGCTATAATAATCAACCTTCGTAAGCCGTCCTTGTGCAAGCAGAAAGACATGTTAGTCAGTTTAAAATTACCATGGTAGACAATCGACATTACTGTGCGAACATGTATATATTTCAGTTTGAAGGATTTATCTAGTTAATTCACGTAAGTTGTGTGATTTCTGCAGTATGTACCTGACGAGATGCAGTGAAATATGCCAGGCCATAAATCGTACAATCTATTGTTTGTGTCTTTGTTATTCAAATTCATCACGGGAAAACATGGTTGTTATGGTTTCTTGGCAAGTTTTGCAGAAGGTAGTTTGCCATTGCTTTCCTTCTGGGCATTGACTGTACTAGACTAGTCTGTGGCCATAACCATTTCTTTACTGATGAGATCATCTGCCAATCGCTACAGAGTGCAGACCATAACCAACAACAATCTGTCGGCTGCTCTCACACTCCATCCACCACCTGCTTCCATGGCTTCACGTAACCCTGATGGGGGGGGGGGGAGGCTATACGGGTACTCCATCTTACCCAAGGGTGTCTGGTAGACTAACATGCTCCTAGCAACATGGTCACATGCTGAAATTCTCCTGTAAGTATGCTCCTAGCAACATGGTCAAATGCTGACATTCTCCTGTAAAGTATGCTCCTGGCAATATGGTCAAATGCTGACATTCACACTTATGTTAGTCAAAAGCTCAAACTATCATACTTTGTTGGGTTCAAAAGGTCAAACCATCAAACTTTGTTAGGTTCAAAAGGTCAAATTATCATACTTTGTTGGGTTCAAAAGCTCAAACTATCACACTTTGATAGAGTCAAATCTTCAAACTATCATACTTTTATGGGGTCAAATATTGAATCTATCATACTTTGATGAAGTCAAATCTTTAAACTATTATGCTTTGATGGGGTCAAATACTGACACCATCATACCTTGATGGGGTCAAATCTTCAAACTTCCATGCTTTGATTGAGTCAAATGTTAGATTATACAGTGCAGTGTCTGTCATCTGCTGTCCTACAGTTAAAGGACACAAATGTCTGCTGTCCTACAGACAAAAGGACACACATGTCTGCTATCCATGCTTCAAGAGCTGAATATTGAAGAGGGTTGGCTATTAAAGACCATAAAGTAAAGAAAATTAATATATTTTGGTCACTTGAAACATCATGAAAGTGTGGAGAGAACAATAATGGAGGGGTATATGCCTGGGAAGAGAGGAAGAGGAAGGCCAAAGAGAAGATGGGTACAGGATGTGGCGGATGATCTCCAGATGAGTGTATCGGATGTGGGACATCTTGCTTGTAATTGAGAAGTTTTCCTGAAGGTTGTTATGGGAGCGAGGTGCTGCAAAGGACATGCTACTGAATGAATGAATGAATGAATGTTTTAATGAACATTGTGAAGTAAGTTCAATTTACAGTGTTGTAATACATTTGAAAATAGATGCATTTTGCACAAGTAATACATTTTTATGAATCAAAACAAAGCAAACGCTCTTACATCAGTGTGCTATTGTTTTATTTAATGTTCCTATCTTGTCTGTACAGAAAACCAGAAAAGTTGGTTATAAGGAAAATACTCCGGGGCTATCAGTTAACATGACAGCTTATGATAAAGACTTTGATAATAAGCTTGTCTACAGAATTATTTGGGAACGGTCAACTGCCCTAGATCCAGAAGGTCAAAACGTCAATATTTCTATTTTGAAGGTAAAGTCACGTTTTTATTTTCTTTATAATGTGTATACTTTAAAATAAAAAATAAACAGTCACTTTCAATAAAACACAATCTACTTTTCTCTCAAAATCTGTCCATCTTTCACAATTAAGGAAACTGTAGCTTGTAAAATATTAATTGGTTTATGGTGGTTTAAAATTATTGATAGAAGGAAATAATAGAAATATAGTTTTAGGAAGTGAAAAAATGGGCCTTAGTTTGAATAATAGAAAGACCAAAGTCATGGTAATAAAGAAACAGGCCATGCCTGAATGTGCAATTACATTAAATACTGTTATTTTGGGGGCAAGTGCAGAAATTCAGATATCTAGACACAAGGATAATATCAGATGGAAGATGTATTACAGAGATAAAGAACAGAATATGACAAGCAACAATTGCATTCTATAAAATGAAGAATATTTTAAACAATAAGCCCTTGTCATTGAAGGTTAGAATAAAGAATTCTTGGCTGTTACATGAAACCAGTTCTAACAATGGCTGAGAATCCTGGACAATTAATAAACAAGCGACAAAATCCAGAGAGGCTTTGGATTTGTTGTGTTATAGAAAAATGCTGAAAATTCCTTGGGCAGCCAAAATTAACAATCTGGACATTTTGAAGGAGGCTAAGTCGCACAGACAACTAATCACAAACATCAGAAAGAGACAGTCTTAATATTTTTGGCCATATGAGAAGACAAAAACTGGAACATCTTGTGACAATAGGAAAGATTAGTGAAAAAAGAGATAGAAAAAGGCAGCAAGAGAAAATTCTTGAGTCTTGAGAGTCAGGGAATTGGCACACAAATTGATACATGCTGTTGTAGATCACAAGATGTGGAGAAGCATATCTCCCACCCACATGTTCTTCATTCACTTGTTATAGCCCATGCCATGTTTAGTTAGTGATCATGTCTATCCACAGCCTTCTATCTCATGTACTTCCCACCATTTTTGAAAGTAATATTTAACCATGCCATGATGTCAAACTGTCCAGCATCTTCTCTATTGATCTCACCCTGCCTCTCCTCCCCTCCATCTGTCTTGTTATGTCAACGCACTCCAGCTTTCCATATCTCACGGCATGCCCAAAGAATGTGGACACTTTTCATCTGATACAAGTAACCAATTCGCTTTATGGTTTAACTTCTTTTAAAATATCTGCATTACTCTTTCTGTCCACAGTGTTCGCTTAAAAAAAGTCGCTTAAAAGTCGACAGGGTCGACTTCATCACACCGGGTTTTATCCCATATGGCTCGGTCTCTTTCCGCAGTGTGGAAAGCGTTGCACAAAGCACGAACTCCATAGCTTTTAGCGACGACCCACAGGAGTCTCTGAAACATTTAACTCGTAAACCGAAGGGTGCAGCCCGGAATCGAACCCACAACCTTCGGATCACAAGTCAAACGGCTTGACCACTTCGCCACAGAGACTCCCTATGACTCCCACAGTGTTCCATTCTTCCTACAATAAAACCACATCTATGCAGCTTCCACATGATTCCTGACCTATCAGCTACTTGTGGATGATTCAGTTCTGTACATCAGGATTGGCTCAATATTGTTCTTAAGAAATCTATTTCCTCACCTCAATTTGCAAAGATAAATTGCATGTTACATAGAACCAATTGTAACATATAGCTGAAATTGTGGACAATGAACAAGTTTTTAAAAATCACTTGCAGTCACAGAAATATTGTTTTATAGAATAATGCTGAAAATATTTTGGGCAGCCAAAATGAGTATTTAAATGTTTTTAAAGAGGCCATGACACTGAGACAAGTTATCATTAACATGAGAAATAAGCAATCAACATTTTTACCACATTATCGGAAAAGGAAAATGTAAATATATTGTAACAACTTGGAAACATTTATGGAAATAGAGACCAAGGAAGACAATGATAGATTATTGACAGCCCCTCATCATGGCATAGAAAAAAATATCATAAACTGATACATTCTGTTGGAGATAGAGAGATGTGGAGAAACATGACTGCCCACTCAAACTGACAACGGCATTTGAAATAAAAGCAATGCTAAAACCCTCTTTGGTACTGACTATGTTAATTAGTTCTTGTTACTTGACAAATTTAGTATCTTATAATTAAAGTACGAAGTTGAACAGCTTACCAAAATCATAATTTAGGTTCAGTAATTCATAAGATATGAAATTCTGTGACTTCACCACATTTCATGGTTTTGCTTGCAGAATTGGACAACAATAGAAAATGATACTGGCACAGTTTTCAATACAGAACAAATGGACAGAGAAGCAATAGAAAGTTTTACCTTAGCAATCCAAGTTGAAGATATGAATTCTGAGACTGGGCCTCAAGTTGACAATGGTAAGGTGTTTGTTGAAAGCATGTGTTATTTGTAATCTGGCAATGACATGTTTATAATAAGCCCGGTGATATATGTCAGCCTTTTTTTAAGTATGTGTTAGTTTATTAACAGTATAATAAAGCCAGATCTGCATGACTGCAGGTTTGTACAATTACAAATAAGTGTAAACAACTCCATGAGAACATTAAAATATCTAATGAATATTAACTTTTAAGTAATGATATTATAGGGGTAATGTGTTTTTAAATAATTAGTACAAGTTGTTTTTTAAAATAATTATTAAATGTTCAAATATATTACATATATTTCAAATTGATATAATACCTCTTAAAGAGTGTGTGTTTTCCAGTGTTTGATGCAGAACTTTTCCCTCTGTTTAGGTTGTCTCATTCAGTTATAGTTTAAGTGACCTCAACCTCTTGTAATGTGTCCAGGATCATTGGTGAAGATGGTATGGCTTTTACACAACAGCATAGCAGGCTAAATTAAGCAAATCCCAAACAACAATTTCTGTGCAACAGCGTTTTTATTCTTTCGTATATCATCTGATGCCATGAAACTGACCTTGCCAATCTAAGGCCAGATACCAACAATATATGTATCTCTAGGGTTAACAACCTAGCCTAGCAAAGCTGTGTTCCATTCCAGTGTGATAACTTGCTGTAACATTCAATCATTATGCCATCACTGTGGTTATTAAAGTCTCTAGTATCATGAAAGTTTTATCTTTCAGTTCTTGTGATCAGATCTCTTGAGATTTCTTAGTTGTTACAATAATGATAATAGCTATAACACTCTTCAGACTAGTCAAATAATACAAGCTTGCTCTGATGACAAAGAATATAGTCGATGTTCTTTCTCATTATTATCAGTCATGTCAGTCCATACCCGTTCATAGTGTAGTAATCAGTTATGTTTGTTCACATTCATTCTTCTAGTACAAATTCATGTCCACCAGCTAGAGAGCCAAGAGTCAATTCCTTGTCACATCTGCTTCGATTTTTAGCTAAAAACAGCTAAGGTCACTTGGCTATACTCGTGCAAAGCATCGTGCCCTCTAAATTTGTTTTACACTAATTCATTATGGTCTGTGTTTCTACGTGTTCTAGTGTTCTTGTATCTAGGCCAGCTGCTTGATCTCTGATGTCCATTTCCAAGTTCATATGAATTCCTAACTATCTTGTCTATTAACACTCATACTTGTCATTTAATGCTTACTTTTAATATTGATTGAGCTATTTTCAACTGATTTTTTTATATTCTGAATTTTTAATGTTAAATACATTGCATTTAATTCTCTGTTATTAGACATCAGTGTCACCTTATTATTAAAATAAAAGGGTTGTTAGGTGACCTCTTATATCATGGGTAGGTTCATATTTCTTGAAATAATAACAACAGCATCATGCAGCAGGTCACTTGTAGAACATCACTCTTGTCACACTGATTATAACATCATCTATATTTCAATTTCAAAAATTATATTCTAACATGTAGTACAGGAGACAATTTAATAAAGATATTAGATAAGTGCAATCATTCAGAAAGCATTGGCAAACTACTGAATGTAAAATTGCTTAGAAAATGAACTTAAGGTTGATTGCAGCATCCTGCAAAGGCCATGAAATTGTTTGCTGGTGCTCTAGTGGAGTTGATAGTGAACTGTGTGAATTACCATCTGATAATATCATGAGCATCCTTGTATGCAGGTTCACTTCTCAAAGTGAGGGAAAGATTGGCCACCTATTCCTCCTTGTTCTCAAGGCTACAAATTGTGATGGTACTATCACATCACAGACCCATAACGGTAAACTGATTTGGGACAAATTTATTTTTAACACATAATGTCCTATGATTGATTTTACACCATATATAGTATGCACACATGCATGTTTGGATAACTGAGTTCTTTCTACAACTTTATCAGCCACACTAACTGTGCAGGTGTTAGACCAGAATGACAAGAAACCTGAGTTCTCACAAAGTTGGTATAATGGAACAATCCAAGAAAACATGCCAGATGGCAGTGGAGTTTCTCTCCTTGATCTCTTGGTTGTTACAGATGAAGATGAGGTATGGAAAAATTGTACAAGATGCATCAGATTTTTTTATCACAAAATTAAATTTCACATTTCTTATATACAATCATTTACTGAAAATATTTTCTGGTTTTTTTTTTTATTAATGTCTTATGTAGAAGTCTATGAATCAATTGTCTATCCCGATAGGGCCGATGAGAAAAAGACTATCTCAGTGGCTGGCATGCTTGCATTGTGGTCATGTGGTCGAATTTCCCTCCAAGATTTCTTTTCCTGACCTTAGCTTCCAGGTCAACACAGTTAAAAAAAGTATCAGGAAATATCATGGAAAGTAAAGGCAGCCCGTATAATTGTGACCACATGACCCATCAATTGCCAGTTGGTCTAAAAATATAAGGTTATCACCATATACCCCATATGTGAACAAGGGGGCCTTTTCTTTACTTTTTATATAGATGATGACTTTGGTCCACATTTATCGTTAAGCACAGTGGGAGTTGTGATATATTTTACAAGGAATAAAAAACAGATAGGCAGGCAGATAGACAATAGACAGACAGGCATATAAAATAAAGTAAGAAATGGACCCTTTTACACTCCTTGAATGTATTGGGTTTAAAAGCTTCTCTTCTACTGCCAGTCATTTCCCCATGGAGCATAGTCCCTCAACCAATTCATACCAAGCCCTTTGAAGACTTGATCATGAGTGGTTGGATTTTCCAGCTGAGTTTCTTACAGTAAGAAGTAGCTAGTCTCACACCAACCCTCCTTAGTCAACTTTTAAAACATGAATGGTACGTTACAAATTTACTATATATGGTTTGTGTCTTCGTTATTCAAATTTAATATTCTTTAATTCCTTCACAAGTCCCTGTAGCACATTAGCAATTGAGTATATATTTAAATCCCCATATTTTTATAGACCAATTGACACTCGATTGAGCAATGTGGTCAGTATGAGGCCAGTTATCTTTACTTCCCATGATCATTCCTGACATCCATTTTAGACTATCAACCCTGGATCCCAGATTTTTAAAAATCCACTTCAATGGGGATTTCAACACTTGACCGCCAAGCTGGCAGGCAAGCATACTAGTCACACTGCATTATCACAGCTCCCACAGAAGGCATACATGGATATATAATCATCAGCTGCAGGGGACACATTGGTAGGGCATATTAGTTTGGTTACACTTAGTGAAAGAAGGTTATGGTCATTTATAATTATAGTGAGTATTAGGTATTCAACATAATTAGTTTAAACAACACTTTGGGTAAATACTAAATTAAACACATCTACATTAGGATTTAACAGCCATCTAGTGGGATTTGGTTTAGATTATTTGGAAACCCAAGAATTGTTGAAGTTTAAGATGTCTTCTAGATGAGAATTTATATGTGAAAACCCATTAAATATGATGTGGAATTGTTAAAATTATGGTTTAATAAATGTAAGTGTAAGCTAGATCAAATGCGAGACTGTATTAACTCATTACATTTTCAGTTGGCACATTTTGATATATTCTTTTACATTAACAATTGTCAATTGAGTAGAGTTGTAATATAAGGAGTGTAATCAATTAAGATAAATATGTGAAATATTACTACAACTTTGGATAAGGAGATTACTAATTTCCTTGCAAACTCATAACTAAAATGACCATAACATTACTGAATCATTACAACATTACAAATCTATTACATCATCACAAAGCCATTACAACATCTCCAAACCATTACAACATTACAAATCCATTATGACATTACAAAACTACGAGCAACATTACAAAACCAATAGTTTACCATTTATAACCTATGCATCTCAAATTTCACTCTTGTGTTACTGGACCCATAAGGGAAACACAGAATACAATTACAGTAACTTATCATGCATATTGTAAGAGGCAGCTAAGGAGGCTTGGCATCAGACTGACTACCCCTACCCTAGAAAACCTTAGCTACAAAACACAACCAGTTATAAACAAGTCAACAAAAAGCTTGGCGTGAGTTGGTTGAGGGTTTATGCACCATTAGAAGATTAAAGACAAAAGCAAGCAACATCTTAGATGTGTACTTTCCTTTTCTGCTATTGTCATTCTATCTATATTGTATTTATTTATCAACACATATCGCCGGCTCTGTGGCAAATGGGTTACGGACGCAGTTTGTAATTCTGCATACCGCATATGAAACACTGCTGCATGCGATTTGGCAGCAGACCATCTTGCATTGTTTTTTTTTTAATGAAATGGTATGGGTGACGGTTGTTCAGAAAGCAGTGGCAAACTACTGAACGTAAACTTATCCAGGAATCACGAACAGCCAAACAATGCTAGGGTTGACTGCTACGTCCTATAAAGGATATGCAACTAATTTTTTTTTAACCACACATATCACAACAGTTTGAAGTTGTTGATACTGAGCCAGCCAGATGTAATCTAGATTGCATAGAGTTTTTGTTTGTATAGTATGATTTTTATAGTATCTATCCCCTTCTTCTTCTTTCATTTGCTGTCTATCCATCTGATGTCTAGGCGTCCTCTAACTCTATAGTCAGAGTTTCTTCAGATTTAAGCACCTATGGCAAAGTGTTATGAGAAATATGCTATTTATAACTTGAGAGTAACAAAAAACATTGGCAACAGAAAGTAGTTATTAAAATTGACAACCAAATAGGACCTTTTCAATACAATAAACAAGGTGTTAAAATGAATGTGCAGTATCACTCGATCTGTTTAATTTCTATAGTGAAATTATATATAATATAATAATAATAATACCCAATTGGTCTTGTATATTGAATTTTGCACAATATATGCCTTATTTATCTACAGGAGTCTTGATACATTTGTTGTTCTCTAAGTTTCTAATCCACATTAGTATTGTTGGTATTATAAATGTTTTCTATATGTTTACATTTGTTGACAGAGATATGATCTTTGACATTCAGATATCACCCAGGGAATTACTAGTTATTCACATTACTTATGTGAGACTTCAGTGAAACTTTCACTATGCATTTTTATTGAAAATAGTACCAATATAGTTGAAGAAGTCTACTTCTTCAGCCTGTCATCTCCCAGTGGATCACAGGCCCTCAAACAACTCATGCCAAGCCTGTTGTAGATTTGTTTCAGCATTTTACTATTAGTTTTCTATTGAGTGAGGTAGCCAAGCTTACACCAATCCTCCTTAGATGCTTCATTGTAGCTTACAATTTTTACTATTCTCTGCCTCCTTTATAGGCCCTGGTTAGTTAAAGTTAGTTGCTTATCTGTTACAGGATGTAGCAGTCAACCCCAGCATTTTTTGGCTGTTTGTGATTTCTTGGCAAGTTTACATTTATAGTTTGCTTTCTGAATGACTAGCACTCATACAATTTTTTTTTAAACCAACAACAGGCAGTTTGTGAACCCTGGTAGCAGACGAAATATACCAGTCTGAAAATCACAAAAGAATGCTCGCTCTTAAACTTCTGGTTCACTGATGTCAGATTAGAGGCTTAATCTCCTACACCATTTAGTTGGAATTAAAAATTGACTTCTCGTTCAGAAAGCAGTGGCAAACTACTGAATGTAAAATTGCCTAGAAACCTTGGGTTGATTGCAACATGCAACATTTCAATGTATATTTTCCCTTACCTTGTTTTAATTTACAAGATAATTCATATTCACCTTCATATTGGTTAATAAATTGGGAGTCTCTGTGGCGAAGTGGTCAAGCCGTTTAACTTGTGCTCCGAAGGTTGTGGGTTCGATTCCGGGCCGCGTCCTTCGGTTTACGAGTTAAATGTTTCGGAGACTCCTGTGGGTCGTCGCTAATAGCTACGGAGTTTGTGCTTTGTGCGACGCTTTCCGTGCTGCGGAAAGAGACCGAGCCATATGGGGTAAAACCCGGTGCAATGAAGTCGACCCTGTCGACTTTTAAGCAACTTTTTTATTGGTTAATATAACATACAAATGAATTATAGATTTACATTTACACACTTATGAAATTACACCCGGGCAGGTCAGCATCTAAAGGATTTAACTGCCTATGCTTTTTCTATAAACTGGTTCATAGCAGTAGCAGCACTGTGTAGTAAAATTACTTGATTTGTTTCAGGACTGGAGATGAACATGCATCAAAGACAGGAACTGGTCACTTTATTTGACTCTGGATAAGATGAACTTGCATCAAGGACAGGAATTAGTAACTTTATTTGACTCTGGACTGGAGATGCACTTGCATCAATGACAGGAACTGATCACTTTATTTGTCTCTGGATCAGAGATGAACTTGCATCAAGGACAGGAATTATTCACTTTATTTAACCCTGGACTGGAGATGAACTTGCTTCAAGGTCAGGAATTAGTCACTTTATTTGACTCTGGACTGGAGATGAACTTGCATCAAGGACAGGCATTAGTCACTTTATTTGTCTTGGATCAGAGATTAACTTGCATCAAGGACAAGAACTGGTCACTTTATTTGACTCTGGACTGGAGATGAACTTGCATCAAGGACAGGAATTAGTCACTTTATTTGACTCTGGACTGGAGATGAACTTGCATCAAGGACAGGAATTAGTCACTTTATTTGTCTTGGATCAGAGATTAACTTGCATCAAGGACAAGAACTGGTCACTTTATTTGACTCAGGACTGGAGATGAACTACCATCAAGGACAGGAACTGGTCACTTTATTTAAAAAAGCCAAGTATGTAAATATCTTAGCAGTTCATATCTATGGCAGTATATACAATGAGATAATCTGTATATTTTTCTCTTTATTAATATTTAACCTTAAAACGCAAATTTGTACATCTTATTTAAGCTGAAATAAGTTTTCTCTGTCTATTTTAGTCTGTCAATAGCGAGTACAAATTGAGCATAACATCACCTGGCAATGCATTTTCTGTGGAGCCTGCTGAGGGTAAAGGGCAAGGACAGTTTTCACTCATTGTGCGAAATACTTCTATCTTGGACTATGAACAACATCAAGTTTTAATCTGTGAGGTGAGGTAATTTTCTTTCAGGAAACATGGGTGCATTATGTTAATATTTTTATGTTACATAATGCTGCCTTTAGTTAAACAGTTATGTTAAATACCTTGTTTCTATGTTATATAGCATGTTTGGGAACATGGTGCTAGACAGGGTTGTGTACTATCACCCTATCTGTTCAGTTTGTTCAGTGAAATAATAATGAGGATCCATGCAATATACACCAGGAAATATCAGTTATTGGACTATAATGTAAAAAAATCTGCATTATGCTATTGACATGGTTATGGTCGCTGAAAATGTAATGCAGTTAAAATAAATCTGTTTTCGTATTTTCTCCTACTGCTTTGGCAATGAAGTGTTGCAGAGAGGAGGTAGATGTAATTTTCTATTTTTTGCTTGTCTTGTTGTTTGTGCTAATGTCATATTTTGATTTTTTTCAATGTCTCTTTTACTCTATCTAGCTATCTCTTTCTGAGTCATCTTCTCACCTTGTATCCCAATGTTCTTATGTAGAACAGTCTAGCTACAGGTTGTTCCATGCTAGCTAAATGTTCGAACCATTCCATTATTTGGTGTTCTGTAAAGTCAGTAATACGGTGTTATTCCTACACTTGTTTTTCCAGCTGTATTTTTTTGCTTCTCATCTGACATGATGTGATTGTACACCAATGTGTTTCTAGGGCTGTCCATGTCTGGCATTGGTAACACAGTTTTGGTCAAATAAAGCATCTATCAGCTTATTTCTGGCATCCATATTGATATTGTCGGTCTCCCTGGCCTAGGGGTTAGCGACTTTCTCCGTAATCCCGTATACTCTCGTGAGTAACGTGAAGCGCATGAGAATCAGTGGCGGTTCTCTCCACGTCAGTAACTTACGGGGTATGTGAGCCAGTCGCTCAGAAAAGCAGTGGCAAACTACTGAGCGTAATCTTGCCAAGAAATCAACAATCAGCTGAAAGATGCTGATGTTGACAGCGATGTCATGTAAAGGATATGCGAACACACACACACACACAAAATATTGATATTTAGATATTTTAGGATGTGTATTATTTGATAGTTGATATTGTTTGCTTTCTGTATTCTCATTTCTATTTCTATATTTAGTCTTCCATCCTCTGCAAAAACACTGCCCAGATACATGCACTCTCTAAATATTTTAATGATTTTCCATTAAATTTATGTTGTATTGCACTGGAGTTTACCACAATTTCATAAATTCTGTCATTTTTATGTTAATCATCACATCGAAATTCTATAGCATTTGTCAAGGCAGCTTGAGATCAACATGTTCTTAGAAATCTCTGGTCGTCTGCAAAAAGCAGATCATTTAAACTCTCTGGATGTGTATTGGCTTCTTTAGTCATCTTTGGCACTTTCCAAGCTTGTTCCTATTTATTCGGTTAAGGGTTTTTCCTTGATCTATGAAATCCACGCTTAGTCTGTTGTTTTATTCTGTAGCTTTTTCACTTTCACTTCTGGCTCAGTGCAAAAATTACATTGGTGCATCCTATTCCTTTCTAGAGATAAACTGTGCGCTATGTAAAAGCAGTTGTATTTATTTTTCTTTGTTCTAAACTGTTTGCATAAATTTTTCCCATATGGCTAAGTAGAGATATGTTTTCATATGTATTACATTTTTTTTTGCTACCCTTGTTATTTCATAAAGGTACTATCATGGCTATTTGTAAATGTCTTTGTTTTTCACACTCGCTCACTTTTAACACAAGCATAGTCCATACACACTACTTCTAGTAGCACTGGACTAAATTTTTCATGTGGATTAGCTTTCCCTATTACCAGTGTCCCTTGCCCTCAAGTTACCCTTCTTCGAATTCAGAGGGACTTGTAATTTATGTCCCCAAGTCAAGGATGAGAAAGCAACATTTTAGTCGAAGTGACCAGTTTAGGGGTTGAACCCAGCTACCTTAGCATCTGCATGCTGGATGTTTAAGAACAAGCACTCTTATTCGGACCATGCTAACCTCCATGTAAGTCTGTTGATACTCTCCTCACTTGCCATGCCAGGTTAAATATGTTTGTTAATCATTTTATCCCTACCTGATGGCATGCTTTGATGGCTTCAACTTGATTATTATAAATGCCTTTAGCTTTGTTGTATTTTTTTTTTAAATTGCATCTTTCACTTCTTGTTCTAAGATTTTTGGTTCATTATATTAAACATAGAAAGGACTGAATGCAATCACCACTGCTTTTTTTTGAGGTGGACTTAACAGTTCTTTAAAATATATCTCCCATCCTGTTTTTATTTCAATAGTATTAAATAATTGTTTCCTATACTCATCATTTATTGTTGTGGAGGAAGTGAAGCACTTATCTTTCATGTAAAGATTTCATCGTTGTTCCAAATATCGAATTCGCTCCTGTAATCTATACTTTATGCAGTGTGAATTACTAATTACTCAGTATGTAATATTTTTATCATGTAAACAGATTGTGGCAACTGAAACAAAAACTAGCAGATAAATTCAGTAACACAGCAACAGTAACCATCAGTATCCTCAATACAAATGACAACATGCCTGAATTCGAAAATGCACCATTTAGTGCTACTGTGCTTGAGAATGAACCAAATAGAACTTTTGTTACAACAATTAAGGTAATGTTGTAAGGTTTTTGTCTTTTCCGTTGTTTACAATAATGTTAGTTATTATTGTTAGGATTTGTGCTATTCTGGAATTTTACCAACTGTTTGAACTATTTCAGTCCTAAGCAGTTGTTATACGGTTGCAAATTTATGGGCTAGGAGAAGTTAAAGCAATTGTCTGGAAATGAAGAAATTAAAGCAGCAGAAACATTGACAGTAACAAAAACATTGACAGTAACAGCTTGGATAATTATGGTCACAATGACTGAAAGAATAAAGACAACAGAAAATGCTTAAGCCTGTGTATTAGCGGGGCCCTTAAGGGACACAAATAATAGTAACACTGAAACATA
This sequence comes from Cepaea nemoralis, assembly GCA_014155875.1. NCBI lineage: Eukaryota > Metazoa > Mollusca > Gastropoda > Stylommatophora > Helicidae > Cepaea > Cepaea nemoralis. The sequence goes on along the minus strand of JACEFZ010019046.1, from coordinate 71,300 downwards.
TCATACATGTCATAAGAGTTGGCTTAGGAGGATTGGTGGGAGACTGGCTACCCCATCTCATAAATCACTTTAGCTGCAAAATCCAACCAATCATGTGCCTCGACGTAAATCCGGTAGTAACTCAACATGGATTTCACAATCAAGGTTTCCAAACTCGTTAAATTAGAACATTAAAAGTTCTCACCTGAACTTTGGAAAATATGAAATAAACTCACGCGATCCAGTGAACATTTTTACACATTTAATTATGCGTTGTAGAAATAATAGGATTCAGCTCTTCTAGAATATAGACTGCCATTGACACAGGGTCGGTGTCTATTTACTATCTACGAATAACCTCCCTATTCTATCCTGTTCACCTTGAAGCCTGGTTTTCCCTTTCACAGTTCCGTCGTTCAGAATTCACCTAGGTTGTCTACTCCCAGTCCTTCCATTGACGGCTTCTTGTCAACCAATTCTTCGTCCTGTTGTTTACTTGCAGATCCTCGTAATCATTGCATCCAGATATCCACTTGACACAGACGTTAGAAAACACAACCGCTTAGTAACATAGCCTCACAACGTCTGACTCTTTGTTGTCCTATGATGTCTCGTGTCTCCCTTGGTTTTCCTGTGCATCATCCACTTTGGTGCATCCTTTTGCAAAATCCCTTCTTCCTTTTTCCTGTATCTTCTTTTGGCGTGCTCGTCATATGGCATTATGCCCCCTCCCAGACAAAAAAAATGATAACCTCATTTTTTTCTTTACATCTATATCTATATACATGTAATTATGCTTCATAGCCGTACTCATATTCAACATAAGTTAAAACAATTGACGAATAGACCTTATGGATCCCGTTACCCACCCTAAAAAAAAATTAAAGTTATATGACGGGCACACCCTCCTGTCCAAACCCCCGTTGGACATCATGTGGCCGACCCATGGGTAGGTCGATCCAACTAATTTTCATTAGTCCCTACCTTATCCAAATGGACAAGTGTCCTCACTCTAGGTAATACCTGGAGTTGCGGACGAGGGTAGTAATGGGGTTCCACGCAATCCATATCAGTTGCTGTTGAATGTTGTTGCTGCTCATGCATATCTTACTTGTTTTTCCATCACATGTCTGTAGGTAAGGTAGACACCTTATGCACTGAGATTCTTAAGAGATATATTCCAGTGTGGATATCTCAGAACTATTAATCAATCCTAAATTCAATAATTAACTGTTATTAACTAATGAACCATTGATTAGAAATACAAGCTATTCTTAATGTAATACTAATTAATATAACACAGTTAACTATTTTAATACTTAATTATATATAACATAATATTCATATAATGTCCCCTCTGCCGTGCGTCCACCTTGACGAGGTAGAGGGGCTTGAGTGTTCCAATGACCCCAAGAGCTATGCCGACGGTAGCACAGCTACTGGTAGGGTCACCCATGTCGGACAGGCCAAGGGAGAGGGACCAGACGAAGTGACGCACAAACCTGCTGCCTTGTAGGTAGACTGGGGACAGTCAAAGGCTAGGGAAAGCATCCCGAAAAATGCTTGTCGAAATCGGATGTACTGAGCCACAGGCTTGACAAAGAAGTGCAACGTAACTTTATCATTTCATGATGCCACAGATGAAAATAAATCGTTATGGTGCTAATCCCGTGAAGTCCCATCAGGCGGTGATAGTGCCGGGCCCCCTGCCTCGAGGGGGTCCACCCATGACTACTGGTGGTCACCTTCCCCTGTGCTGTGGAGTCAAGGCACAGAGGAGTAGGTTAAGAGCTATTGACCAAACACCCCGGACTCTCAACATACTACAATGGAATGCCGAAGGAGTTTATAACAAGAAAGCCTCCCTAACACAGCGTCTTCATAAAGATAGAATAGATGTGGCATGCATTCAAGAGACACACCTCAATGCCAATCGCACATTTTCAGTCGAGGGATATCAGGCCACACGTTTCGACCGCAAAGGACACAAAGGAGGAGTTGTAATACTTACACGAAATACAATACCTTGCAGCGAAGTATCTGTGATCTCTGACAACCAAACGGAAATTATAGGTGTTGATATAATGATAAAGGACATGAAAATAAGAATTTACAATCTGTATAGCCCGGCAGATAAGGATCTTACACTCTCAAACATGGAAATAACTGTCACAAATTGCATTGTTGTCGGAGACTTTAATAGCCGCTCAGAAAGATGGGGATACCCAGATACTGACAAAAGAGAGATGAAGTGGAGGACTGGGAAATAGACTCAAATCTCCATTTACTCAACAAAGCGGATGACACACCGAGCTTCTACTCCAGAAGATGGATTACCACTTCTACTCCAGACTTAGCTTTCTGCACAGGAGACATCCTCCACAAAATCGATCGCCATGTGCTTGACCAATTAGCAGGTAGTGACCACAGACCAATCAAGCTTGTAATAAATATGGAATATGTTCCACAGGAGCAAAAGCCTTTGCCTCGCTGGAATTACAAACGAGCAGATTGGGATAGATTTTCCATACTAACAGACAAATATTGTGAAAACATAAATACACGATATGGCAACATGAAGCAAATGGTGGAAAGTCTAAACAGAGCAATAATGCAGGCGGCCACTGAGGCTATTCCAAGAGGAGCGAGGAAAAATTACAAACCATACTGGACTGAGGAACTACAAATTTTGGAGGACAAAGTTGAAGATGCTAGGAAGACCGCAGAGAGAGAACAAACAACTGAAGTGAACATCTCTCTCAAAGCCATCTCAGCAAAATATAAAAGAACAGTAAATCAAACAACAAGAGATTGTTGGAGGAAAAAAACAGAAAACCTGAATTTTGACAGGGATGGAAACAAACTATGGAAACTAGTGAAAGCCATGAACAATGAAGGACCTAGAAACAAACAAATAACAATTAAACAAGGAAATGCCTTGCTTACAGGAAAAAAGGCTGCAAATGCACTAATAGAACACTATGCAAATGCAAACCACATTGATATTACAACCGAACAGAAGAAAGCAATCAAAGACAAACAGATAATCATAGAAATACAGAGACAGCAGCAGAATATATGATGGCAAATCTAACAATGGAAGAAATGGAACAGGCAATGAATACCCTAAAAAAGAAGAAATCACCAGGAAAGGATGGAATCACAAATGAAATGCTAATAGGACTAGGCACCAAGGCAAAGAAGAAACTACTAGCAGTCCTAAATAACAGCTGGAAGAGAGGAATAGTCCCACAGGCATGGAAGGAAGCTATACTAATACCAGTCCCAAAGAAAGGAAAAGACCTGGAAGAACCAAATGGCTATCGACCTATCAGTCTACTTAGCTGTGTAGGAAAATTAATGGAACGCATTATCAATGGCAGGCTAACATGGCATCTGGAAGAAAACAAACTCTTAACACCTCACCAAGCAGGATTCAGAAAGTACAGATCCACTGAAGATCAAATAACCTATATAGCTCAGGAAATAGAGGATGCCTTCCAAGAGAAAAAGCACACACTAGCGGTCTGGATAGATTTAGAAAAAGCATTTGATGAAATATGGAAGGAAGGACTGAAAGTAAAACTGCAAAAAATGCATGTTTGTGGGAAAATGTACAAATGGATCAGCCACTACCTTGAGAACAGAACTGCCAGGACAAAAGTACAAGGACAAACCAGCAAAATGATGCTGTTGGAGCAAGGTGTCCCCCAAGGAGGAGTTCTTTCACCAACATTATTCCTAGCATATATAAACGACATCACGGAAAATTTTCCAGCCAGAGTACACACATCATCCTTTGCAGATGACCTAGCCATATGGACATCTGAAGAATATATTAGTACAGCTAACAGCAGAATACAGCAAGCCCTATTAGCGCTAGAGGACTGGTCAAAATCATGGCTAGTGAAGATAAGTGAGGAGAAAACAACATGCACAGTATACTCCCTCTCAACTAAAACTCAGCAACCTAAGCTGGTATTGAATGGAAAAATATTGCGCCATGAAGAAAATCCAAACTATCTAGGAGTCACCTTGTGAAGAATCATACATTTCAAAGATTCAAGACTTTTTTTAAAGAATAACTCAGAAGTATAATATAATATTCTGATTCATCAAGAACAAATATTTATACCAACTAATATTTCTAGAATTTATTAATGTTCTCCAATAAGATATAGTTAACAACAATTGAAGAATAGAGACTGAAATATTTTCTAAGATGAATTGTAGACCTATGAGATAGTGTGAACCTTCCGAAAAGTATGAGAGAAGATTGGAATAACCAAGTAATAAGACCCTAATGTGTTTTTGTGTATTATGTATTGATATAATTATTTAACATTTTTATTCATTCTCTCACTCATTCTTTCCATCTTTACTCCTTTTTTTCTTTCTTACATACTTATAGTGTTTCTTTACTGTATGTATGCCAATATCTGTACCTTTCAACTTTGTTGATTCTAATGCTGTTATTGTTTTCGCTCGTGTGAATAGTGAGAATAAGCTATGTTTGGTACATCTGCACAGGACATAAGTCATGTAGATATAATAAATAAAGATCAATGTATATCGATCAATGACTTGTGTGCAATTTTTATTGACTTGTGAGTGAATATCTCTTATATGTATTTTTATTCGTGAGAATATATTTGCAATCTGTTTCTTAACCTGTGTGTACATATTTGTAATGTTATTAATATACTTCTTCGTTTGTGAGTATACGCTCGTGACAACACCTGTAACCTGTGATAATGTTGATTTAAGCCAACTCAACATCTGTGTAATAAATATAGTTACCATATACCATTTTATCTGTTGTTTGTACTCATTGTGTTTAACTCTTGTTCTCTTTTTGTGTGTTACACTGTTCTTGTTAACAGTTGGCTGAATTTGTCATAATTGTGTATTTTCTCTTTCTTCTTGTTACACATGTACTTGGGTTCTTGTGAGTGCCAAATCAGGTTTGTGTTCTATAGTTTGAACGTAATCTTTGACTATTCGGGATGTTACCAATTATCAATCCCAACACATGGGTTTGGTAATACTGCTGCACATACTTTACCTTCGTAGTATGGGCATTTTATATTGACCCATGCAGTTTTGTATGTTTCTATTGTACCACAAAATGTTCTGCACTCAATAATCTTACCTGTGTACTCATTTTCGTTTATCAGTTTGTGACTAACACCCGTAATATCAGATCCTGTGTCTCTAAAACAGGTTGTTAGTTTACCATTATCCCACGCTTGGTGGAATACCAGAGTACCTTTATGAGTACATGCTGCATTCGCTTCATGTATATGCCTCTTGTGGGCTGATGTGAGGTCATCATCTTTATCATGACCTTCCTTACCTGTTCTGTTGTTGTATGACTCTATAATCGCTGCGTATGTGTCCTCTAAATCATCTGAATCACTACTACTGGACAACACATAAGCTGTACTTGCCTCTTTCCAGGGTATTTTTCATGGGACATGACCTACTGGTATGCCCATATGCCCTACAAGCAAAACATTTAATACTCCTCTTGTAGGAGTCATACTTACTTCTTTTCTTGGATGTGATGTCTCTCAAGTAAGCTGGATACCCTCGGTGTTGATCACACATCTCAAGAGATCCATGAGACAGTTTGCAGTACTGACACAGTGTGAAGTGACCTTTTCTAGGTCTGTCTCCCTCTTTATTGGAGTATTGGTATGGACCACGTCTATTCCTACTATTAAATTTTTTAAACTACCATTGCTTTTCTGGAATCTAGCGCTTGCTCCTATGACAAGTTCTGGTTGCGCACAATTGGCAAATATGTCACGTTGTGCATTGAAATATGATTCACCTTTTGCTTCCATCTCACTAAGTGATTTACATTTATTCTCAACCAGAAATACAGACATAAATTCTGGTACTGCAGACAGAAGTCTATCTCTTATTATTAGTTCTCGAATTTTTTCGAAATCCGACCCAATATCAGCTGCTTTAATCCATTTATCAAAGCATGACGATAATTCAGAAACAAAGTCAAGGAAGGTTTGGTTAGATTTAGGAGTAAGCGTTTTAAACTTTGTACCTAGACCAGATTCGTCTAAACTGAAATGTGCAAGAACACGATCTCGCATATACTTGTAGTTGGTACGCAAGTTCTCAGGCATCAATTCAATTACCTTTAAAGGCTCCAACGCGAGATGTCTATGAAATAGAATCAGTATGTCCTGCTCGGGAATTTTATAGAATTTTACCAACACCTCGACATTAGTAATCCAAGAACTTACTGAATCACCTTGCTGGAAGTTGCGAAATAACCCTTGATACTTCTTGACTGGATCATTATTTTTAGCTTGTATTTTCTCTCGTTCAATCTCAGCTTCATGGTCCATTTCCATTGCCTTGACCTTTAAATTCCCCTTGACCTCCTTGTCTTTTCAGAGTGTCTATGTCTCAAGTCTTTCTTTTTCAAATGCCAGTTGTTTTTCCTTAATTTCTGCCTCTGAGGCTATTTGTTTTGCCTTCATTTCTGCCTCTGCGGCTATTTGTTTTGCCTTCATGTCTGCCTCTGCGGCTATTTCTTTTGCCTTCATTTCTGCCTCTGCGGCTATTTGTTTTTCCTTAATCTCTTTTTCCACTGTTAGTTTCTCTTTTTCAGCCGCTATTTTCTCACGTTCCAGAGCCATCTCCTTTTCCTTCAGTTCCTTCTCAAAAGCCAACCTCTCTTGTCGTTCCTCTCGTTCCCGTGCGGCTTGAAGTTGTTTCGCTTCTTTTACTGCTGCTAACATTTCGGCTCTTTCCTCGCGTTGTGGTTTCTGATAATCTTTCAATTCTTGCTTTGCCCAATTCCTGAGGTCAGTCCCAGTCAAACCAGACTTCTCACCCATCTTCATGAAGTCTTCAAGTGTCGACATGTTGTCCTATTTTAATTATCACTACTCTAGCTGAAATAGGATAGAGGAGTGCAAAGGGTTCGACGATATCCAAGAGCGTAGAAAATATAGTATACAATAGACAATAATATTATAGACAAGTACAAATGTAAATGTTGCAGACAATGTTCAAAATCTCAACTCATAAACAATGTAGTTCGAACAAAAGAAGTTTGGCAACTTAATGCTATAAAATTATCTACTGTTATTTTATGTAAACGAACAGAAAATAGTATTAAAAATATATTCAGTATAAAGAATATATAACACTAGACAGTCAACAACTATAGAAAACGAATGACGCGTGACGTACCGACCTGACGATTGCCAACACCAAACGCTGTTAATTTAGAGTTAACTTCGTCATCGTTAACTAGTTAGCACCTAATTAAACACAACAATGTAACAACCAACAATGAAAATTTATACTGGCCTTGTTGAATGTGTTGATCGGTTAATTAATAAGTATAACTATGATGAGTGTGGACTGACGCTCGTAGCAGCAATTAACGTTGTTCTTGTTCGTAATGATATAGTAATGACTTGGCTCTCGTCACCGATTTATGGAGCCGACTTGCTCAGTGGTAGAGAATAATCGTAGACTTTCAGCCATGTATGTTGTACCGAAGTGTAGGTTTCGATATGATTATGTCCTGGTGTACGATGAAGTATGTGACTTCCTGATTCCTTGCTAAGTGTAGATGGTTGACTGATTTGTCGGTGGTGTTGTAATTTCCTTTACAAATGTTAATGGTGTCCTTAAGTCCTTAACGACGTTATATTACATCAATGAAGAACGTCCGTGACTGCCTTGATTACTGCTGTGTTGCAGAGAATCACCGACTACGTTACAATGCGTAACATAATTGTGTAAGTTGATCGTCACTGTGAGTTAAGGTTCTGTATTGTCTAGGTCAGATCCAGTAGCGTGGCGTATGTTGTGATGAAGGTGGTGTTGTTTCGTATTATGTTCGAATAATGTCTTACTGACAATGTTGGAATCCAAGATGCAACAACGCTATCGGATAAAACTCCACCTAGTAACCGATACTTTTCCATGCGTTCAGTAATACTAGTATTCTATATTCTATAGATGTTGCTACTAATTGTCCACTCGTGTGTACCGACAGCGCAGTGTTCTAGTAAGGCCAAATATCACTATATGTATTAACTATATTGAGTATGTACTCTACTTGTTTGTTTACAATCTGTCTATAACAACCAATTTCTTTTCTTACACATAGTTGTAGTAGTTAACTCTGGACATTTTCCAATAACAGTGTTATTGAGGCAATTTCTAATTACATATAATATATCGTTCCATACTGCTTGTTCTCAAAAGCAGTGTTGCTATGCCCAGTTTGTTTAAATTCGTGCAACAATGCGCGTGTATGTTTCCGATGCGCAAGTGCCTGTGCAAGCAACGAAATCAGTTGTAGCTATTCTTGATTCTGTACGTAATATGTATACGTCGGCGCAGATTCAGACACGTACTTGTTGTGTCGACTACTGAATATTTATATTAATATGTCACTACTAAATCACTTTACCTTGTGTGGGCATAAATTATATTATCTTCTCGATCCTGCTGGTTTCCGACATCTTCAACTTTTGACGTGGAGCTTTTGCGCGTTCTTGTTTTCAGTGTTGCACCGTGTGTTCTAGTGAATAATGGCGTGCAATTTATACTTTACAATGTGCACTTTTCTCGGCTGGATGCATTCTGGCGGGAATCATGTTGACAATTATTAAATCAATGTCCGGTAAGAGTCCCCACTTTGCCTCGACGTAAATCTGGTAATAACTCAACATGGATTTCACAATCAAGGTTTCCAAACTCGTTAAATTAGAACATTAAAAGTTCTCACCTGAACTTTGGAAAATATGAAATAAACTCACGCAATCCAGTGAACGTTTTTTTACACATTTAATTATGCGTTGTAGAAATAATAGGATTCAGCTCTTCTACAATATAGACTGCCCTTGACACAGGGTCGGTGTCTATTTACTATCTACGAATAACCTCCCTATTCTATCCTGTTCACCTTGAAGCCTGGTTTTCCATTTCACAGTTCCGTCGTTCAGAATTCGCCTAGGTTGTCTACTCCCAGTCCTTCCATTGACGGCTTCTTGTCAACCAATTCTTCGTCCTATTGTTTACTTGCAGATCCTCGTAATCCTTGCATCCAGATATCCACTTGACACAGACTTTAGAAAACACAACCGCTTAGTAATACAGCCTCACAACGTCTGACTCTTTGTAGTCCTATGACGTCTCGTGTCTCCCTTGGTTTTCCAGTGCATCGTCCACTTTGGTGCATTCTTTTGCAAAATCCCTTTCTTCCTTTTTCCTGTATCTTCTTTTGGCGTGCTCGGCATATGTCATCATGAACAAGTCAATAATGAGCTTTGTGTGAGGTGGTTGAGGGCCTGTGCTCTATTTGGAGATGAAAAGCAGGAGTAGGAAAATGAAACAAGCAAACAAACAAACAAGGGAAAAACAAATAAAGAAAGTGCTTTTGAATATTGTTATTGTACAGATTCTAGTGATTCAGTTGTTCACTCTTATATGACATGAAGAATGTGAGGAATATTGATGAATTAGTTTTAATCTAGGTAGGGCATGCAACACACTTTTTTTATTTATCTTGAGCTAAGTGTGAGCAAGATTGGGGTGCTGAATTTCTACCATCTTTGTGGGAATTTGTTGTGACTTTTTTCAGTCTTGAAGCATGGAATGTGTGGTCCTTGGCTGGTTTCAACACAGTGAAAACTGAACCTTGGGGAGGTGAGAAGAAATCACCTTAGTCCAGTTCAAATTGTCATCTATAGGACATTCAAAAGATACTCTGCCCTACTAACTTTCATTGGCTGGGAAGGCCTGTTTTTAGAAAATGCCACACACAGCTCTTTTAGCATTTTTCTGGCCAAACCTATTAGGGGTATTCATTTGAAACCCATTCCAATAGCTTTATTACAAAAGCATGAAAGAAACATTAACAGGTGTGGTAGAATTAAACAAAGCATTCATTTTGAATGAATTATGCACCATTGGTTGGTCAGAAGAAGTCGCCGTAAGCATTCAGGCAAGCATCCCATTGCTTAGCTAGGCGGCGAATGCCATCCGCATAAAAGGATTGTAGTTGCTCACTGAACCAAGTGTTTACCACGTTCATTACGTCTGCATCCATGTGAAATCGTTGTCCCTTGAGAGCATTTCTTAGAGGTCCAAACAAATGAAAATTACATGGTGACAAATCAGGACTATAGGCTGGATGTTGCAGAATTTCCCACTTCTTCCTTGCTAATGCTTCCTGCACAATATTTGCGACATGCAGACGAGCATTATCGTGCAACAAAATTACACTGCGAGAAAGCATGCTGTGTCTTTATTCTTGATGGCTTTTTGCAGCTTGTCTAGTGTTTGGAAGTAGTGGGTAGGGTTGATGTTGACACCAGGTTCTTTAAAGTCAGCCAATAGTAGCACTTCATGGTCAAAACATGCGCTCAGCATAACCTTACCAGCAGGAAACCTGTAACTTGAATTTTTTTGGCTTTTGGTGATCCAACATGCTTCCATTGCATGCTCTCTCTTTTGCTGACATTTGTTTTGTAGCACATTTGTTACCGTACGCTGCCTGCATTCTTCGATAAATGTCCACTGGTCGACATCCTTCAAATGAAAGAAACTGAATCACCACTCTTTGAGCTTCTTTGGATGGATTTTGGATCAACCCAGCCATTTTTTCAACGGTCAGAAACAGAACCTATGCATCATGGGACTATAAGCACTTGCTCTTTTATTCATTGGTCAGTACTTATCACATGACTATGACATGATCATGTTCAACGTACGCAATTACGCGTGGTGCGGCACAAACGGATTTCAAATGAACACCCCTTCTACTTATCTCTTCTTATGGTATGTTTGGTATGTTTCATTGTTATTAATCTTTACTTCCCTGATGGGGCCCCAGTAACATATGAATGGATTTGTTGTATAAGGAATAATTGTTTAACCTATGATGAGTTGGTTTAGCCAGAATGCGTTAAGAAGTGTTTTAGTATTATTATTTTAGGTATTAATTTTCAGATGGTAACTTTTGTTGTCCCTGTTAGTCTTGTGTTATTACAAGTGTTTCAGTTCAGCATATAACATTTTACGGATGCTATGTTAATATTTCATTCAACCACTGCATAATACAGAATGTCATGACTAGTGTACAGATGTGAAAAGTAGAAAATAAAAATAAAAAAATAGAATGGAAAGAATAAATGTAATTATTTCAAGGTCTCAATTCTTCTTGTTCATTTTCTTCACCTCCACCTTCTTCTTCATCTTCATCTTACTCTTCTTCTTATGCTGCAAACAACATAACAGATTATTTCATTGTTAGCTTAATCTTTAAATTGTATGAAATCTGGTCACTTGCAGGAGGTACCACATGTACTCAGTTTATTTACAAGATATAAAATGTGTTTTCAAAGAAATACACAGTGTGCAAAAATAAAACGATTTGGTCATCCCACATCGTAAAGCATTGATTCTGTATAGATAAATTTTTTTTAAATTTCAAACTCCCATGAAAACATATATTATCTTTTTGCTTTTGCCTTTTTATTTGTGATTAGGCAAATGATGCTGATAAGGGTCAATATGGAACTGTTACTTACACATTTCTCAACAACCCACAAGGGTAAGTAAGTTTTGCTGTACGTTTACAAATATCACCATAATTTTATTCCTTTAAAATCCTATTGTGAACCCTATTTTTTATTTATATTTAATTTAATTTGTGTTAAATTTGTTTAAGTTTTTTCTGTGGTTAATGAAGTTTTTTTGTAAACACATCCATAAATGACCATTCTTTGTGATCATACGTCAAGGATATATATGGCTATTAAGTGAATTTATTTTACTGTCATTGCCAAAGAATAAATGTTTTCATGATATTGCTATTGCAGGCTTTCGGCATATCCATTTTTTTTTTTTTGGCATGATGCAGATCAATAAGCAATATACTTTAGAGTCTTATTTTAATTGTTCATGAGATCTGCTTTCATCTTTAAACATACAATAATGAAATAAGTAAAGTGGTACCTCAGGTTACGAATGCCTCAGGTCACGAACAATTCAGGTTACGAACAACAACTTCAAAAATTTTATGTCTCAGGTAACGAACAGTGCCTCAGGTTATGAATGAAGGCAAGAGAGAGAGAGAGAGAGAGAGAGAGAGAGCAAGGTGTAACGATGGAGACAAACGTACAGTACAAACAGTGATAGTTTCTTGGTGCAGAAAGATCCCCAGTCGGCTGCCAAGAAACAGCGACAAGATACTCCTGAAACTATTGATTTAAAAAAGTCGCTTAAAAGTCGACAGGGTCGACTTCATTGCACTGGGTTTTATCCCATATGCCTCGGTCTCTTTCCGCAGCGCGGAAAGCATCGCACAAAGGCGACCTCCGTAGCTTTTAGCGATGACCCACAGGAGTCTCCGAAACATTTAACTCGTAAACCGAAGGACGCGGCCCGGAATCAAACCCACAACCTTCGGATCATGAGTCAAACGGCTTGACCACTTCGCCACACAGCATAACAGAGAAGAAAGGGATAAATTTCCCATGATCGTTTACTTGGTAATAAGATAAGACTACATCTTTTCTTTTCATTTTACATTTAATTCATTTGGTTTTCTTTCTCTTTATTTAATACGTGATGTACACGTATTCTCTGCATTTTGTTAGGTAAACGACCGAATGTTAATAAAAAGAAAGAATGATTCTTTCATCTTGAAACGGATTGTTTTTATTTCATTGATTTCAATGTTTCGGGTTACAAACGTTTCGGGTTAAGAACCGAGTTCTGGAACGAATTAAGTTCGTAACCCGAGGTACCACTGAATTTTTTTTTAAGTAAAAAAAAAAATAATACAATGAAATAAAAACTAATTTTTTTTTTCATTTCACTGATGAGTTACGAAAATTACTAGTTCCCTCCCTCATTTTAGACAAATGTAGTTAGTTAGTTAGTTAGTCTACAGATCATTCTCATTGCACATCGAACCATTCAGTCCATAAGTGCTCGGATCCCCTCCTCAGCAAATCCTGCAGCGTGTAGCGGCTAATGACGCCAGTTCTGTGTTGGTTTATCAATCTTCTTTGGCTTCCTGCGTAGTGTTCTTGTTTGGCCACCCCTCTTTTAATTTGCTGTTTTCGCAGTCTGGCCATGGTTGTAGATTCACAGTCATCACTTGGTTCATGCAAGAGTCTTACTTCTCGTAGAGCATTCAGAATGTCAGCCTGGTCCATGGCGCGTCCGCCCTCCACAGTAGCCTCACCTGTTAGCTTGTCAGCCCGCTCATTTCCTTGGACTCCCGCATGCCCTGGCACGAAGATGAAACTAATCTTTGTCAGCCGAGACCGCTCCAGAGGCAGCAACCATTCTCTTCGGATCGACCCCTCCTCTATCCTCTTGATCATGTTCATTGAGTCGCTAAGGAAACATGCCCTAGTGAATGTCTGTGTCTCGAGCCATGTTATTGCTTTACTTACTGCCATGACTTCCATAGTCAGGCTACTTGTGGTTTCAGTGAAAGCACCAGAGTCCTCCTTCACAATTCTCCCTCCGGCCCGAGCTGTAAAGGCCCATGAGCTTCTCACATGTCGGACGACCGACCCATCTGTGTAGATGACCGCATCACCGTCTAGCGAATTCTCGAAAATCAACGCTTGTACTTCAGCCTCCACAGCAGCCGGATTTTCTTGTCTGCATTTTCTATCTAGTTGGATGCAAACTGAAAAGGATGTGCAGAAATCTGTTGGCACTTGCACCCACTCCTCGCCAGGTTCTAAGTCCTCAAGTGAACACACCTGTTGAAGAATGTCTTCGGCTTGACCCATCCACGACCGTCCTCTTTTTAACCTGCTGCCCTTCACCTTCATAATTTCACTATGCAGTGGATGTTGTGTGTTTGCGTTAACTCTGAGGTAGGTGCGTGCCCTGCAAACTTGTATTCTCTCTTCAATGGTTGGAAAATCAAGAAGGTAGCGCATCGCCCTGCATGCTGTATCTCTTGTACATCCAAGAATAATGCTCATAGCTTCATTCTGTATCCTTTCCATCCTTTCTATCTGCTTACGGCTGAGAGTCAGGATTGCCATTGCATACTCCAAAACAGACATGACCAGCCCCTCGTACAGAAGACATAGATGGCGCTGCTCACAGTTTGCTGCCGCCATCACCCGCATCGCAGCCAAACCCCGCTTGGCCTTTGTTATCACCTGGTCTATGTGCTCATTATAAGCAAGGCTTCGATCAAACCGTATCCCCAGGTAATTCATTGCCTGCGTTCTTTCCACCGTCTCTGAACACAGCATTACAGTTGGTGTTGGAGTGTTGACAATATGATTATTCAACGAGAACCAAGTCACTGTTGCCTTTGTTGGGTTGACCATTGCCCCAGCTTCATCACACCAAGTACTTATGCGTTTGAGTTCGGTTTGTAGTTCCACAGCAACCTGCTCTCTATCCTTACCCTGACGATACACTAAAACATCATCGGCATATGACAATGTCCTGCCAGGTCCAGTGATCTGCTCACTGGTGATTCTCACTGTGTAGGCGTTGAACAGTACCGGAGATAATGGTGATCCCTGTGGTAGGCCAGGATATATTGTTGTTGGTTCCGAAGTCCAACTGCCACATCTAAAAACTACTTTCCGTTGGAAGAGGGCTGCAGCGATCCAACTAAGGAGGAATGGACTTACTTTTAGTTCAAGAAGCTGAAGCATTAAAAAATCCAATGGTACTCTGTTGTATGCGTCCTCAAGATCAATCGCTGCAGCAAAGGTTTCAATGCCTGAGTGGAAACCTTCATAGACATCATGGGCAAAGACTGCTGCATTGGTCCAGGTTTCTCTTTTTGGACGGTACCCACCCAGGGTAGGTGGGAAAACACCTTGCCTCTCTAGCTGGCTTGATATTTTCCTGGCAATTACCTTCTCCAGCAGCTTGCCTATTGTATTCTGCATGGTTATAATTCGATATCCCTGAATTTTTTTGTGGTCTTTGTCAGGCTTCGGCAAGGGAATCAGATAGCTGTGTAACCACTCCTCCTTGATGCTAGCACTCTCTATACTGTTGTTGTACATGTCTGCTAGTTTCTCTAGCTCATTGTCGGTACACCTATTGATGTCGTCGTATCTTATGCCATCAGGCCCTGGAGCGCTGTTGACTGATCGTCGAAGTACAGCCTTGATTTCTTTCACTGTCACTGTGTCTTCATCCGAAGTGTTCTGGGCCTTGCACCTGTCTGAGGTGACCTCCTTGGCCAGATTTCGGCCTCCCATGTCTGTCTGGTTGCTCTGCTCTAGATAGCGTTCAAAGAGGGCTTTGCCCTTGTCCTCGTCAGTCCTCTGCCAGATGAGGTCAGCACCTTGGAAGTCAGAAATGCTCTTATTCTTGACTACACCACTCATGCTTTTATGTAGTCGCCAGAACAATTTCAGTGACTTGTCTGTGCTTACTCTTTGACACACCTCTGCCCATTTTTCGCTTTTAACCACCTTGACCAGTTTTTTGAAATGGCTTACTTTTGTGTGCATCTCTCTTTCTAAGTGCATGCAGGGACTAGGATGACCAGCTCTGTTCTTCTTGGCATTTTGCCATCTCCTTACAGCACTACGCTTATCCACCCAAGCCTTCTCCACCTCGAAATTCCACCAAAGTGGCTGCTTCCAGCTTTTTTTCCTGCCCTGAAGCTTTCTGCGCTTGTCACGTCTTATTTTACTCACCACATCTTGCCCTGTACTGTCATACTGGAAAGTCTTTACCTTTAGCTTCTGCTGCCTGGTTCTGCCTTTCTCCACCAATATGCTGCAAGGGTGGTGGTCGCTGCCGTGGTGTCCTAGGATACCCCATCTACACACTGTAGTGAGTGAAGGTGAAACCAGCGCCAGATCAATAGCACTGTCCTCATCGCCTGGATGGCTTGCTGTCCTGGTGACACAGCCACTGTTGATACAAACCAGGTCAATGGTTTCAAGTGCACCTGTGTATTGGAGGAAATGTTTCCCCATGATCTGCCTTTAGCGTTGAAGTCGCCACAGAAAATAACATTTCTCTCGTGACCTAATATGCCACTTAAGCACTGCCACTTCTGGGCGTCCATACTCGCATTGCGGGCATAAACATTAACCAACACGAATGGTATAGTGGAATGAACTCTCAACGCCTGTATTTGTATATCGTCACTGTCCCAACTGGACATGTCTAGCTCTGACGCCACCATGCTGTCGCGAACGAGAATCGCCATTCCCAGATGTCGTCTGTTGTAGAAACATTTGAAGCCGGCAATTCGGAGTAGCTGATCGCCCAGTCTCGTCTCCTGGAGTGCTACAATATCGTTCCTGTAAACCAGGGTTTCTAAAATAGAGCCCCGTTGTTTTACGCTGGCGCAGTTCCAATACAGAATACGGATATTCCTGAGTCCTAGACGGTGACACTTGAGTCTAAAACGTCTCAAACCTCCACGCTTACCTTGTTTCTTTATGCCTGCATGGCATCCATGTTGCCTCGTTAGGTTGACTGTTGACTGCTCGGAGAACACACGTTGTTCCGCCATGTTGAAAAACCGAATACACAGAAACCACACACGCTGCCAAAATTCACTCAAGGATTGATTCGCTCGATGCACGAACTCCGTAGCATCCACGCAGATCTTGAGTAGAAACTCCTGGTTTTATATCCTGGCACACAAATTACACGCAAGAGATGAATAAATCCATCTCCTACGCGAACAAGTTAACGATCACAAAACAACCCGACCGTCCGTCGCCATGCAAATGTAGCCCATATGTAAGGATGCAAATTTAAATTGAATAAGTTTCAGCAATTATTTAGGGGGATACTTCTCTATTACAGGTTCACAATCAATGAAACTTCAGGAGATGTATTTACAGATGTCATGTTAAATAGAGAACAGCAGGAGATTTATACTGTGTCTGTCAAAGCAACTGACATAGGGAATTTTGCCAGTACCACACAGCTTACCATCACAGTCACAGACGTCAATGACAACCACCCACAATTTATAAAAAACCCAAGTTCAGCAAACATTGCAGAGAATGAAGACTATTTTTCACCACCTCTTCTGGTTGAGGTAAGAGTTGATGCCCTTGTAAGTGTTCCAATGGTAATGTAGTTATCTATGTAAACGTAGTTTTATTTATCCACATAGTGGGACATAATCACCATTACATTTGGTGCCATACATTGTCTTCACATGTATTAATGTGTTTTAAAACCTGTTATTGATAATTATGTTGTCAAGTTAGTTGAATTGATTATTACATCAAGGACTGAAATCTGTGGAGAAAAATTTATAAAATTTTACAACCACATGAAGATGATAATGATGATGAAGATAATAATGTTTACTAATTGTTCAGAATGTACAGCCATGTGTTTTAATTGGGTTTATGTAATAGGCAGCTATTCTTTTTCTATGTCCACATAACAAGAACTTATTGCATAAGTTCTGTATTTTATAAGGTGTAGTTTTCTGCTATTCTTATTCTGTTCTTTGTGTCTGTAACACAATCCCTTATAGTAACCTACCCTTCCATGACTCGGGATTGAACTCTGACCACTGTATTAGAAGTAAATGCACTAATAACAATGCCACCACAGTTTATTTGACACACACACCATACAATGCATGCATATTAACTTGTCACACTGTTTTAATCAACATTACTGAATTGTTATACCCAATAGGCGACTGATGCCGATGCTGCAGGAAACAACAGTCAAATAAAGTACACAATACAGTCATCAAAACCTGCAAATCTGATCACAAATTTTACAATTGATCCTGATAGCGGTGAGATCACTCTCGTGTCACCTTTGGACTATGAAATGTTGGATCCAAAACTGAAGGGAATTATTTACCTTACAGTTAAAGCAGAAGACCAAGGGGTATCCCAACTTTCAAACACCACATCTGTGACTATTAATGTCAAGGACATAAATGATCTTAGACCACAGTTTACAATGCCAACTTCTATTGTACACATCCCAGAAAATTTTGCCACAGGTGAGTAAAGTATTTCAGTTAACCTCAGTTAAAGCACATTCGCAATTCATTATGTTTAGTTTATCTTAATGACTTTCATTAAGATCTTGTCAGTGTTTAGAGACATCTAAATACATATGAGATCTGACATTGATACAATATGTAATGCTTTACATATGCTAATTAGCATCATCATTATTGTAGCGTAGCGTATACTACTAGGATGGAAAATAGATCAAAGTAGATACAAAATAGACTTCTACGAATAGAGAGTCTAACCACTGCTGAAGAAGCGATCAAAAGGCTTGCAATTCTAGACGGATCACTACTTCTAAACAGTGCCAGGCGGAAAGTTATGACGACCAACTGTACTTTAGAAAGACGGTATGTCAAGTGATTCCTGCTAATGTGCTGGATGAAAAATGAGCCCCCCACCGTCTAATTCATTCTCACAACAAGAAGCTAGACAGATTTATATATATAGATACAGTCTTTTCACTAGATACACAGTTTGATGATACTATTAGATCGATTTTGATAGTAACAAAGGCTGGTTGTTATGTTTACAAGTACAACAGAAAATGATTTAATTCTAACAGCATTACGCGAGACCCACGGGGAACTCACGGATACATAAGGGGTACGTATATCCCTGGTTGCCCTAAAATTACTACAGTAGGGTACATCAATCAGCTAGTGGCGGATATAATCATAGACCATGTTAGCTGGCCTGTATAGGACAATAATTTTAGGTGAATGCTGTAAAGTGGCAAACGGGATTTGTTGGTCCTAGGCCTCCTGGATGGTAAGCTGAAAGGTGCTGACTGGTGAGTGGTATGGACACCACACTCGGCTGTATCAATGTAAGTGGTGTGTAGCTCAGTCAAGGTTATGACTGCGACTACTGTTGCTCAGGGTACTGACTCCTGCAACTTGGTTTGACTGGGCTTATCGGGTGCAGAGACTATTACTGGCTTTTCACTATGTTTTAGTAAGTTGTATGGCTTAACAAGAGCCAGAAAACATGTCTAAGACACAGGCGAGTTTTCTCTCTTAGCCAGCTGACATGATACCAGAATTCAGGGTTCTAACAGAAGAGTTCTCTTCCCGAACAGAAGAGGTCTCTTCGACTTCCTGTGGCCAAATTAAATTTCCAGCCAAACTGAATATAAAATTCAGCCTGACTGAATTCTTGGCAGTGTAAACAAACCCTACACTACATCAACTTCTAACTATTAGAATAAATCGTGCTTTATATCTATATATATCTTTATGTATATATATACACCAAACAATGAATATCATATATAATATATGGTTATATATCTAAACAATCAGAATATTTTGCATAACGTTTTAGGGCCGGTTTATCCCTAGATAACAAAAATATCGGGAGTTCGTTGATATTGTCACATCCATGCAGCATGATCCCTTTCTCAGCCTAACTAGTTTACTCCAGAAGAAAGGTAAAGCCAAAACATCTGGAACAAACAAGAATAGTGCTGTGTTAAATACTAGTGACTTTGAAATTTGTGTGAAGAACTATCTTTGTTATTGTCGTCTTGCCTTTGCTGTCATCAACAATGCAGCAGGTCTTTTGCAGAAAGTCACTCTCATCAGGATCCACTGAAAAGATTCTCAATTAATTGCCTGTTCTCATACATAATGCATTTTCATGCCCTGGGTGGTGACAAAGCCCTGTGTCTATCTTCATCCTGGTCAACCCTGCCTCTTCTTCCAAGAACTATGCCCTCCATTACTGTTCATTCCAAACCAGTGTGACGTTCAATATGTCCAAGGTATTTCAGTTTTTGAGACATGATGCTGCTTATGAGCCAGTTTTATACAATGTTCAGATTTGTAGAATGTTAGCATTTGTATTCTTCTTGTTTCAAGATATTCTATAAACTGTTCAATAACAATTAAGTTCAAAGTACCAATTGTCTTCTTTAGTGATTAGGAAATGGTATGTGACTCACATTCATATAGGCTTTTACTGTATATACTACAAAATAGCCGTGATAGTGTAATGGTTATGTACTTGCTTGTTGCTTGCCAGCTCACTGGTCTGAGGTCAAATCCCTCTTGAGACAGAATTTATTGGTGGGACCCCATTGACACCCACCATGACTCCAGAGTTGAGCAATCTTAATAAAATGGGTACCAGCATATTTTTGCAGATGGGAAGGTAGCCATGGGGGTATGAAACTGACCACATTACACATCATTTGGTGAAGGAAATATGGCCCTAGCACCATGTTCCCAGTATGCTATGCTGTCATTAATGTGGATCTCTTGTTAGATCTGATTTACAGATCTGGAGTTCTGGTACACATGGCAAATATAAAATATTATATTAAATAGTATCTCTAATTATGTTTTTCCCCACAAACAGGAAAATCAGTGTTTCATGTCATGGCAATTGATCTCGACATCAGTACCAACAACCATGAGCTAAGTTATTTGATTGACACGCTCAGTGGCTCAATCTTTAACATCAATGCCAAATCAGGGGAAATAACCCTAAAAACAAATCTTGATTATGAAATGGTGCAGGCCTACAACATTACAGTAACTGCCTTGGATCATGGAAGCCCTGTCCAGACTAGCACTGCCATCATAAATGTGAAAGTGACGGATGTTAATGATCAAAATCCCCAATTTTCACAAGTAAGTAACGACTTTTTTCTGTTGCTTTATTCTTTATTCCATTAGTTACGATCTTCTTTTTTTTTTTTTTTTAGCATATCCTTTTTACAGGACTTAGCTGTCAACACCAGCATCTTTCAGCTGTATGTTGATCTCTTGGCAAGATTACGCTCAGTAGTTTGCCATTGCTTTCTGAGCGGCCGGCTCAGTATCCCGCAAGTCACGAGTGGGGGTCGAACCGCCTCAGCTCTCGCTCTGCTACGAGACTCTGCGTGATAAACGGGATTACAGAGAGAAAGTGTTGTAACCCCACAGCCAGAGAGACCAGCAGTTACGATCTACCCATTCTAAATATGACATTCTCACATTGAAAACATCATTCCTCTAGAACAGTGGTTCTCAACCTTTTTTTGTCCGTGCCCCCTTCACCATATTTTCAGAACATCATCCCCCCCCCCCCCCTTTCGTTTTTTTTTTTTTTAAGCATATCCTTTACAGGACTTAGCTGTCAACACCAGCATCTTTCAGCTGTATGTTGATCTCTTGGCAAGATTACGCCCGTAAGTTACCAATGCGATTCGAACCACTGCTGATTTGAACAGTCATCACGTTACCTGACGAGAGTATATGAGATTACGGAGAAAAGTCATAACCTCTAAGCCACGAAGCCGGCCCTTTTCGTATAACCTACCTAAATATTCTTAGTCCTACCAGTATCAACCCTTGCAAGGAATGAGTGCCTGTGCCTCCAGTTTTTAAGTGCACCTTCTCCTGCATTATCACACTTGACAGACGGTACAGAGAACAGAATCCTGTCACTGTCAATGCAGAGGTCAACGTGCTCATCAGTGAACACGCAGACAACTCCCAAGTGCTCATCTATACAGATGGATCTGTTGTAAAGAAGCAGAGAAGTGCATGGGCATTTACAGCCCATTCAGCGGGCCGAATCATCCAAGAATCCAGTGGTGGCCCACACTATGCCCACGAGCAGCATGACAATGGAGGTGATGGCAGTAACACAGGCTTTCCTATGGCTAGAAGCACAGCATTATACCAACGTGTGTGCTAAGTGATTCAATGAGCATGATTCGGAAGGTCGAAGCTGGATCTGTACGTAGACAGTGGACTGAGTCGCTGAGGAAGTCTGTTGTCCGTAAAGTCACCTTCATCTTTGTCCCAGGACATGTGGGAGTCGAGGGAAATGAATGAGCTGATAAACTGGCTGGCTGGCTCTGCACCCCCTGCAGATGGCCATCCCATGGATCATGCCAATGTTATTAACATCCTTAACTGATTGCCTGCCAAACAAAAAAGTGGTCATACCCAAACAGAAATTCAAGGCAGAAAATTTGAAGTAGGGGTTTATCACAATAATGCTTTTAAAATGGTTAAAATGGTAGCAGATGCATTGTATTACATATCACATTAAAGAGAATTGCACAGGGAATCTGACAGTGTTAATAATTAATTGATAGGTTACAAATATTATGACAATAATGAGAGTTTTAGTAATAACAATTGAAATTAAAGTGTTAAAAATTATGAAAAAATTTCACTTACCAAGGCGTTATTTTCTATCCGAAGCCGCTAATCCAGTTAAATTTAGTGAATTATGTTACACACACCAGTTGTGTTTAAGAATATCACAAGAACTGCTCCATAACATGAATAAACCACAATGAAATCATCAAATTATGAAGCACATAATTTTCACACAAAATGGAAAAGCCATCATATTCTTAGTAAATTTCACTGTTAGATTTTTTTTTTTATATTATGACCCTCTTCTAAATAATTATCTGACAACTGCACAGGTTCGTTTTAGAATCTTTCACAAAGTCCTTTACATCACAACAACTATAATATAAAACTGTTTAAAACAGTAATTTTATTAAAATATATGAGGTCCAGAACCAGAAGATATTGCACTTCGAATTTCGAATCACAACAATCATTTGGAATCTCATGCCATGCGTGTTAATCTTGTTGGCCATGGGTGATTGTGCACACGAATGGAAAGGAAATCTTTCCTTGTGAAGTTTAATTCAATGGGACACTAAAAATTGTGGACTAAAACGGAGAAACGGACCAATTAGAGCACTATATATACGGAACCGATGAGTCGGTTTTTGGGTACCAAATTTGGGCTCTAGAACCGACCATTCGGTCTCCGGCAGGCAATCAGTTAAAGACATGTCAAGAACAGAAGACTTTGACGTCAGTGAATCCACATCGCTGTCCAGGATGAGAGACTTGGGAGTAAGAATTGGCATGGCCAGACACGAGAGGTACATCGGGAAAACGAGGTGCCTCGTTAACCAACACAGAACTGGCACTATTAGCCACCGAACGCTGATGCTTATGCTGGGGGGAGGATCTGAGCACCTATGGACCTGTCCGGAGTGCAATGAAGATACCCCCAACTGATAACTGACAGGACCTTTGACTAGGAAAAAATGCAGTTATTCACCTGGAGGTCTGAAGCCCTAATCACTTGATGGCAGGATTGCTGAAAGACGTGTGTACAGTCCCCTAGGAGAGTTCTTTGAGTGGGGTTAGGGTTTGAGACCTCTAGGTGAGTAATTGTATTTTTCTTGGCCAAAAGTGTGATACTTTTTTTCTCATATGTTAATTAGTGGCTTAGAGGAGGAGGGGGAAGAGCTAAACACAGAGGTATAGAGGTTATGATGTCCATTTCTGGCTCATGTTGACCTGGTCTGTTTCACAATCTGGTCTGTGTGGAAAATTTTTTTAAAAATTAAGTCAAGGATGGTATAATCCCACTTTATCCTGTGATAGTGGATTGGACATTTAACCTTTTCAGAAAGGACAAAAGGCTCTGAGAACCTGCATGCATGTTAAAAATCTCTTGGGCCATTCAAGTTACAGCTTCTGGACCTGAAAGAGATAATGGTATGTAAATGCATGCTTTATCTTGACTCTTTATTTCTCACATAAAATATTATAATCCAACAATATTTTCTCTCCATTTTCTCTAGAAACAAATGTCCACTTCTGTAGATGAAAATATGGATTTTCAGTACGCCTGTACTGCTAATGATGTAGATTCTAGCAAGAAGTTAGAATACATCATGCAGTGGGATAAGTCCAGTGGTCAAGATGTTCATGGGGCACCTGTCAGTACACGTGAACTCCAGGTAAATATACATATTTTTACTTGTATCATCACATTCATGATGCCAGAAGGTGGCAATGTTATGATTATAGTTATTTTCACAAAGTGAAACATGTGTTCTGTATTTAAACCTTATACTTTTTCCTTTTGGAAGGTGTCTCACTCCACCATTCTGTTCTATTCAGGAATGTCTGCTTCTCTCAATCCACAGTTCTATTCTGTTAAAAAAAATTAATTATCATGTGCTTATCTCAAGCTGTAATACTATTTTGCTCAGAAATTGTTTTGTTCCATTTTAGCATCCTACTCTGTTCAAGCTCATGTATTTTTCACAGTCACTGCATAATATGATTGGGTGACCAGATCACTGCTATAGCACCATCCTTTCCCACACAGTTTTTATAATTATCAAGCACAGATTTTATGCCTAAGAAGCTTTTGAATATTATGTCTGATATCTTTTTTTTAAATTAGTGTCAGTATGCTGATGTTTACTTTGAATTTGATTATAGCATAATTTCATATTAAGTTGTGTCTTCATTGTCAAATGTTGAGTCTTTGGTGCTTTATATTGCCTTACTGAAGACGTCATTTTATTTCAAACACAGAAATGGTTTGCTGTTGATCTTAAAACTGGGCTAGTAAAGTCCTTGCAGTTATTAAACAGAGAACAAGTTTCAGTGTTTGTTCTTCAAGTTCAAGTTGAAGATACAGCAGCTGAGGACAATAAACCACAGACAGATACAGGTAATTATGATATATTTACCTTTATAAGATATGTTTGTTTGTTGCGTATCCCTTATGGGACGTTGCAGTCAACACCAGCATTTTCAGCTGTTGTTGATGTACTAGGCAAGTGTTACGTTCAGTAGTTTGCCATTGCTTTCTGAACCGGCCCCTATACCTTTTTCGAAAAAAACCAGCACCGCCGTGTTTCGAACCTGGGTATACGGGCTCACAAACCGCGTTCGCAAGCCCTTAGCCACAGAGACCGGCTTATAAGATATAGTGAGGCTATATTAACTTAATGTTTCTACAGTAAGAATGATTCTGATTGGAGATCAGTTCACTGTGAGATGCATTTGGTCTGTATTGATGAATCATATAATTATATATTTGCATCCTCAAAATCAAAAACTAACTGATTGCTGAAGGAATCCATTTTTGAAAACATGGGAATTCTTAAATTACTTACTTTCATGGAACAGGTTTTAAAATATGACTGTGAATCCTTGACAATTAGTAAACAGGTAAAAAATCTGTATAAGTCTCAGAGATGTGGATTTATACAAGAATGCTGAAAATTCCTTAGACAGCAAAAGTGAGTTATCTAAAAGTTTTTAAAGAGGCTAAAATAACTAATAAAAAACACTAAAAAGAAGGAGTCTTTTTGCCCACATTATGAGATGAGAAAGACTGAAACAAATGACAACTGGAAAGATATGTTTAAACAGAGGTATAGGATGACAGCAAGTGAAGATCCTTGTCAGTTTTTGTTATGGCACAGAAAGGAGTCAGCACACAAATTGGTACATGTTGTTGATCATAAGATGTGGTGAAGCCTGCTTGTCCATGTCAGTTGGTAAGAAACTTAATGATGATAATGGTCGACTATATGTATATTATTGAAGTGTTAATTTTTTTTTCTCAGCAACACTAACAATAACAGTAAATGATGTAAATGACCAGCCGCCAGTCTTCAGTTTGGGACAGTACAATGCCTCCATACGAGAAAACATGCCAGATAGGAGTGACATCAAATTTGAAGATTCACAAACTCTGGAGGTTTATGATGCTGATGACAATGTAATTTTATTTGCAATGTTCTTTTAATAAATAATCACTGTTGATTACAAGATTAGTGTGTTCTAGTGCTGTATATTTTTCATGATAAAAGTTATCTCATGGTAGATACTAAGTTTGAAGTGTTAAGTGTTAGGCATACATTAGGTTACAGCTTAAAGAGATGAAGCATCTGCTCCCTTTCTTATCATTGTTTCTTTCCAGATAGTTCTAAAAATTCCCTGGTGTCCATTTTATAAGACTGGGTCTATTCCAGAGCCATATGGAATAGAAATAACATTCCAATTCATTCATTCATTCAGTAGAATATCTTTTATAGAACTTTGCTCCCATAACAACCTTCTGGAAAACTTTTCGGTCATAAGCAAGAAAAGTCCCACATTCCAATACTACCACTAATAATCACTATTTATATATGTAAATGTACTAATCATTACATATTGCTGCTCCCCTTTTTTGTCAAGATAAATAGTAACAGTGTTGTTTTAATCAAAGAAACCTGTTATTATATTCTATGTTATTATTATTACCTTCGCTTTTTAATACCTTTTAGTAACGTATGCTTCATATCTGTTAACTTTAGTTGCATTTTTTAAAAATTAAACAGCATACAAAATATTGCTGATACATAATTGATTGCAGACATTGAACAGGATCTGCAGCATTTAGTGGTTATTATTGTGAGCAACTAGAGTTAGAATTAAATTGTAATAAAAAATATATTATGGTCATCTCCAAGAAGAAAGAAATGGCAAGTAAATGGGAATATTCTTAAACAAGCAAATCAGTACAGTTATTTTGGAATGTCAGTAAAGTCTTACAGAAAGAAAAAGATTTGCCATGGCAAAGGTTGCCTTTTGCAAGATGGAAAACATACTTGCCAATAAAATGCTGTCAATTACAGTGAAGAAATATTCTATATAGATCCTATACTGCTGTGTGCATGTGAAACATAGACAATAAGCAGACTATTTGAAAACATATAGTGGCAGTGGAAATGTGATTTCTGAGGGAAGTGCAAAGAATTTGATGGATGGTCAGAAAAATGGATGATGCCATCCATCAAGAAACAGATGACACCTTAAATTGATTGAAGGAAATTAGACACTAAAGATTTGTTGAGCATGTTGTAAGGAGAAATAAACTAGAATGTTTGGTGGCAACTAGCACACCTGATGGGAGAAAGGGGAAGGCATAGATAAATATCTGAATGGTTTGGCCACATGGCATAGTGAGGACAAAAATACAGATCTGATCCAAGACTCTAGTGATCATGTGAGATGACAAACTTTGACTTACAGGCAAGGCACATGATGATTTTATGATAATGAAATCTCCTTGTTTTACATGCTGCATATATATTTACTATTTACCTTTTCTTGTTTTTTTTTCTCTTTATTTTTTCATGTATGATCTCAGACGACTCAATAAAATCTTGCATTCAGACATGGTATTGTCCATTACATAATTTATCCAATATGTAATTGTGTAATGCTGTGGCTAGAATTATTTATCAAACCTGAAAAATGAACACATCCACATTTAGCATTAGCTATATTATTATATAAAATATATTATGAATCATGGAATGTAAGTGAAAAATTAAGAAGAACTTGGAAGCAAGAGAGATGTAGTTTCTGAGATGAATGGTGCAAATTCCTTGGACTGCCAGAGTAACTAACAATGATTGTCTAAAGGAGGTTAATGAAACTAGAACCTTATATACAACAATAAGAAAGAGACAAGCAGTTTTCTTTGGTCATTTGATGAGAAGAGAGGCACTGGAGAACATCGTGATGACTGGAAAGAAGCAGAGGCAGACCAAGAAAAATTTTGCTGGATGGATTGAGATAGTGGCATGGAGGAAAATCATCAGCAGAGTTGGTCCAGAACACCAAAGACCAAGATCTGTGGAGAGACATGAACGCCTATGCTTGCTGGCATGCACTTGATGATGAAGATAATATTACAGCTAAGGATTAGTGTAAAATATATTGCATTTTATACCCAAGTGAAGGGAAATGGATGGGCATTGAATATATATTCATTGGTTTGGAATAGTTTGTTTAGTTAGTTTTTCTTTCAGAAATATGTGCATTTAACGTTACATTTAACATACAAGTTACATTGCGCATTAAAATATGTGCAATTAACTGAGAAATGGCACCAAACCTAACCAGATTATATTACTGGACTTCACAACAAAATTAAACAGCCAGAGAATCAAATACTAGATGTTATGTATGGAAATATTTAAATATTGTATTACCAGCTATTTCATCCATGAGCATTGTTCTCTGTAAAGCAAACTGCGCCTACAAAATCTATTTTTTTTTAAAAACAGTATAAAGTAAAGTAAAGTAAAGTAAAGAACCACTTTTCATGTGGTAAGGTGTATTGGGTATATGGTGCTAGCCCACTGTTTACACCAACTGACACTGTGTATGATGTGGTCAGTATCAAGCCAGCCACCTTTACTCCCAAGCTTATTTCATGTTTACAATTTTAGGCTGAATCAACCTGGGGGGCCAGGTCAGTGAACAGTATTATATAAACCTGGGAGCCCAGGTCAGTA
This sequence comes from Cepaea nemoralis, assembly GCA_014155875.1. NCBI lineage: Eukaryota > Metazoa > Mollusca > Gastropoda > Stylommatophora > Helicidae > Cepaea > Cepaea nemoralis. The sequence goes on along the minus strand of JACEFZ010019046.1, from coordinate 43,166 downwards.
AAAAAAAATAATGATCAGCCTCAAAGGAGATTTGAACACATTACCAGGCAAGCATGCTAGCCACTGCACTATTGCAGATCGATAAAATGCACTCCTACTGTTATATGTGGTCAGACATTTTCAGTAATGCATCACTGAGACATTTAAGGCTAAGTCATTAATGTTAAGAAGAGGAAATACTTGATACATTTAGTATCTTTGTATTAGTATCCATTTTTATGCATTAATAACTAATTACATCTGTTGTACTATTGCAGGAAAGTCACAATCACTTTCATGTTTTTCTGCTAACTCACAACACTACGTTTAGCATAAATCCAAGTTCAGCACATGCTAAACAGACATTCACCATATCAGTTCTGGATTCATCCCTGCTCGACTATGAGATAAATAAGAACTTTACGCTAGAGGTGAGTCCTGGAGATACAAGTAAATCAAGTGCTTGGAAACATATTTATTGTAAATATATTTGCATATATTTGTTTGTATGGATGTGAAACAATGGCAGTGGATATGTGGTTTCTGAGAAATAGCAAAGAATACCATGGATAGACAGAAAAACCAATGAGGAAGTCCTACAAGAAGCAAATGAAAATCGTAAACTGATTGGACAAATTAGACGCAGACAGTCATGAGTTTTTGGGCATATTATGAAAAGAAATAAACTAGAGAACTTGGTAACAACTGGCAAGATTAAGAGCGAAAGAACAAGGGGAAGGCAGATGAGTAAATATCTGGATGGCTTGACCACATGGCATGGTCGAGACAAGAACATGGAGATCATCCAAGACTCTGGTGATTGTGTGAGATGGCATAACATGACAGCCCACGGCATGGCACATAATGATGATGATATTTGCATTTATAAATATATGTGAAACTGAATGAAACGTAACATATTTTGGTTTGTTTCCATTATGAGTTTTGTTTTCTAAGCTGAGAAATAAGGACTGCTTGCCATATCAGTTGCCATTTAGTATACAGCCTAAGATTTTATTTTAAAATCCCCCCAACCTTACCAAGAATCAAATACACCCCTGAATGTTTGAGGTGGACATTCTGAACACTTGGCCACCTGCTGCTCGTCTTCAAAAATATATTTAGGACCCTTTTACATGCTTAGGGTGTATTGGTTACATGGTTCTAGCCAATAGATGTATAGACCAATCATACTTAATGGGTGATGTGGTCAGTATGACACCGGCTGCCTTTACTTCCCATGACACATGCTGGTACTCATTTTAAGCTGGGTCGACCTGGGAATGGGCCTTAGTTTGAATAATAGAAACACAAAAGTCATGGTGATATTAAAGAAACAGATTGTGTCTAAATGTGCAGTTAACGTACAGGACGTTATTTTGGGGCAAGTGCAGAAATTCAGATATCTAGGCACATGGATAAAATCAGATGGAAGATGCATCACTGAGATAAAGAACAGAATAGGACAAGCAAAAACTGCATTCTTTCAAATGAAGAATATGTTGTGCAATAAGTCACTGTCCTTGATAGTCAGAAAAAGAGTTCTTGCCTAGGAGATGTGGTCTTATAGAAGAATGCTGAAAATTAATTGGACAACCAAAATTAGCAATCAAGATGTTTTAAAGGAAGCTGTGTCACAAAGACAACTTATTACAAACATCAGAAAGAGGCAATCATCATTTTTTGGCCATGTTATGAGAAGACAAAAACTGGAACATATTGTGACAACCGGAAAGATTTGCAGAAAGAGAGATAGAGGAAGACAGCATGAGAAGATTCTTGACAGTCTTGTGTCATGGTATGAAAGAGAGTCTACACACGAATTAATCCATGATATCGGAGATCATAATTTGTAGAGAGGCATGATCGTCTATGCCAGCTGGCAAGGCACTGGATGATGATGACCTGGAAATCCCCAAGTCAATTTAAACATTCTTTTTCTATGGATATTCAAACATATGGCCACCAGGCTGGCAGGCGAGCATACACATCTGTATAGTTGAAATAAATTATTGCTTAATAATTCTTAAGGCAGGTTGATGTTCAGTATTTACTTATTTTTTCAGCTGTTTGTAATTTTCTGATTATTCAACATCATCAGGTTCTAGCCATAGATCCAAACACTCCAAGCATGAACAGCTCAGCAACCATTCTTGTGAACATTATCAATGAAAATGACAATATTCCAGAGTTCATTGGCGGTCCATATAAGGCAGCTGTTCTTGAAAACAGTACAGCATTGACAGCTGTCATAACTGTAAATGTAAGTTTAAAGTCTGAGCTTCATGCTTCATTTTCATGAGTGACATAATAATTAATGTCTGAATAATTGTCTACATGTCAGTTTATTGCAATGAAAATATACAAACTGTTTTGTGGAACATGATCTTCAAGAACTAGTAAAATATGAAATCAACATAAGCTATGAATATGATCATTGTCAAGGCAGATGTTTAATAAGCTGACTGAAAATATAAATCAGTCAGAGAATTTTAGAACATGTTAAAGTTTGTCATATCTCCATCACTTTATAACACATGATAAGACGCAAATCGAAATATAAAGAGTATAGAAATGGCCAATGTTGTATTCTAATAAAAATTACTTCATTGATTTTTCTCTTTTTGCCTTGATCCCTCCATTGGAGCATAGGCCATCAAGCAACTCATGGCGAATTATCAAATATTTTGCTTTCTCATGCAGCCCCCTTCATATTCTCCTTATGTTATTAATTTGTCTCTCTAATTCTCTCCTTTCCAATTGTTTTTAGGTTTCCCTTATTTTTGTTGTTTTGTGGGTTCTAGAGAAATGACCCTCAAGTTATACTATTATCAGGTTTAATCAATATGTGTTGAATCCATTCATTAGACTTGTTCAGAGTTGGATTTTGCAGCTAACATGTTCTATAAGATGGGGTAGCCAGTCCCATGCCAACCTTTCTTATTTGCCTCTTATGGCATGCATGACAAGTTACAGTGTTACTGTTCTTTGCTTCTCTTAAGGGCTCCAGTAACACATGAGCAAAATGGTGTTCTATAGATTAAAATGTTGCATACTATAGATTACATTGTTGCATACTATAGATTAACATGTTGCATACTATAGATTAACATGTTGCATTTACTTTGCAGGACATTGTAATCAACCCCAGGTTGATTTTCTAGGTAACTATATACTCAGTAGTTTGTCATTGATTTCTGAATTAGAAATCAATGTTTAAGTCCAGCTTAATGCTGGTGCAGGAGTTGAACTGCCTACCTCACCATCAGTGCATGGAAGTTGAAGAGCGAGCTCTTTTATCCATTCAACCATGTTGAGTTTGCTATATGATTATAGGCAAGTAGATGTGAAACCAACTGTAACCATAGTAATATATGGGAAAAGATTTGAAGAAGTTAAAATGTTTCTTCCTTATATGTTGGTTTTATTATAAAATATAATGGCTGATGCAAAACAGAAGTAGAGAAATGAATAAGAATGGCCATAGTTTGCACAAAATATGCAAACAGTATTATCATCTCGGAGCAGTCATAACATCTGATGGGAGATGCCTTGAAGAGATTAGAAAAAGAATCGCCATAGCGAGATGAAAAACATACTGACCAATAAAAAGATGTCAATTGAAACGAGAAAAAGAGTGTTAAGGTGCTACATAGAGCCTGTTCTTTTGTATGGATGTGAAACTAGGACAATTAGCATTCAAGCTGAAAACCATCAGATGGCTGCAGAAATTGGTTTCTGAGGAAAATGCAAAGAATACCATGGACAGACAGAAAAACCAATGACCAAGTACTACAGGAGACAAATGAGAATCGTAAATTGATTAGAGAAATTAGACGTAGACAGTCAAACATTTTTTGGACATGTTATGAGAAGAAATGGATTGGAGAACTTAGTGACAACTGGCAAAATCGAAGAGATCAGACCAAGGGGAAGACCGAGAAGTAAATACCTGGATGGCTTGTCCACATGGCATGGTCGAGACAGGAACACTGAGCTGATCCATGACTCTTGTGATCGAGTGAAATGGCGAGTCATGACCGCCCACGCTTTCCAGCATGGCACATGATTGATTGATTGATTATCATCAATGAAAAATTAGTCATGAAGTGTACTCTACATTCCTAAATGTTGTTGAGTCGTGGATTAAGAACAGGCAGTTGTAAAAAAAAAAGATAAATGCCTTCAAAATATGCATAACAAAAATGGGATGAATATTGACAGACAATAAGGTAAATAACAGTCCTAAATAAGTTGGACATGTAAAAATGAATGACTGAATAAGATTAAGTTAGGCAAATAGAATATTTAGGACACATTAAGTGGTATAATACCTTGATGAAAGTTGTGCTAGAGAGAAAAGATAAAGGCAAGTCTGAAAAAGGAAGCAGTGTTTTATATTGGAATTATTATCAATAAGTTCCTTGCTAACTGGCATATTCTCCACATCTTCCATCTCCAACAGTGTGTATCAATTCATGTGCTGAAACCTATCCATGCCAGTTAAAAGGCTGTCAAAATTCTTCTCTCATTGTCATCCTCTATCTCTCTTTCCACAAATAATTTCAGTTTTCGCAGTATGTTCCAGTTTTTCTCTTCTCATACTGTGACTAAACAATGGTGATTACCTCTTTCTGATGTTTGTAGTAAGTTTTTATGTCTTAGCCATTTCAAACATTTAGATTAGTCATTTTGTTTCCATAGAATTTTCAGCATTCTTTTCTAAGACCACATTTCTGCAGTCTCGGGAGATTTATTTGCTTGTTTACTAATTGTCCAGGATTCACAGCCATAGTTCTTTTTACTTCTAATGAGAGGGATTTACTATATAAGATGTTCTTCATTGTATAAAATGTCATTATCACTTGTCCTATTCTGTTCTTTATGTCTGTTCATCTTCCACCTGATGTTATCCATGTCTAACATTTAATACTTTTACTGCCCCCAAATTAAATACCATTGATTTAAATTGTACATTTAGACTTGATCTGTTTTTGTGATATTAATATTACTTGTTTCCTTATAATTCAAGCTGATGCCTATTTCCTCACTTCCAACAACCACTGTTTCTTTGCTACTACCATTACTTCTGTCATCAATAATCACACTGCTGATTACTTGTTTTTTATTTTCTTTCTAAAATATTCAGGCTACAGACAAAGATGATGGGATTTATGGAGAAGTGACATACTCTTTGGAAGACACATCACATACGTAAGCTGTTGCTTAATTTCTGGTTAATAAATTATTTGGTTTTGTCTTTTTTAGAGCATTTGTAAAGTTTTGCTTTATATCCTAAACAATAGATGTTTTAATTCTTTTCACATATTTAAGAGAATAAATAATGACATCTTGCAATTTTTTTTTCATCAGTTCTAGTTAATAATCCTTGAAACATCTTTCTGCTTTTCATTTTTAAAGCACCGGCTATAGCTGAATGTATTGGTTAGTTAATAAACCTGATTAAATATTAACCTCAATCAATCTAGTAAAATAACAAATTTTTCACAAGTTCAAATGTAAACACCCGCGAAGGTAACCTGGATAACAAATACCTAAAGAAGTTGGATGTGTCTGCCGAAAGGTTCAAATATCGCAGCTCTGCTGTAAACAGGCACAACACAATTACGTCTAAAACAACATTCCGGATGAACGCAGAAGAAGAAGAAGAAATGTAAACTGTTATTAAAATACTAAGCTTGTGATGACTTCAGATTCAGTATTTTTTTTAAAAAGGTGTTTTAATGTTTCTTTATCAAGAATGTGCGATTTGTAAGTAAGAAACAGTATAATTAATTTTGAACAGCTTTTGAGATCTTTTTATTTTATACTCTAATGATATGAAATTCTTAAAATTGTTATACTCAAGATAGCAGTCCCTGATAATGCCAGCATATTCTTCTTGTTTTTTTTTTTACATGTGCATTTTGATCTCTGTTTTACCATCGTATCATGAAAAGCAAGCAGCTTTCATAGCAGCTGGTTAAGCATCGAACTGGTTTAAGTGCAAGGGGAAGTAAAGAAGAGAGACATTCTCTGCTGCAATTGCCTAATCAATAATGCTTCAATGTATTTGAGCAATCGATTATTGTTCGTCGAATACAGTATACAAAATCTTATTATGAGCTTTAAAACAGAAAAAAAAAAATAATTTCCACAGACAAAACTACATACTACGTAAAACAAAATTTCACAATCAATAATGATGAGTTGAAAATGTCACAAATTTTGAGCATCTTGGCTTCAGTAACACAGGGTCTGCTCAAAAGAAGTCTGAAATATACTCACCCTAGAAATGCAGAAATTAAGCAGTAATTAGAACCTAATTTAACCTAATAAAGAACACCAGCAAACTCATGTACAATTTTTGCAAACATGCGTCATTCCTGTGGCAAGGATGTAAGTAATGCAACCATTTCACAATCACTACGGAATGAAACTGTAGCTTTTGAACTTGCATGTTACAGAAAGTTTCTTAGAATATCATGGACCAAGAATAAGAAAACTGCTGACATTCTACAAGATCTGAACATCAAAGCTAACTAGCTCATAATTAACATCATGCCCATGGAAACTGAAATACTTTAGCCATATTAAACATTCAGTCAGGTCTTAGTCAGATATGACTGAGCTACCGTATGACAGTAGACGGTACTACCTGCTTTCTGTCAGCGCCGAATGTTGGGCGGCGCTTACCAAACCCGACACCCCATATTGTGCCAACGGCTTCGGGCGGAAGGGCGCAATTGAGAGGGTACAAGCCTTATCCTGGTGCAAGGAAATGCAACCCAAAGACAAAATAAGTCATGGCAGGGCAGACCAGCCCTAAGCCTTGGTTGGCAGCTGGTCTAGGATCGAAGCTCCGACAGGCGGACAGTTAGAGCATTGCTTTGCTGATCCGGCAGCTTCTGCAGCTTGTCTTGTTCCAGATGTATAGGTGTTAACTTTCCTCTGGAGTGAACTAGGCAGGCCGAGAGAGGGATCATGCTGCATGGGCAACACATGGTTTCTTTATTTTAGCCCAGGCTTTGTGCTTTGGAGAGGCAATAACTCCATCCCTGGTCTTAACCGGTCTCGGAATCAAAGCGAGAGGCAACTGTTACGGGTTATAAGTCCTTGTCAGTTGGCGTAGACATGGGGCGCCACGCGTTGCCTCTGACGGTGGGAGACACCTACAGGTGTCACTGATCAGCTACCGCCCGCCTCAAGCTGGGCAGCTCCCGGCCAATTGGGTGCTGATCCACCACAGCCTGCCTGCTTCAATGGGTGCTTGGGGCTAGGACAAAATCTGAATCGCAGGCTGTAAAACCAATGCACCAGGTACTAATAAAAAGAATAATAGAAACCTCAAGCTACGGCTTGCAACCTGGAACGTGAGAACCATGTGTCCAGGATTTTCCACTGACTTGACAAATATTGACGATATGAGAAAAACGGCTGTGATTGATGCTGAACTCAATCGTCTTAACATTGATATTGCTGGCCTGAAGGAGACTCGCCTCGCTGAGGAAGGGTCACTCAGGGAAAACAATTACACCTTTTTTTGGAAGGGAAGAGGGCAGGCAGAAAAAAGGCAACATGGTGTGGGCTTTGCAGTGAAGAATTCGCTACTGGGAATGATTGATATCCCAGCTGGAGGTAATGAAAGATTATTATCACTGCGCTTGGCAACCTCTTGTGGATTTGCCACCATTCTCACTGCATATGCACCGACACTCGCTTCCTCTGATGATGTGAAGGATACGTTCTATGAGCAGCTAGACTCTGCGATCAAGGCAGTTCCAAAATCCGACTACATTTATATGCTCGGTGATTTCAATGCTCGCTGTGGGCAAGGACTCGAGTTCATGGCCAGTGTGCCTTGGAAAATACAACATCGGTCGCATGAATGATAATGGGCAAAGGCTGCTGGAGCATTGCACTAGAAATGACCTATGTATTACAAACTCCTTTTTTAAAACAAAAGAGCTGCATAAGGTCACATGGAAACATCCAAGATCCGGCCATTGGCATCAGCTGGACTTCATTATCACACGGAGACAACATCTGAACCATACATCATTAACTCGAAGTTACCACAGTGCTGACTGTGATACAGATCATTCTTTGGTTGTTGCAAGGGTTAGACTGAGACCAAAGAGAATCTACACAGCTAAACACAAGTCTAGCCCCAGGATTAATATTATTAACACTCACGATCCTGGAAAGTGCTTTGAATTTCAACAGCAACTTGAAGACGCTTTCAATGATACATCAGAAAATTGTATAGTAAATGATAAATGGAGTAAACTTAAGGAAACTATTTATAAAACAGCGGTAGGGGTTTACGGCACTGTGGATCATAAGAGGCAGGACTGGTTTGCGGCAAACAGCCAGATACTGCAGCCCTTGATTGATAAAAAGAAGATAGCTCTCTTAAGAAACAAGGAAAGACCAACGCGTAACACTCTGAGTGAGCTGAAGCAAGCGAGGAAGGATGTACAAAAGGCTGCCAGGCAGTGTGCGAATGACTATTGGATCAAGTTATGTGAGTCCATTCAAATCGCAAGTGATAAGGGAAACATCAGAAGCATGTATGAAGGGATAAAGAAAGCCTGTGGTCCAATGATCAAAAGAAGTGCACCGCTGAAAACCTTGACTGGAGAAATCATCACTGATAAGAAACAGCAGATGGATAGATGGGTCGAGCACTATTTAGAGCTTTACTCAAGTGAGACCAAGCTAGCGGATGATGCCCTCAACGCCATAGAGGCCCTGCCAACTCTTGACCACCTGGACACACTTCCCACTATAACAGAAGTTAAGTGTGCTATAAATGAGCTTGCATCTGGCAAGGCTCCAGGTAAGGATGGGATTCCAATAGAGGTAATCAGGAGTGGGCAAGACACACTCGCTCTACAGATCCACCAGCTAATAGAGCTATGCTGGCGAGAAGGACAAGTCCCACAGGATTTCAAAGATTCAAACATCATAACGCTGTACAAGAACAAGGGCGATCGGAGCGACTGTAACAACTATAGGGGTATCTCACTTCTGTGTATTGTTGGGAAAGTATTTGCCAGAATTGTCCTGCGCAGACTTCAAGTCCTGGGAGATCAAGTCTACCCCGAATCACAGTGCGGCTTCCGTCAGAACCGGTCTACCATTGATATGATATTCTCATTGCGACAGATGCAAGAAAAATGCCGGGAACAAAATCAGCCACTGTTTATTGCCTTCATCGACCTCACAAAGGCATTCGATTTGGTCAGTCGTGAGGGTCTGTTCAAAGCACTAAAGAAGATTGGCTGCCCACCAACTCTTCTGTCCATTGTGGAATCGTTCCACACAGGCATGAAGGGTATAATCAAGTTTGATGGCTCAACTTCAGAAGAGTTTGAAATCAAGAGTGGAGTTAAGCAAGGTTGTGTACTAGCCCCCACCCTCTTTGGGATATACTTTTCACTTCTACTGAAATATGCCTTTCGTGATCAGGATGACGGTATATACATTCACTCACGCTCAGATGGTGGCCTCTATAATGCTCAGAGATTGAAGGCCAAGACCAAAATTAGGAGGGTACTAATCAGAGAGTTGCTTTTTGCGGATGATGCTGCGATTACGACCCACTCTGAGGAAGAATTACAACATCTACTATCTGCATTCTCCAATGCTTGTTCTGAATTTGGGTTAACAGTTAACAAAAAGAAGACACATGTCACAAGGTGCACATGGTGTACCATCAATCTTTATTGACGACGCCGAACTGGAGATAGTAGACCATTTTACATATCTAGGATCAGAGGTAAATAGCAAATTATCCCTCGATCAGGAAATCAACATCAGGATTGGCAAGGCAGCAACAACAATGAACATGTTAGCAAAAAGAGTCTGGGAGAACAGGAAGCTTACTGCCAAAACAAAAGTCCTCGTCTACCAAGCCTGTGTCCTTAGTACTCTTCTTTATGGCAGTGAAACCTGGACAACTTACTCACGCCAAGAGAAACGTTTAAACAGCTTTCATATGCGGTGTCTGCGAAGAATACTTGGTATTAAGTGGCAAGACAAAATCACAAATACTGAAGTATTGGAAAGATCAGGTTGTGTGACGGTGTATTCCATGCTCAGTCTTCGTAGACTTAGATGGATAGGACACTGTTAGGAGGATGGATGATGGTAGAATACCAAAGGACAACTTTTTTGGTGAATTACAGACGGGTAGGAGATCTCAGGGTCAGCCTCTACTACGATACAAAGATGTGTGTAAGCGGGACATGATTGATACAGGCATAGATAATGCACATTAGGAGCAAGTCGCCGCTGAACGTGTTGCATGGAGGGCAACTATCAGAAATGGAATAAAGACAAAGGAGAAAATGATTGCAGATAAAGCACACACAGAGCGTGAGAGACGTAAGATGGTGCACAGTGGTGGAAATGACAATGTTTTCACATGCACCTACTGTGGGCAAACATTTGCAGCAAGAATTGTCCTTACCAGCCACACTCGCCACCGCCATGGGTCATAGTTATTAAGCCTTTTTGAAGCACAATGTACCAAACTATCGTCTGTCAAGATGGAAAGGTGCCAATGATTAAACATCACAGTGATTTGGAAAGAACTGATGGAAGGCATGGTTCCTGGAAGAACAGGCAGGGGTCAACAAGCATGAAGATGGACACAGGATATTACAGACACATTGGGTATGAAAATGCATCAGACAGGAGAACCAGTGAGGGATTGAGAAATGTTTTGGCGAGCAGTGATGGTGATAAGGTCAACATTCTGCAAAAATCCTTATGATGATTGCCATGGGTCGTCTCACACTCTGTTGGGCTCGTCTTTCTTCACTTCAATTGGTCTGTCCTGAGTCGACCGCCATGGCATCTCAAACAATACCAGCAACACTGGGTCGTAACAGCGAATACATGACTGTTCGGTGATGATGTGTAATAATCAATAACAGGAACTCATGTGCATCCTATTCTGAACCTAAATGTTTATTCACGAACAGCATTACAGCATTTACATTACACTATGCCGGCCTTCGGCCGTGTCCGCATTCCCATGTACTCAACTCGCGTTCTGTTAGTGTTCTATAACCTTCCTTGTTTCATTCTATCATCAGGCACGAGCCTGTTTCGCCATTGATCATCACAGTCAAAACTTTCACACGACATACTTACAGTACTTTTGAATGGCAAGTAACTTCTGGTCAAGGGCGAGCTTTATACTATAATTTTCAGAAACACATGATCACTGGCAGGATGGGACGGCAGTGTCGATATCTCCATAGCTTCATTCTGCTTAAACTATTGAAACTGACTTGTACCTTGCTAGATGCTTTCATGTCTTTGCTTTTCTGAACCGCATTCCGATGTTCGTCCTTCAGCTTCCATTCGTCCAGACTCTTCTCTTCGCTTCTCTCGTCTGCCGTTTTTTTACGTCATCATTTCTAAGTAAGCGCTTGTGCATTCAGTGTACGCGCTATCCTTTTACTTTTAACTTCCCGATAATGCATTTTCTATACTGCGATATATGGCAATGATTTACCATTATTATGCCACCTAATCAAGTATTTCTTCTTCTTCTTCTTCTTCGTTCATCCGGAGTTTTTTTTTCGGACGTGATTGCGTTGTGCCTGTTTACAGCAGAGCTGCGTTCTTGCGCCATTAGGCCGACACATCCGACTTCTGCGGGCATTTGTTGACCGGGTTAACCTTCCCGGGTAATCAAGTATTTTACTTCTTTATCTTTAGTACAAAGAGGGGTTAAAATACACACTTAGTTAAATTTAATAGATAATGCTTCTTGTGTTGTGTCCTGCTGGTGAGATTGCAGAGCAACCATTGTTGATTTAAAAATGAGGGCTATTCCAAAGCCAACTGCCGATTGACTGGTAAAAAACATGTACAAAGATTAAAATGTGTGCCATACAATAATATATAATAATATTAATAATAATCTGCAAGGTTTCAATGGAGCTCAGATCTATAACTGCACATGGCTCCATCTTAGGACTCTAATGCCACAGTACTTTATTTACTCTGTAAGCAGTTGTTTCTGTAATAGATTCCTAAAATGGCATGTTCAACTTTATCACGTACTATAAAAAGCTGTTTTATTTGCTGATGAGGAACACTGTGTGAAATTGTGAAGTGAACTTTAGCCAGTAGAGGATTAGTTTAATAATGAACCAGTAAGACTTGTGGCTGCAGGGAGGGCATGCTTATATCTTTATTTGACAGCAATAATCTTGCTCCTCTTCTCAAAATTCAATGGTTTCAGCAGATTCTGTTCTATATTGAGGCCATTTCACCATCACCCACCCCCATCTAGTGGGTTGCACCTAGTAGTTGGACAGGCACCTGTAAAATGGTTGTTAATCAGTTGGATATAATTGTGAATTCAATGGGGGGTTTTTACTGCTAAATGCATTATGTTTTTTTGAGTGCTGAATTGTTTTGACTGTATAATATAAACTGCAACCAGTGTATTTAATATCCTTCAGATTTGATATTATCAGTGTATCGGGAGAAGTGTATTTGCTCAATGGTGGCATTGATCGTGAAAATGTCTCAGAGTACACTGTAAAACTGATAGCCACAGACAAGGGAGGATTCAGAGCAACAACACAGCTCATTATTGAAGTCAGTGATGTTAATGACCAATCTCCAGTGTTTACTGAAAAGAGCTACAATCTAACCTTTGATGAAGGAATCACAATTCTGCTGCCTGAATTTTTTGTGCAGGTAAGACAATAGGATTTACATTGTCAATGACTTAATTGCTACACTTGTATTCTGTGTTGAGTTTTAATCTCAAGTTAACCCCCTCTCCCCACTTTTTCTGAGTTAACTTGAAGGGGACATAAATTTGCATTGCTTGATTCCTGTCGCAAAGTTATTACATAGAGACATAGTATTATTTTATTATTTTTTTTCACGGACTGTCAGTTATTTTTATAGTTAAATTACTGTTCTGTTCCTGTGTTTTTATACACTGCTGTTGCAATCATTTATACAGTTACATTATTTTTCTGTTCTTTTATTCTGTATATTGCTGTTTCAGTCATGTATATACTTAAATTAGTTTTCTATTCCTATTATCTGTATACTGCTGTTACAGTCATTTATACAGTTAAATTAGTTTTCAGTTCCTATATTCTGTATACTACTGTTACAATCATATATACAGTTACATTACTGTTCTGTTCCTAGTAGCTAGCATGCTTGTCTGTTGACCTGGTGAACATTTGTTTGAATCCTCATGATTTTTTAATGCACCTAGGCTACTAGGTGAACCCGGCCCAAAATGGGTACCAGAAAATGTTCTAGGAAGTAAAGGTGGTGAGCATGGTATTGACCACATCACCCATCAAGTGCCATTCACTCTAGAACTATGTGGCGAGCACCATATACCAGAATGTCAGACAGGCTTGCGTGCCCAATTCTTAACACTTTGAAAATAAAGATTTACTTACTTACTTACTACCCAATTCACCTGATCACTTTAAAATAGGTGTTCTAATTACTTACCTAGACATGAACAACCAGTCTGAAAGCTTCCACATTATTTGCCTTATTATTTTATTTTGATTTATTTTTTCAGGCTAAAGATGATGATGAACCAAACACAATTAACAGCCAGATAAAATACTCCCTGCTAGACAATGCCATGTCACCACGGTCCAACTTTTCTATAGATCCTGATTCAGGAAAACTGACTCTTAAATCACCTTTAGACTATGAATCTCTTAATGGATCTTTTATTTTGAAAGTGCAAGCAGAAGATTTGGGAGCAAACCCTAATTTAGCCAATGTCTCAGTTATCATTACTGTAAAAGATACAAATGACAATTATCCTGAATTTAAGAATAACACGTACACAGCTCAGATATATGAGAATATTGTAGACGGTAAGTACATAGTCTATATTGTTTATGGCAACATTTTTAAAATAAATTTTAAAAGAATGTTTTGTGGCTCCTGCATTTGTTGCTAATATATATATATATTATATATATATATATATATATATATATATATATATATATATATATATATATATATATATATTATATATTCATCATTGGCACCTTGCTGTCTGACAGACGATAGTTTCCTACATTGTGCTTCAAAAAGGCAAAACTGCAACCTATGGCAGTAGTTAATGTGACAGATAAGGCCAATTCACGCTGTAAATGTTCGTCCACAGTGGATGCATATGAACACATGGTCATTTCCTCTTGCATGCACCATCTTACGTCTTACACGCTTGGTGTGTGACTTATCTGTAATCATTTTCTCCTTTGTCTTTATTCTATTTCTGATATTTGCCCTCCATGCATCACGTTCAGCGATGACTTGCTCCCAATGTGCATTATCAATGCCTGTATCAATCATGTCCCGCTTACACACATCTTTGTATCGTAGTAGAGGCCGACCCTGAGATCTCTTATCCATCTGTAATGCACCAAAAAAGATGTCCTTTGGTATTCTACCATCATCCATCCTCCTAACATGTCCTATCCTCCTAACATGTCCTATCCATCTAAGTCTACGAAGACTGAGCATGGAACAAACCGTCACACAACCTAATCTTTCCAATACTTCATTATTTGTGATTTTGTTTTGCCACTTAATACCAAGTATTCTTCGCAGACACTGCATATGAAAGCTATTTAACGTTTCTCTTGGTGTGAGTAAGTTGACCAGGCTTCACTGCCATAAAGAAGAGTACAAAGGACACAGGCTTGATAGACAAGGACTTTATTTTTGCAGTAAGCTTCCTGTTCTCCCAGACTCTTTTTGTTAACCTGTTCATTGTTGTTGCTGCCTTACCAATCCGGATGTTGATTTCCTGATCTAGGGATAATTTGCTATTTACCTCTGATCCTAGATATGTAAAATGGTCTACTCCAGTTCGGCATCATCAGTAAAGATTGATGGTACCCCATGTGCACTTTGTGACATAATCTGTGTATTCTTTTTGCTAATTGTCAAACCAAATTCAGAACAAGCATGGGAGAATGCAGATAGTAGACGTTGTAATTCTTCCTCAGAGTGGGTCATAATTGCAGCATCATCTGCAAAAAGCAACTCTGATAAGTACCCTCCTAATTTTGGTCTTGGCCTTCAATCTCTGAGCATTGTAGAGTTTGCCATCTGAGCATGAGTGAATGTATATACCACCATCCTGATCACGAAAGGCATATTTCAGTAGAAGTGAAAAGTATATTCCAAAGAGGGTGAGAGCTAGTACACAACCTTGCTTAACTCCACACTTGCTTGCTTGCTTGTGTTCATTGGCTTGAGCTCCAACGCGAAGTCCTGTATGTCGGATGAAGGCATCCTGTTGTCCAACATCAGTGTGATGTCATACAGGACCTGAGGTTTGAGTGAGTATCCGTTGTCCCATGTCTGGCTTATTGGTGTGCAGACTGGTGGTTCCTTGCCGTACAGGTGGACATTCTCCGACTTCGGAGAAATCGGCGATCCTACTGACTTTAGCCAAGACCCCGAAGGGACCTGTTGCCCAAGACGCTTGACGAGGACACGTCAGTAGGTCTTAGCCAGTATATAACCCAGCCCTAGTGCCTTGGAAACACCTCTGCGTCCCACTCCACCCTTGATTTCAAACTCTTCTGAAGTTGCACCATCAAACTTGATTATACCCTTCATGCCTGTGTGGAACGATTCCACTATGGACAGAAGATCTGGTGGGCAGAGAATCTTCTTTAATGCCTTGAACAGACCCTCACGACTGACCAAATCAAATGCTTTTGTGAGGTCGATGAAGGCAATAAACAGTGGTTGATTCTGTTCACGGCATTTTTCTTGCATTTGTCGCAATGAGAATAGCATATCAGTGGTAGTCCCGTTCTGTCGGAAGCCACACTGTGATTCAGGGTAGGCTTGATCTCTCAGGACTTGAAGTCTGCACAGAACAATTCTGGCAAATATTTTTCCAACAATACACAGAAGTGAGATACCCCTATAGTTGTTGCAGTCGCTCCGATCCCCCTTGTTCTTGTACAGTGTAATGATGCTTGAATCTTTGAAATCCTGTGGGACTTTTCCTTCTCGACAGCATAGCTCTATTAGCTGGTGGATCTGTAGAGTGAGTTTTTTTTGCCCACTCCTGATAACCTCTATTGGAATCTCATCCTTACCTGGAGCCTTGCCAGATGCAAGTTCATTTATAGCACACTTAACTTCTGTTATGGTGGGAAGTGTGTCCAGGTGGTCAAGAGTTTGCAGGGCCTCTATGGCATTGAGGGCATCATCCGCTAGTTTAGTATCATTTGAGTAAAGCTCCAAATAGTGCTCTATCCATCTATCCATCTGCTTTTTCTTATCAGTGATGATTTTTCCAGTCAAGGTTTTCAGTGGTGCGCTTCTTTTGATCATTGGACCACAGGCTTTCTTTATTCCTTCATACATGCTTCTGATGTTTCCCTTATCACTTGCATTTTGAATGGACTCATAACTTGTTCCAATAATCATTTGCACAATGCCTGGGAGCCTTTTGCACATCCTTCCTAGCTGGCTTTAGTTCACTGAGAGTGTTATGCGTTGTTCTTTCCTTGTTTCTTAAGAGAGCTATCTTCTTTTTATCAATCAAGGGCTGCAGTGTCTGGCTGTTTGCCACAAACCAGTCCTGCCTCTTATGATCCACAGTGCCTTAGACCCCTATCACTGTTTTATAAAGAGTTTCCTTGAGTTCACCCCACTTTTCTCTTGCTGTACAATTTTCTGATGTATCAGTGAAAGCGTTTTCAAATTGCTGTTGGAACTCAAAGAACTTATCAGGTTCGTGGGTGTTAATAATATTAATCCTGGGGCTAGATTTGTGTTTAGCTGTGTAGATTCTCTTTGGTCTCAGTCTAACCCTTGCAACAGTCAAATCTGTGATCTGTATCACAGTCAGCACTGTGGTAACTTCGAGTTAATGATGTTTGGTTCAGATGTTGTCTCCGTGTGATGATGAAGTCCAACTGATGCCAATGATCAGATCTTGGATGTTTCAGTGTGACCTTAAGCAGCTCTTTTGTTTTAAAAAAGGGAGTTTATAATACATAGGTCATTTCTGGTGCTATGCTCCAGCAGCCTTTGCCCATTTCATTCATGCGACAGATGTTGTATTTTCCAAGGCACACTTGCCATGAACTCGAGTCCTTGCTCACACGAGCACTGAAATCACTGAGCATATAAATGTAGTCAGATTTTGGAACTGACTTCATCACAGAGTCCTCATCAATCGAATCCTTCACATCATCAGAGGAAGTGAGTGCATATGCAGTGATAATGGTGGCAAAATCACAAGAGGTTATCGAACGCAGGGATAATAGGCTTTCATAACCTCCAGCTGGAATTTCAATCATTCTCATTAGCGAATTCTTTACTGCAAAGCTCACACCATGTTGCCTTTTTTCTGCCTACCCTCTACCCTTCCAAAAAAAAAGGTGTAATTGTTTTCCCTGAGTAACCCTTCCTCAGCAAGGCGAGTCTCCTGCAGGCCAGCAATATCAATGTTAAGATGACTGAGTTCGGCATCAATCACAGCCGTTTTTCTCTCATCATCAATATTCGTGAGGTCAGTGGAAAATCCTGGACACATGGTTCTCACATTCCAGGTTGCAAGCTGTAGCTTGAGTTTTCTATTTTACTTTTTAGTAGTACCTGGTGCATTGGTTTTAAAGCCATCATAGTTTGTCCTAGCCCCAAGCACCCATTGAAGCAGGCAGGCTGTGGCGGATCAGCACCCAATTGGCCGGGGGCTGCCCAGCTTGAGGAGGGCGGTAGCTGATCAGTGACACCTGTAGGTATCTCCCAGCATCAGAGGCAACCCGTAGCGCCCCATGTCTACACCAATTGACAAGGACTTATAATCCAAAACTGCTACCTTTGCTCGCTTTGATTCAGAGACCGGTTAAGACCAGGGATGGAGTTATACATCACCATAGCACAAAGCCTGGGCTAAAATATAGAGACCATGTGTTGCCCATGCAGCATGATCCCTCTCTCGGCCTGCCTAGTTCACTCCAGAGGAATGGTAACACCAATACATCTGGAACAAGACGCCACAGAAGCTGCCGAATCAGCAAAGCACTGCTCTAACTGTCTGCCAGTCGGAGCTTTGACCCTAAACCAGCTTCCAACCAAGACTTAGGGCCTGGTCTGCCCTGCCATGACATTCTTTTTCTTTAGGTTGCATTTCCTCACACCAGGATAAGGCTTGTACCCTCCCAATTGCACTCTTCCACCCGAAGCCATTGGCACAATGTGGGGTGCCGGGTTTGGTAAGCGCCGCCCAACATTTGGCGCTAACAAAAAGCAGGTAGTACCATCTACTGTTATACGGTAGCTCAGTCATATCTAACTAAGACCTGACACACATGCTCACGCACACATGCATGCACGCACGCTCACACACACATATATATTATTTTTCCTCGCATATCCTTTACAGGACATCGCTGTCAACATCAGCATCTTTCAGCTGATTGTTGATTTCTTGGCAAGATTACGCTCAATAGTTTGCCATTGCTTTCTGAGTGACTGGCTCACATACCCCGTAATTTACCGACGCAGAGAGATCCGCTACCGATTCTCACGCAACGTCACGTTACTCACGAGAGTATACGAGATTACTGAGAAAGTCATGTAACCTCTAGCATGCATATATATATATATATATATATATATATATATATATATATATATATATATATATATATATATATATATATATGCTGGCTTCCTAGCCTAGAGGTTAGCAACTTTTCTCCGTAATCTCGCATACTCTCGTAAGTAACGTGACGACGGTGAGAATCAGCAGTGGTTCGAATTGCGTCGGTAACTTACGGGGTATGTGAGCCAGCCGCTCAGAAAGCAATGGCAAACTACTGAGCGTAATCTTGCCAAGAAATCAACAATCAGCTGAAAGATGCTGATGTTGACAGCAATGTCCTGTACAGGAAATGCAAACATTATTTTATATATATATATATATATATATATATATATATATATATATATATATATATATATATATATATATATATATATATATATATATATATATATATATAACTCATTCTCTCTCTCTCTGTTTGCTGATGATTGCGCTCTATATGCCAACTCAGAGGCAGGCATGCAACACAATGTTTCAGCTTTCTCATATGCCTGTGCCAAATTTGGGCTCAATATCAACTTGGAGAAGACTGTAGTTATGTACCAGCCAGCTCCAAGGAATAGTCACACCGTGCCGAATATCAAGGTGAATGGTCATAGACTATGTGTTGTGGACAAATTCACCTATCTTGGCAGCACTGTTTCACAAGCTGCCACAGTTGATGACAAAGTGAATGCAAGAATCTCCAAGGCAGGCGCGGCCTTTGGCAGACTACAAGAATGTATGGGACAGAAATGGAATAAGTCTGCAAATAAAGCTGAAAGTCTACAAAGCAGTTGTATTATCCACACTGCTATATGCTTGTGAAACTTGGACTGTTTATCAGTGACACGCTAGGAAATTAAACCACTTCCACACAGTCTGCCTTAGGAAGCTATTGAAGATTAAATGGCAAGACAAGATCCCAGACATTGAAGTTCTATAAAGAGCGTCCATGCCCAGTATCCAAACTGTGCTAATGAAGAATCAGATTCGCTGGGCTGGTCACTTAACTCGCATGCCAGTTCACAGGCTCCTTAAACAAATTTTTTATGGTGAACTGCATTGTGGTAAATGCTTCCAAGGTGGCCAGAGGAAACGCTTTAAAATATTCTGAAAATCTCACTGAAAGCTTTTGGAATTCATTATGACACCTGGGAGACTGCTGCCAAAAACTGAAATTCGTGACGTACATCATTATGCAAGGGTGCAGTCACTTGTGAAGCAACCAGGACTGCAAGAGCTGTGAAGAACAGGCTGGACAGAAAAACCACTGCAGGAGATCCTCTTCCTGGAACGTCAAGCATTCTTTGCCCATATTGTCAAAGAATATTTTAAACAAAAATAGGCCTTATCAGCCATCTTAGAACTCACGGCTCCATACTTTCAACCTCACTGGATGAAATGAATGGTCATCATCATTCTTGATGGACAAACAACACATAATATCTCTCTCTCTCTCTCTCTCTCTCTCTCTCTCTCTCTCTCTCTCTCTCTCTCTCTCTCTCTCTCTCTCTCTCTCTCTCTCTCTCTCTCTCTCTCTCTCTCTCTCTCTCTCTCTCTCTCTCTCTCTCTCTCTCTCTCTCTCTCTCTCTCTCTGTGTGAGTGCGTTCAAGCGAGTGAGTGAGTGAGAGAGAGAGAGAGAGAGAGAGAAAATTATGTGGGATTGTGCTTCTCACACTTGAATGCCCAAATAATATCTAACATGAAACAAAAAAGGTATGTTAAGATCCTGCAGATAACAAGTGCAAACATTGAATCTCAGACCAGGTAAGCGGAAATCACAGTGGGAAAATTGATAATTAAACATAACTAATTTTTAGTAACTTGAAAGTTGGATATTCATATGCATCTATGTGGAGAAGACAAAAATACAGTAAAACATGAGTAGTGCAGAGCAATTACGACCATCCTCAACCCCACTGAGGGGGAAAACTATGGTTGACTAAAGAAACCTGAGACAGGCTGACAACGTTATAAAAGATAAAGGTATGGTTATTTAAGAAAATTTAATATGGGGCAGGTTCTTAATGATTTTGTTATTCTTTGAAAACAAACATGTATGTCTGCTGCAGTTTATGATGGAGGTGTCACATTAAATTTATGTGCGTGAAATATAACTGCATGTGCTTAATCTCTAATCCATTATCACGATAATTGTTTAAGCCTCTCCATTCTTCTCTTTAATTGTGTGAAAAATTGAAAGGTATGGTGCTTTTGAAATGGTTATTTTTATTATTTTTTTTTATTTGTATCTGTCCTTATGTAACTGCAGACATGAATATGATCTTTCAGAATTCTTGCATTCCTTATAATATATTTTGTTAATACAGAATGTGTTTTTTTTCAACAGGCTCTTCTGTTGTAACTGTCAGTGCCACTGATAATGACTTGAGCTCATCAAATAACAATGTGTCATATTCGCTGGACACTCTCAGTCTTAAGACATTCTCAGTTGACCAAAATGGAATCATCACAGTGAAAGACAAACTTGACAGAGAGCAAACTCCAGGTTATACTATTATTGTCACAGCCACAGACAATGGACGACCAGCTTTGGCTTCCACAGCTTCTGTCATTGTAACTGTGCTTGATGTGAATGACTCTCCACCAACATTTTCATGGGTATGATATATAAGTAGTGAATACATCTTTATAGAAATAGAAGTCAGCAGAAATAGCGAATGCACTAGAGAATGAGTGTTATGGAAACATGGTCACTTTTGCCAGTTGGTATTACACTTTAAGGGGAAAAAAAACAGCTCATCTGCAATTAATATTTTTTGAAAACTGCACTGGCACAGTGGCTAGCTTGCTTGCCTGCTCACCTGGTGGTCATGTGCCCAATCCCTATCAAGGTTGGAATTTCTTTAATTGAACTGGACTCTCATGTTGACCTGGCCTAAAATAGGTATCAAGCAATTTCTTGGGAAGTATAGTTAACTAGAACTTTGACCACATCACCCATTGAATGCTGATTGAAAAATATGGGGCTAACACTGTATGTCCAATACACTTCAAGACGTGGAAAAAAATGCCCTTTACTTTTTATTTTTGCTTTATCTGTGCTGTTTCTGAACCTAAATTGTCATGGTTGTGTTTACTGCTAAATGGATTTAGCATGCAAAATGTTAAATATGTTGAGTTGAGTTGGGGTAAGAACCGACATCACAGCACTCAGGACATTCTCATACGTTCTCCATCTCCTCGTTCAACAGCCAGTGAAGAGTCATACTACTAATCGATCCCACCGCAATCTGATTAAAAGTTATCCTGGTCTTCCCTCTCAGTTTTGAGATTCTTCCAGAACCCCTGTCGACCCCTGCAATCTCATTCTTTCCATATATGGGTTTTCAATCTGTTCCTCCACCTTCTCCACCTGGTCCCACAAGTGCACGACCACCTCCCCCTTGTCCTTAGGCAATCTGCCACCAAGAGTTGCATTCCCTGCTAGCCTATCAGTCTGTTCATTCCCTCGCACCCCCGCATGACCAGGGCAAAATATCCATACAATTCTCACAATCTGTGACCTCTGAAGTGACGAGAGCCATTCCACACGAAACATTCCTTTCTCCACCTTACTAAGCATACTCTTTGAATCCATAATGAATACAACGTGAGTCACAGTAGTCTCCTCTAGCCAACGGAATGCCACTGTTACTGCCTCGACCTCCATTCTCATGCTGGAGGGCGTAGTCTCATATGCCAGACTCTCCTTCTTCAAGACTCGTCAATTAGCCTTTGCAATAAAGCCCCAACCACAACGTCTGTTTCTCACCACTGACCCATCGGTGTAGATGACTATATCACCTTGATGTGTGTTACTCTGGATCAGCTGTTGCACTTCAGACACAGTGCTGCCCACTGCCCATTCTCTGTAGTCATGACCCAGTGTTATTATTACATTGTGTCAGTCTGTCATATCTTCCGGAACTTCAACCCACTCTCTTTCACGATTGATGGTCTCTAGATCACACACCTGACATATAGAAAGTTCTACCTGTCCATCCAGGACCTGCCTCGTCTTAGTTTATGACCCTTGACCATATCCATGGCTGCATGCAGCGGATGATCCCTATCTACAGCAACTCTCAGGTCCCATTTGGCCTGAAGGACCCTATGCCTATCCGTCATTGTTGGTAGCATCAGGATATGCCTCATGCATATAATTGGTGTGTCCTTTGTGCACCCCAGGATTAACCGCATGGCAGCATTCTGTATGCACTCCAACCATTCAAGCTGGCTCTTTGATACTGTCAGCAGCCCCAAACCATACTCAATGACAGAAATTATTAAATGCTGAAAGAGCCTGTACAGCATCCTCTGATCTACCCTGGTTGTTGCCATAGCCCTCAACGCATTAAGTCCCCTACCAGCCTTCACACCAAAGCCTCCACATGATCCTTAAAAGACAAACACCTGTCAAAGGTGATATCCAAGTACTTCAGTTTACTCTCTCACCTAAGAGGACATCCATTCAACATAATACCTGGGACATCTGCCTTGACGATCTGGTTATCCAAGGAGTACCACACAACCGATGCCTTGTCTGGGTGTATAATGGCCCCTGCGTCCCTGCACCACTCTGCCACCCCATTCACTCCCACCTGTAAGTCTTTCGCCAAAATGGGCCCTGTCTCTGCCCTGTTTGTACACCAGCACATCATCTGCAAATGTCAAGATTCTACCCACACCTGGTGTCTCAATAGCTGCTATTTTGCTGGTGTAGACATTAAAGAGCACTGGGGACAAAGCAGATTCCTGTGGCAACCCAGGTGTAATAGTACAAGAGTCAGAAGTCCAGGTACCCATGCGTCGACTAAACTAAACTAAGTCACTATCATGTAATGTAAGAAATAGTGTTGCTAGATATTATATAGAACCTGGTTTGCTGCATGGTGCTGAATCTTGCAACATTAAAAAAAGACGACAGGGTCAACTTCATTGCACCGGGTTTTCATCCCATATGGCTCTGTTTTTTTCCGCAGCGTGGAAAGCATCGCACAGAGCACGAACTCCATAGCTCTAGTGATGACCCACAGGAGTCTCCGAAAAATTTCACTAATGAACCGAAGGATGCGGCCCAGAATCGAACCCACAACCTTCAAAGCCCCAGTCATACGGCTTTACCACTTCACCACAGAGACTCCCAAACATGCAACATAAGACGCACTTTTTTCTTCAAAAAATTGCCTCCAAAATTCAGGTGCGTCTTATACTCAAAATTAATATAAAAATGGTAAAAATGTTATTTAAAAAAAAAATTGCTTAAAAATTAAGGTGCGTCTTATAGTCCGTAGCGTCTTATAGTCCGTAAAATACGGTATGTGTTTCCTGAGTTGAATGTTGCGTATTTAAATAACAACAATTGCTCAAAAGAGGCAAATGAAGCTAGAACATTGTATACAACAAAAAGAATGAGACAAACAGTATTCTTTGATCATATGATGTGAAAATAGGCATTGGAGAATATTGTGACAACTTAAAAGATCAATGGGAAAAGAGGCAGAGACAGACCAAGAGAAATGATGCTGAATGGACAGAGACAGTGGCATGGAGGAATATCATCAACAGGGTTGATCCAGAATACCACAGATTTAGATCTGTGGAAAGACCTGAATGACTGTGCAAGCTGGCAGACACATAACGATGATTATTTTTTTGTTAATTAACAGCCAATACCAGTGTGTTTTTACATTATTTGCAGGATACTTTGTCTGTTAATAAGAGAGAAAATACTAAAGATGTCATTGCACAGAACAATGCAACAGATCCAGACTTAAACCCCGATTTGAAATATTCAATTCTGTGGCCTGAAAGTACTGGAATGAATGGAGATGGGCGCTTTATGACTGGAGACTCATTAAAGGCATGTAATTTATCTTTTACATTTAGTATGTTTCATATTTTTCAATACTCATATCAGTTTTCATAGCAATTTCAACATTAGTATCTATAGAAAACTGATGCAATATTTCCATTTGTAATAAATATAATTGGTGGTCGCATTCTTGGTTCTTGGTTTTTGAGAATTGATGTCATAGCATTCTGGGCAAACACAGAGATGTTCCAACTCCTTCAGCAAATGTCGTAATGTTGGTTTCTGATTTTGCCTAGCAGGTTTTTTTTTTTCTTGTTCACAACATTGAATAATAAAATATAACTGCTTTTTAATTTAGATATGGCCATTATTAAATATATTAAAAAACTCCATCACCAGCAGAAAACTATTAGTATCTTGATTGAACAAAACAGGTAAACAGCTGTGGCGAAGGGTTGCGAAAGCAATTTGCAACCACGCATACCGTGTTTGAAACACAGCTTTGCGAGATTTGGAAGCATCCTGCCTTTCACTAGTTTTCATATAATGGTATGAGTGTCGGTTGTTCGGTAAGCGATGGCAAACTACTGAATGTAAACTTGCCAAGAAATCACAAACATCTAAACAAATGCTGGTATTAAATATGATGTCCTGATATCAACTAACTAACACAGAACAAAATTGGTCCTGTCACCTCTGTGCACATGAGGACAATGTAAACAAGCAGCTGAACATTTCTTATTAGAAAGGGAGCAACATGTCCTCTCAGTAAGCACACAGAAAAACCAAGGCATTTCTGCTTGAGTGTCAAATATAGAAACCAAACTAAATGGCATTCACTGTATGCACTACCATATCATGTGAGGCCATTCAGTCCAAATTCTGATATGAAGTGTCTTTTAAAATATCTCTACATCATGTACTTACTTTTTGACTCTCCCCCCCCCCCCCCCCCCCCCCCCCCCCCAATAAACTTATTCTTAGAAAATTATTATGGTGGTTTTCCCTTATCTTCCACATTCACATAAGAAATGTACATGATGTAAATGTTTTGTGTAGGTTTTTTTTTTTTCAGTTAAAAATATTATGCCACAGTATTGCACAACTCTACCTACACTTTACAATATCCAACTTTTAAAAGAGATTTAACAAATCCATCAGATGCGATATCCAGGGATGAGTGGGGAACAAAACTTTGTTGTGTTATTTATTGAGGCTTATGAATTCAAGTATTACAGAACGATTAATAGAATATTGTGGACCAAGAAGAAGAAAAATACTACAATTCTATTAGATCTGAATGTCAAAGAAAACTGGCTCATAAGTAATATTGTGTCTCAGAAACTAAAATAATTGGCCATATAAAAACATCACAGTGGCTAGGAAAGAACAGTGAAGCACGGTTCCTGAAAGATGCAGGTTTGATGAGAGTGACATTTTGCAAAGGACCTGCTACGTGATGTGTTGATGATGATGTGTCTTTTAGATTGTAGAACATTGTACACACCAGAGCTAAGACATTTGTAAGTTAAAGGCAGGTGCTGTACCTCTAAGCCTTCCAGCCCCATACCACTATAGGAAATACAATCTTGTTAGCTACACACACACAAAATACCTACAAGACCCCATTCTAATAGATTTGCGGTTGGTTAACAGATTAAATGCCATGCGATGATAAATCATCTTTTTCAACTTCCCAAAACTGAAAGGGGATTATAAATCAAACTATAGTTAAAATATCAATACAGTAGCGTTCCCTATTCAACCCCCTTTAATTGTATATAAAATACAGTATGTCTGCTACCATATTAACAACTTTTAAGTCATAACTGTTGCAACCCCTATTTTTTATTTTCCACCATTCATTTTTGTTTGGTGAAAACCTACTTTTTGTTTGTCATTTAATCTGTTAATCAGTTCTCTTTCATTTTCCTTCTCCAGCTCAAAGAAGATTATACCTATTTTCTTTTCTTGTTTCTTCTGGGTGATTTGAAAATAGTTAACTCCAATACCTTGATTCCAAAGCAAATAACACAGCCTCATACTGGCTGGTCTCCATGGCAAAGGAGTTACGGATGCAGTTCATAATCCCACATCCACCCATGTTTGAAACACAGCTGTGCGCAATTTGGCAGCAGACCGTGTTGCGCTAGTTTTTTACAAAATAGTATGAGTGCCGGTCGTTCAGAAAACAATGGCAAACTATTGAACATAAACTTGCCAAGACATCAACAACAGCAAAAATAATGCTGGTGTTAGTTGCAAACGTCCTGTAAAGGATATGCAACTAACTAACATACTGGGTAAACTGATTTAAATAGTTTAATTATGTTGGATATAAGAAGTGTCTTGATGTAATTTATCATCATCATAATGTGCCATACCAATAAGCTTGGTCGGTTATGTTTTGCAATCTCACATGATCACCAGAGTCATGGATTAGATCTGTGTTCTTGTCTCAGCCATACCACATGGCCAAGCCATCCAGGTATTTAATGCCCTGTCTTCCCTTTGTTCTTTTCTTCTCAATCTTGCCAGTTGTCACCAAGTTTTCCAATTTATTTCTTCTAATAACATGTCCAAATATTTTGACTGTCTATGTTTAATTTCTCGAATCAGTTTATGGTTTTCATGTGTTTCTTGAAGGACTTGGTCATTGATTTTTCTCTCTGTCCATGGTATTCTTTCTATTTTCCTCAGAAATCACATTTCCACAGCCATCAGATTTTTTTCAGATTGTCTGCTCATTGTCCACGCTTCTCATCCATACAAAAGTTCAGGTTCTATGTAGCACTTCAACACACTTTTTCTCATTGCAATTTACATCTTTTTATTAGTCAGTATGTTTTCCATCTTGCAAATGGCTACCTTCACCATGGCGATTCATGTTCTAATCCCTTCAAGGTACCTCCCATCTGATATTATGACTGTTCTGAGATAATTGTACCGATTCACTTGTTTAAGAACATTCCCATTTATCTGTATATTACATTGCGGTGTTTCCTTCTTCCCAGTGACGATCATAATCTGTGTCTTCTTACAATTTAATTCTAACATTAGTTGTTCACTGTGTGCAACAACCACATCTACTAAATGTTGCAGATCCTGCTCATTGTCTGCAATAAATACTGTATCATCCGCATATCTAATGTTTTTTTTATGTTACGTCCCCCAATAGTGATTCCTCTTATATAGTCTAAATTTCAAAAGATTTTTTCACTGTATTGGGAAAAAAATCTGGAGACATTACACATCCCAGTCGCCCACCTCTCTTAATAGGCTGATATTAATATATGTGTCATTTATAGTATATATGAAAATGTGCGTTGGGTTTTTAATTCATCTGTCTTTTTATTGCCAGCATATTCACCATTTTATTAGCCATGAGAACCTAAAAAAGTGCAAGTATACTTACAGCAGATACAGTCCTAGATGTGTGAAGTATTAGCCTTCATATATAACAGGTCAAGACAAAATGAAGTAGAGTGACCAGTCATTCCGTCAGAGATAATTTCCCCACAATTTGTGGTTATTGGTGCCCATTTCACTAAGCAAGAGTAGCCCCAGAGCCAAAATCGTTGGGGAATGTTACTTTCACTGCTGGGGACTGAACCTAGATGGCTATATTGGTAATCACATCCACTAATGAGAACACCACTGTGGCTACAATTTGAATATACATCTTGAAAACTGAATTTTATTGAATGGCACACTGTGACTTTGTTATGCAGTTATCAGTCATTGCTGGCTTTTTTCTTTATTTCAAAATATATTTTCTGACTGTTTTACCTGATATTTATTTTAACAGGCATTGGTTACTATTAATAACACTACTGGTGAAGTGTACCCTGTAAATGAGCTGGATCGGGAACAGTTGCAACGTTTACAACTTACACTAGTTGTAGAGGATAAAAACAATGTACCTAATACAAAGAACAATGATACAGGTAAAAGTATTTCTTTATGGCAACCTTTTTTTAAAAGTCTTTTTCAGTTTTATAATAGCTGTGAAGTATATAAGTATTGTATGTACACATCAGAAGAAT
Source organism: Cepaea nemoralis (assembly GCA_014155875.1). Taxonomy (NCBI): domain Eukaryota; kingdom Metazoa; phylum Mollusca; class Gastropoda; order Stylommatophora; family Helicidae; genus Cepaea; species Cepaea nemoralis. The sequence continues at coordinate 14,662 of JACEFZ010019046.1, read as the reverse complement.
TCTTAACTCTATTCTATTCTTTGTGGATTACTGTCCTCTGAACAAGTTCATATGCACTCTGTTCTCCTGCATAATAAATCAATAAGCAAAGAGTGACTTATTGTGCCAAGATGATATTGATTGACGAGTCTACTAATACACTTTGTGTGCTGCAAACAGCAGTCATAAGAATCAACAACCTTGTAGGAACATTTCAGTGTATAAAGAAGGGTGTCTGACAAGGTCTCCTGATTTGTTCTCCTTGTACAGTGAATGTATAATGAGATCTACATAAAATATGCCAGGGATCCTGGTTGGTGGACATAATATAAATAACATACTTTATGCTGATGACACCATCTCGATAGCAACAAGTCAGAATGACCTACAGGAAATGATAGATACAGTGGTTGTAGAAAGTGAAAAGATGGGCCTTAGTTTGAATAACAGAAAGACATAAGTCATGGTAATATCAAAGAAACAGATTGTGCCTAAATATGCAATTAAAGTGCAGGACGTTATTCTGGGGCAGGTGCAGAAATTCAGATATCTGGGCACATGGATAACATCAGATGAAAGATGGATCACTGAGATAAAGAGCAGAATATGACAAGCAAAAACTGCATTCTATCAAATGAAGAACGTTTTGTGCAATAAGTCGCTGTCCCTGAAAGTTAGAAAAAGAGTTCTTGCATGTTACATACAACCAGTTTTAACATACAGCTGTGAATCCTGAACAATTAGTAAACAGGCGAAAAATTCCATGGAAGCCTTGGAAATGTGGTTTTATAAAAGAATGCTGAAAATTAATTGGACAACTAAAAAGAACAATCAGGACATTTTAAGGGAAGCTGAGTCGCAAAGACAACTTATCACAAACATCAGAAAGAGGCAGTCATCGTATTTTGGCCATATTGCTAGAAGACAAAAACTGGAACATATTGTGACAACAGGAAAGATTTGTAGAAAGAGAGATAAAGGAAGGCAGCGTGAGAAGATTCTTGACAGTCTTGTGTCATGGCACGTAAGGGAGTCAACACACAAATTGATCCATGACGTCAGAGATCGTAATATGTGGAGAGACATGACCGCCAACTCCAGCTGGCAAGGCACTGAATGATGATGATACCATGTAAATCACATATATTCGTCAGCAGCTTCATGATTAATTAGCTCTGTGTAATTGTTAGTCTGATCTCTTATGTCTGTGTGTGTTGTGTATATGTGTTTGTGCCTATGTGTTGGGTGGGTCGGGTAGATGGGGGTTTGAGTTATATGCTCTTTCTGCTCAGAGATGTCTACATATGAACAGTTCGCATAATACTAACCATGGGTAGCCACAGAAATAGAAAAGTATTTAAAATATAATCACAGAATGCTTTACATTGATTCTATTAGGGCAGTGGTTCTCAACCTTTTTTGGCCCGTGTCCCCCTTCACCATATTTTCAGAACGTCATTCCCCCCTTCCTATCAAAAATTTGGCCCGTGCCCCCCCCCCCCCCCCCTTTCATCGTATTTTCAGAACGTCATTCCCCCTCTTTCATATTTCCCATCTAAAAATCCCCCCACCCCTATACAGTATACGTAAAAATGTAAGGTAAATTTAATAGCACATATTAAAATAAGTCTAGACATCCACATAAAACATGATTTGTGGGTCTACTGACTTTATAAAATGAATTTTAGAAGGATGAGACGTACTTAACTGTAAAGTATGAAGGGAAAAACAATATCAAGTAATCGGTTCTTGTATTAACGTTATCTTGAAATGGTGTTCATTCCCCCCCTTAAAACCCTAAAATTCCCCCCTGGGGGGGAATTCCCCACCGGTTGAGAACCACTGTATTAGAGGGAGGCCATTCATCACTCATTCATAGTTAATTGTTCATAATATAGTCAGCTTTCTCTTTTATGTTTCACAATTTCCTGCATAGCTGAAGATAAGTCTTAAAAGTTTTTATTTGATTTTGCAATTTATTTCCGACACAGCAATATTGACAGTTATTATCGAGGATGAAGATGACAATGCTCCTACCTTTAATGGAAATGATTTTACGGCAACAATCCAGGAGAACATGCCACCAGGAAGTGAGATAAAGATGATTAATGTCTCAGCTTTAATCATTACTGATGCTGATGAGGTCAGTATTTTGATCCTAGAAATATCACTTTGTGAATTTTATATTATTATATTCTTAAAAACTGAGTATATTCAATTAACAATTACTATATTGACTATGGACATGAAGTAATATGTTAATTATTAGACAGATTGGCGATTTGGAAATACAGATTGTTGCCCTGGAAAGATTGGCATTGCTGCGCACAGTGGCATATTGACCTCACTGGCAACAGTGAAGTCAACAGCAGACCGGGTCAACAACCCCTAATGCTGGTTAAATCCCAAGTCGCATTAAACCAAAGGAATAAATTGCCCTGGGATCCACCGAAAGAGAGGGAGCGGGAATTATGGATCCAGCGGTGCCCAAATGACAATGACTCGGAACGACACACTGACTTTGACTCAGCCTCACGTCCTGGCTGGCCGTGTGTCTGTGGTAATAGCTTCACCATGCAGCAGAGAATGTGAATTCATGCAGGACTTGAGAAATGCACGAGTGCACCATGGGGCGATCAACAGTGCACTGTCACTGATGTAACATGTGAGTCGGTAGAAGATTTCAGCCTGGGCGAACCCCACAATGCTGAGAATATTCAAGTTGATCATTCTGGCGGTGCAACTTAGCACCTTTCTGATGGTCTAGGTGTGAAGTCCCCACTTGCATGTGAAAGAGAGCCATGGGGACGACTAGAGAACTTCCTTTCGCAAGCATTAGATGAAGAAGAAGAGAAAATAGTGATATTTGGAGAAATCATATACCTCCACTGCCTGCTTCAATTTGGTGGCAGTGAGAGAACAAAGGCTACCAGTCTGCAGATGAGCAGGTGGAAAAACTAATCGCTGAGGTGAGAGCACAGAAGAGAGCTGCTCGGAAATGATTTAGAAAGGCAGAGGAAAGTGAGACTGAGGGCCTGCAAGAGGTGTGGCAGTCAAAGCCAGACACAGCGCCCTCTGCCAAGCAGAATGATTCTGCAGGAACAAGCAAAGAACGCAGAGAGCACATGAGAAATTCGCTAGAAACTTGCTAGAAATGCCACAATCTGGCAGCCTGTGCATCAAGAAAGAGGAGTATTTGGTTCACACGTACTAGAATGCACATCAACGGTCCACTTGGAGAAATAGAAGGGCTGGTATTGCCAGAAGAACCTACCATAGAATTCAATGCCAAGCCTCCGAGGGGGAGCAAGATTGTGGCTATTGTGAAGAAAACAAAAGGTAACTCGGCACTAGGCCCCAACTGTGGCTCATACACAGTATACAAGCGATGCCCAAACGTTCTTAAAAGGCTCCACCAGATACTGAGATCTGCATGGAGGCAACAACGAGTCCGGACTGGAGAAAGGCCATGGAATCTGCATACCCAAGGAACAGAACTCAGCAAACATTACCCATTACTGAATTTTAGAAATTAGTATTTGAATCCTGAAACTAATGTTTAACATGTAAAATTGTACACAATTATATCCTTTAATTTTGTAGTAAGTAGATTTTGAGCAAAAATTTATGAAATTTTAAAACTAAACTGAGAAGTTGTTTTTTTAAACTGATAATAAGCAAATATAGTCACACAAAATAGCAAATAAAACTGAATTTGTGCATGCTATTGTTGTTTGTGCAAGGTTACTTTAGAAGAAAATGTGGATATTTTATTTCATAGATGTTCTTATAATTCTGTGGACAAAGAATAAGACAGTTGCTGATATTCTATAAAATCTGAAAAAAAATTAAAACTGGCTCATAAACAGTATCTTATCTCAGGAACTGAAATATTCTGATCATATTAAACATCACAGTGATTTGGAAATAATAGTAATGGAAGTCATGGTTCCTGGAAGAATAGGCATAGATAAACTAAAAACATATGGCCACAGGACATGGCAGACACCTTGAGCATGAACATACATGAGACAAGAGAACTGGCAAAGGGTCAAAAATGTTTGTGGCAATCCATGCTGAGAGCAATTTTCTGCAAAAGGCCAGTTGAGTTGAGCTGAGCTAAGAACCAACATCACTGCACTCAGGATATTCCCTTACGCGCTCTGTCCCCATGCTCAAAAGAGCGGCTGTTTTAGGTATTCAGATCTTCCAGAATGTCAATTTGTTTCTTTTTCTTGGTCCACAATAATCTAATAACTTTTCTGTAACATTTAAGTTGCAAGTTTAAGTTAAGCCATGAGATATGAAGTTGGATGGCCAGTTATTTTCCTCATTGCCTTTCAAATCCCAGACAGTTTCCATAAAATTTTGAAAATTGTTTTGAACCTTTTTTTTAATGAGGGGGATCAATACCAGAGCCCTACTGGTCAGAAACAATAATCCTATTTCTGCAGGGGATTGAACCCAGACTATGGTCTTTGCAGACAATTGTACTAAACACTTTGCCACTGTGGCTCTGTTTTCTATATGCTTCATTTAAATTATTTATATCTAAAAAATCTATAATACTTTTTTTCATTAAAACGGTTTTTCATTTCCTGCAGGGAGACAACAGTATGTACAACATCACGCTAGAGGACAGTTCTGTGTTTACTATCTCCCCCTCTCAAGGAGATGGCAGCACAACTTGCACTATCACAGTTGCTAACAGCAGTATGCTGGACTATGAACAGCATCAGAACATTACAATAAAGGTTATATCATATGTTTTAAGTATCATTGAAATAGAAATATTTTATGGTTAACGCTTAACAACATAGCTCATATGTGTTCGCTTAGAAAGATCTGACTGTTAGTCCACACTTTGGAAAGTTCAAAGTTTATGGTTTTGGCATGAATAGCTGCCACTTTTGGAGGCCTGAAACCATCAGGGGCTTGTGTGGAAATGTGAAAGCTGATATTATGGATATTATTCAAAGACTGAAAATGGACAGAGGATATACACCCTCAATTGTGTGGCTCATAAAGCTTTATAGGCACCAAATGACAGCTTGGTGCATTGTAATGTGTCTGATAATAAATATTTTCATTTATGGCTGTTTAATGGGAAATTTAATATGAAACTGAGCACCATGACTGCAGCAATGATAAAGTAGATCTGACATTTAGCTAGCCAGCTCACAGTAAGAAGAGGAATAATTGGTTGGTTCCAGTGTTGTGCACATATCACACAGAAACATCAGTTGGAACCAACCATTTATTCCTCTTCTTTAAATGTTCATTAATATACTGGACACAGCATTACGGTCCAATGTGTTTGTCTGTTTGTTATTGACCTATGCTGGTTTAATATACAATTCTGAGATTTGTTGTTTGTCCATCAAGAATGATGATAACCATTCATTTTATCCAGTGGGGTTGATAGTATGGAGCCATGAGTTCTAAGATAGCTGATAAGGCCTATTTTGGCTCGAAATGTTCTTTAACAATGTGAGCAAACAATGCTTGACATTCCAGGAGGAGGATCTCCTGTAGTGGTTTTTCTGTCCAGCCTTTTCTTCACAGCTCTTGCAGTCCAGGTTGCTTCACAAGTGACTGCACCCTTGCGTAATGATGTACGCCACGAATTTCAGTCTTTGGCAGCAGTCTACAGGTGTCATGATGAATTCCAAAAGCTTTCATTGGGATTTTCAGAATGTCTTTAAAGCGTTTCCTCTGGCCACCTAAGGAGCGTTTGCCACAATGCAGCTCACCATAAACAAGTTTATGGAGTCTGTGATCTGGCATATGAGTCAAGTGACCAGCCCAGCGAATTTGATTCTTCATTAGTAGAGTGTGGATACTGGGCATGGACACTCTTTCTAGGACTTCAGTGTCTGGGATCTTGTCTTCCCATTTAATCTTCGATAGCTTCATAAGGCAGACTGTCTGGAAGTGGTGTGTCGCTGATAAACAGTCCAGGTTTAACAAGCATATAGCAATGTGGATAATACAGCTGCTTTGTAAACTTTCAACTTTGTTTGCAGGCTTATTCCATTTTTGTCCCATACAATCTTGTACCGTCTGCCAAAGGAGATTCTTGCATTCACTTCGTCATCAATTGTGGCAACTTTTCTGAGATTATTAATGCTATTTTAATGGTTACTTACAAATTTCGTCCGCATTCCATAGTTGTAGGTTCATGTGTATGATAAACCTGGCTAATGAAGACACCATTTTTAGGGGTGTCTAGTTGGTCATGCATCTAAGTACACTGGTTCCTGCAGCGAGGCACCATCGTGATTTGGAAATGACAGGTTTGAATCTCGGTTGGTAGCTATAGCTTTCAGTTTTTATGTTGTCTAGTGCATCCTGTAGTCTCTGCTTCCTTCTTCTCTTTCTATGTTTATTTAAGAATTGTTTACATTTTGCCCACCAGCTGATATTTCTAGAATGTCCTGTATGGATCTCATTATTATTTCACTGTACAAATTGAACAGATTGGACGTTTTTACACAGCTCTAACATCTTGTTATGTACCTACACAGTAATAAACTACAGCATGTTTTCCATACATCATTGCTAAATAATTTAACTTTTTTGAAACAGGTACTGGCTACTGAACACAAAACATCAAAAACTGAAAGTGCAGTTGTCACTGTTTTCATCAACAACATCAATGATAATTTTCCCAAGTTCAATCAGTCATCATATGAGGCTTATGTCCCTGAAAATGCAACAGTTGGAGACCTCATCACTACACTTAAGGTAGGTGGAAACACTTATCACTACATCTTAGGTAGGTGGAAACACTTACCACAACATTTGAGGTAGGTGAAAACACTTATCACTACATCTGAGGTAGGTGGAAACACCACTACATTTGAGGTAGGTGGAAACACCACTACATTTGAGGTAGGTGGAAACACTTACCACTACATTTGAGGTAGGTGGAAACACTTACCACTACATTTGAGGTAGGTGGAAACAGTTATCACTACATCTGAGGTAGGTGGAAACACCACTACATTTGAGGTAGGTGAAAACGCCACTACATTTAAGGTAGGTGGAAAGACTTACCATTACATTTGAGGTAGGCAAAACACTTACCACTACATTTGAGGTAGGTGGAAACACTTACCACTACATTTGAGGTAGGTGGAAACACTTATCACAATACCACAATACAAGATAATCATCATCATCATCAGCATGTGCCATACCTATAACCAAGGGTGGTCATGGTGTGTCATCTCACACACTATCACCAGAGTCTCGGGTATGTGTGGTAATTGATTTTAGTTTTGTTCAGTTTTAATTATCTTCAGATTTTTAATATTAAGATACATAATTTTGTTAAAGATATAAATTTAGGTTTGCTTTCTAACAGTGTTAATAATCACCACACTTGTCTTTATATAAGGTCATTGATGTTGAGCCAGTATGTGGTGTAGAGTGCACATATACATTATTTAAGATTAGTTTTGTGTAAGATGATTTGATAATATGCTGACCACAAATACATACATGTATGGCTTATCCCTAGAGCCATTTATATATACACTGTCCATGTACATTTGGTTTTACTTATCAGCATAATTTCTTTGTTTAATAAAAATAATTTGTCTTCATTGTCTTCTAATGAGTCACACAAAGCATCAATGTTCATTGCAACAATGGCAGCATATTGCTCTTTCCCACTGTTCTAGGTGCTGTTCCAGTTTTCACAACTCTTTCATATCAAGATCTTATTTTTTCATCTACATTTTTGTATCATTGTGGTATATTAGGGATGTGATACGAGGCCCATATTTTCTTGGTCAAGCAGCATTCAGTGGACGATGTGGTCAGTTTTACGCTGGCAACCCTACCTGCCTGCCATAAATATTTTCTGTTACCTATTTTATTAAATTGGGGCAATCCTATAACATTTTAATTTTTTTAATCAAACATTAAGAGAATTTTGAAATGAGTGCAGACCCCATGAAACCACATTCCATAGTCTTGCATATTTTTAAAAATACATTGTTTAGTATCATTCTGACAACACTCATCCTTAACCTTACAGTTTAATAAAATCTATATAATATTGTTGTGACAATAATATTGTTATATATAATATATAATATTTATAATAATATAATATAATAATATAATAAAAATATATAATATAATAATAATATTATATATAAATAATATCGAGTGACAAAATGCATGTGTGGTGCCGAATGTTGGACAGACCATCATCTCATTGTCTCGAAAATGAACATCCACATCAGGCCACCACGGCGTCCTCAAGGGGCGAAAATGCAAACAAAGCTAAATGTCACCCACCTAAACAGCAAGAAAATGCAGCAGTCGTTTGAAAATATGTTGGAAGACCGCCTCAAGCCCAATGCTGAAGCTAAACAGGATACAGAAACAGAATGGAGAGCCCTAAAGGACACAATTTACAACACTGCTATGGAAATCCTGGGTCCAGCCCCCCGAAAGCATAAAGACTGGTTTGATGAAGATTCCGAAGACATCAACCAATTGCTGGCCGAGAAACATCTTCTCCTCAAGGCACATCTGAATGACCCAAAGTCAACATCAAAAAAAGATGCTTTCAAGAACATTCAGAGAGTAGTGCAGCAGAAACTTCGGCACATGCGGGACTCCTGGCTGAGCAGCAAAGCTGATGAAATTCAGGGCTTTGCTGACAGACATGATATGAAAAACTTCTACGACTCACTGAAAGCGGTCTATGGTCCTTCATCACCAGGCATAGTTCCCCTCCTCAGTGCAGACGGGGGAACATTGGTCACTGATAAGAAAGAAATCCTCCAGCGCTGGGCAGAGCATTTCAGCAAAATCTTAAATGCAACTTCCTTCTTCGATGATGAAACCATTAACTGCCTTCCTCAAGTTCCCACCAATGAGACACTTGATGACCTGCCAACCATAGTGGAAATAAACAAAGCCATCCAGCAACTCTCCAGCGGCAAGGCACCTGGTCCTGACTCCATCCCAGCAGAGATATACAAGGCAGGTGGGCCGGTCCTAACAGAGCAGCTTCACCAAGTCTTCACAAACATATGGATGAACGAGACCATGCCACAAGATTTTAAGGACGCGTCAATAGTCACCTTTACAAACGTAAAGGAAACCGCCAATCCTGTGACAACCCCCGAGGCATATCCTTGCTTTCAATTGCAGGGAAGATACTCGCCAGAATTCTTCTTAATCGCCTCACAGCCCATCTCGATCAAGGTCTTCTTCCTGAGAGTCAATGTGGCTTCAGAAAAGAATATGGAACTGTTGACATGATTTTCGCTGCAAGGCAGCTGCAAGAGAAATGTCAGGAACAGAACTGCGAAATGTTCTCCACTTTCATTGACCTTACCAAAGCTTTTGATACAGTCAGCAGAGAAGGACTGTGGAAGATTATGGCAAAATATGGCTGTCCACGAAAGTTTGTCCAAATAGTGCGGCTATTTCATGACGGCATGCAGGCAAGAGTACATGAAAATGGTGAACTGTCTGAACCCTTTCCTGTCACCAATGGAGTGAAGCAAGGATGTGTCCTGGCGCCAACACTGTTAAGCCTCATGTTTTCAGCCATGTTGATGAATGCCTTCGAGAACGACAACATTGGAATAGACATCAACTACCGTATTGATGGAAAGCTATTCAATCTCAGAAGGCTGAAAGCTAAAACCAAAATTAACAGCGGCACCGTCAGAGAGCTCCTGTTTGCTGATGATTGCGCTCTATACGCCAACTCAGAGGCGGACATGCAACATAATGTTTCAGCTTTCTCACATGCCTGTGCCAACTTTGGGCTCAATATCAACTTGGAGAAGACTGTAGTTATGTACCAGCCAGCTCCAGGGAATTATCACACTGTGCCGAATATCAAAGTGAATGATCATAGACTAAGTTTTGTGGACAAATTCACCTATCTTGGCAGCACCGTGTCACAAGCTGCCACAATCGATGACGAAGTGAATGCAAGAATCTCCAAGGCCAGTGCAGCCTTTGGCAGACTGTACAAGAATGTATGGGACAGAACTGGAATAAGCCTGCAAACAAAGCTAAAAGTCTACAAAGCAGTTGTATTATCCACACTGCTATATGCTTGTGAAACCTGGACTGTTTATCAGCGACACGCTAGGAAATTAAACCACTTCCACACAGTCTGCCTAAGGAAGCTACTGAAGATTAAATGGCAAGACAAGATTCCAGACACTGAAGTCATAGTAAGAGCATCCATGCCCAGTATCCACACTCTACTGATGAAGAATCAGATTCGCTGGGCTGGTCACTTGACTCGCATGCCAGATCACAGGCTCCCTAAACGAATTTTCTACAGTGAACTGCGTTGTGGTAAACGCTCCCAAGGTGGCCAGAAGAAACGTTTTAAAGACACTCTGAAAATTTCACTGAATGCTTTTGGAATTCATCATGACTCCTGGGAGGCTGCAGCCAGAGACCGAAATTCGTGGCATGCATCATTACGCAAGGGTGCAGTCATATGTGAGGCAACCAGGACTGCAAGAGCTGTGAAGAAAAGGCAGGACAGAAAAACCACTGCAGGAAATCCTCCTCCAGAGACATCAAGCATTCTTTGCCCACATTGTCAAAGAACATTTCGAGCCAAAATAGGCCTTATCAGCCATCTTAGAACCCACGGCTCCACACCTTCAACCCCACTGGATGAAATGAATGGTCATCATCATTCTTGATGGACAAACAACAACATATAATATTGTTATATGTATTCACAAATGTATGTACAAAATACATTTATGGTAATAATTAATTATACATCTGCAAATTTTTTTAATGGAAATTATTGTTATATTGCCAGTCACCATTTTTAGGTTAGTCTGTATATTATTACAATGTATCTTGATGCTGTTTAGAATTATGTACAGTAAATGAGGAAGAAAATAATATAATCAATTAATTTTCTCGTAATCCTGAAACATGTTGTCTTATAGTCATACAAAAACTGTCTTCAAACATGCCATGTGTATATCTGTAATAAAGGCAGAGGTAATTCAATGGCAGAAACCGTCGTATGAATGTGAGTGTAAGGCCTTCACATATGCTAGGTCATGTCAGTATAGGGAGGAATTAGCTATCAAGGGAGTTCAGTAGAGCAGTGACTAGCATGCTTGTCTGCAACCCTCTGATCATATTTTCGAATCTCCATTGAGGCAGGGTTTATTTTAATTGACCTGGGTTTACAGGTCAGTGCAGCCTAAAATTGGTACTAGGAAATGTGCTGGGAAGTCATGGCAGTTGGCAGGACATTGAGCACCTCACCCATCGAGGGCTGGCTGGTCTATAAATATATGAGAATGGCACCATATATCCATTACGCTTCAAGCTGTGTCAATGGGTCCTTTCCTTTAATTATGAGCTCCATTTTCTTACCACCTTTACTGCCTAGAAACTTCCAAAATTGTTTCCTGTAATCATTTTATGAGGCTGGCTTGACCAGATCTGGATCTGGTATCAATCAATCATGTGCCATGCCGGAAAGCGTGGGCGGTCATGACTCGCCATTTCACTCGATCACCAGTGTCGTGGATCAGCTCAGTGTTCCTGTCTCGTCCATGCCATGTGGCCAAGCCATCCAGGTATTTTCCTCTCTGTCTTCCTCTTGGTCTGTTCCCTTCGATCTTGCCAGTTGTCACTAAGTTCTCCAATCCATTTATCCTCATAACATGTCCAAAATATTTTGACTGTCTACGTCTAATTTCTCTAATCAGTTTACAATGTTAATTTGTCTCCTGTAGTACTTGGTCATTGGTTTTTCTGTCTGTCCATGGTATTCTTTGCATTTTCCTCAGAAACCACATTTCTGCAGCCATCAGATGCTTTTCAGCTTGACTGCTCATTGTCCAAGTTTCACATCCATACAAAAGAACAGGCTCTATGTATCCCCTCAACACTCTTTTTCTCGTTTCAATTGACATCTTTTTATTGGTCAGAATGTTTTTCATCTTGCTAAAGGCTACTTTCGCCATGGCGATTCTTGTTCTAATCTCTTCAAGGCATCTCCCATCAGATGTTATGACTGTTCCAAGATAATTGTACCGATTCACTTGTTGAAGAATATTTCCATTTACTTGTATATTACATTGTGGCACTTCTTCCTTCCTAGTGACGACCATAACCTGAGTCTTTTTACAATTTAATTCTAACCTCAGTTGCTCACTGTGTACAACAACCGCATCTACTAATTGTTGCAGGTCCTGCGCATTGTCTGCAATTAATACTGTATCATCTGCATATCTAATGTTATTGATGTTTTGTCCTCCAATGCTGATTCCATTTATATCCTCTACATTTCTAAAAATATTTTCACTGTATAGGGAAAAAAGATCTGGAGACATCACACATCCCTGCCTAATACCTCTCTTAATTGGCTGATACTGTCCCACTTCATTATCAATCCTTATTGCAGTATGTCAGGGATTTATAAAACTATTTCACTCATGAGCCACAGATATGTTGAAATATTTTTAAAGTACTGATTTTGAATTTATTTATATAATAAAGTTAGAAAATTATTTAATTGTGCTAGTCATCTTTAATTAAATTATTATAATTTTATCATTTGATTAATTGCTTTTGAAATTTAATATTTGACTTTCCTTACTCATGATTTTAGTTCTGGTTATATATTGTTTAATCTCTCCTCACATCTCCCTAGAGCTGTCTATACATAAATAATAAATTCAATAATAAATTTCCCACTGTTATAGATTGATTATAATAGTTCACATATAATAGTTCATATATTCTATAAGTGGTTGTTTTTTGTAGTTCAATCCAGTAAGTAGTGAACGATATTATTGTGCTTGAACATAATTCACAAGTTTCTTCCTGTATAATAAAGAAGCCCATTCAAGCCGTACCCTCAGCAATTTTCTCTTGCATGGAATTTTAAGTTCACCTGTTTTCTGACGTGTTCTCTTTGGGGCATCAAATAGTGTATGAGCATTTCTTCCCTTCAAACTTTCACCCCACATTAATGTCCAATCCTCTGTTATCATGACTGCATTACTTTTAAAGAGTCTAATACACAGAGGGAGTTCTCACTGGTGGAGGCAGAGTTCTTTGGTGTGCAATGCCCAATAGGTGTTTGTAGACATGTGTTAGCAGCATCATTCGTCTCAAATCTGACAAGATTCCACTTTTCTAACAGGCCAGTGATGCTGACTTTGGAGATTTTGGATTGGTTCAATACTTTATAGATGGAATACAGACATGGTAATCTGTTTTGTTTTTTTGCATCATAATAAGTTATTAATTTTATATATTATAAAATCTTGTGTCATTAATCTAAAGAAGAAAATCATGGCTTTTGATTTTAAATGTGACAGAAAAGAAATTTGTGGACCAATTAGAAGATAAATACTGACACTCCACAGGTCTGAACATAGAAGAATACCAACAAATTAAATGTTTTGGCTTTATTACATGCCACAGTGGTTTGGAAACAACAGTGATGGAAAGCATGGTTACTGGAATGTGAGGCAGGTGTTGACCAGCACAAACATGGACACTGATATTGCAGACACTTTACGCAAAGAAGTGCATGAGGCAGGAGAACTGGGAAATGGTCTACAAACTTTTCAATGTATTACTTTCAAAGATTCATAAGTGAGAGTGGCCACTGTTGAGTTCTTTGGTACACTCTTGATTAAATGTTAAAAGTAAAAACAACACATGCTCCCATGTGCTATCCTACAATGTATGTCATAAGAAGTAGCTAAGGAGGGTTGAAGTGGGACCATTAGAAAACTTTAGCTGCAAAATTCAACCAATCATGAACAAGTCTACAAAAGACTTGGCACCAGTTGGCTGAGGTTCTGTTTGTGTTCCATTTAGAGATGAAAGAGAGCAGAAGAAGAAGTAAACACATTATTTGATAGCTGAGAACACATAATGTGTTTCTTGGAACTGAAATGAAACGACAGAATGGCAAATAAGTGTGGAAGACCACTTCAGCCTGATATAGACATAACCTGTGATAAGGTCCAGAGATTTGTTTTAGAACAAATTATAAAAGCAAGTTGGAATCAGAGCATTCAGTCCACCAGAAAGGTGATGCACATTAAAACTCCACCAAAGAGATCAAGTAACAGTCTTCAGTCTTCCCACAGAACATCATAGTCTGAAATACCACACATTTAATCAACTAAAGTATGAATGGGCTTCAAATTATAACCTTAAAAGTGTGATGGAAATTACAATAACAATATCATTGACCAGGTCGGGCACACCAAGTAGTGACCCAAAGAATTTTTTTCCTCATGAATCCAAGCACTTTATCAGTGCTGGAAGACTTGCATTGAATGCAATGGTGACTACATCATACAATGATACATTTGTTCTTTACTTTTTCAGAATATATTCACACACCAAAACATGCCGCGGGGGCCCGTCGCACACACGCAAAACAAATTTCAGTTTTTTATTTGGGAACCCCCCCTGAAAAATGACAATATTGAGTTACTTCATGTGTTTGTGTTTTTATGTAATGTTTTTGTCTTTGTAGGATGCAAACATTTTGGTAATGTTGTTTTCATTCCCAAAAAGAAAAAGTTTCTAACACTGAAACATATAGGGAAGAAAATTTCTTCAGAGGAATTAAAAACTGTGGAAACAGGTTTAAAAAAAGGTTTAAAAAGTTAAAAACAAA